>PVKZ01001849.1:269686-308275 GCA_004027375.1 Macroglossus sobrinus | reverse complement strand
CCCAAAAAATTGCTGCCACTGCACTGTGCTTGGTGTAGGGCCCTTAGCACACACCAGGGTCATTATGAGAAAGAGCACCATGAAATTCATTCTGGCATCTGCTCTCAGGATGTGGTCAAGGATGTTATTCATTAGATCACACGGTGTCTTCCCGTTAATCATAGTGCCAGGAAGGGTCATCACTACCCTGAGTGACTGGATCTTCGTGATGCTCATGGACAGTGTGAATTTTACAGTGGTCACTGGGAAGCTTAACATTTAGTCTGCAACCTGTCCAGGCCCGTCTGGAGGCCCTGGAAGGCGCATGGCAGCCTCGTAGGGGCGGCACTCATCCCTGCCCTGGTTTTCCACTCGGCTTTATCTTACATTTAACTTGTGCTCTTTTTCTTTTTTCTAATATCTTCTCCACACTTGCAACCTTCTAAAAAAATTGTTTTTGGACCGACATGAAGGTACAAGTGAGAAAAAACTGAGTTACACATAGCACAAGTAGAAGGTTCTATGTTCCTTCCAGTGTCCATTTTCCATGAGCAGATAGATTATGCACAGAGCTGAAATTTTCTCTTTGTGTTTCTGAAGCTCTCTGACACCACTTCCCCCAGGCCTTTTCAGCTTTGCTATTATTGCAACATGGAATACAGAACAGTGATAATGGGACTTGAAAAAAGAAGGGAGAGAGGAAATGATACTCTTCAGCAAGTGCTGGGCTCCAAGGCTGTGATTACAGTGAGGCAAGAGAGGGGCCTGGGCACCCAGTTTAGGGGGCACTCACTCTCCAGGCCATGCAAGGGCCACAGGGGCAACAGCTGGGTCTAGCAGGAGCGAGGGTGTCTGTCTTAACCCTTTTTGGGTCATGGACTCACTTAGCAATCTGAGGAAACCCTCTCCCTGGTACAATTTGTGAGTGTTCCAGTGGTTCTGTACACGATTTCAGGGTTTTGCGGACACAGGAAGCCATTGCGTGTGCTCCCTAACGGCCCTCTGGTCTCGAGACGGCACCTTGATCCATCCGCCCTAGAACGGACGTCTTCCAGGTTGTCCGGGTGGTGCAGCTCGATGGGGCAGCACATTCCGCTCTGAACAGAGTCCTTTGTTCAAGACTGGGCACACGGCTCGCTGGGACACGAGGCGTTCACTCATTTTTCCTTTACAGAATCTGAGAACTTATTGCTGGAAGGAACCTTCAAAGATAACCTCATTTCTTTGGCACACAGAATATTTCTTTCACTCCCTTAAAGAATCAATAGCCTGACTGAGATCACAAGGCATCTTGCCTCCCCTATTGTCTCCCTTTCTCCCGTGAACCCAGGTCATCTCTTACTTTGCAAGCCACGCGGTGAGGGCACAGCTTCCCAAAACCCAACGGGGGCTGAATCCGCCGAAGCAGGGTCACCACATCTAGGTGTTTGATACGACCCCTAGGAGAGGAAGGAGCGGGAAAGGTCAGTCGGGCCACGGTCTCGGCCAGCAACCCAGGACTCATGTACCTGAGAGGTGGGAGCCCAGGCATATGAGGAACTCTCCATAGCTGTAGTAGCCCTATTGGTCAAACTCAGTGCAGAGATACAGAATTGCATGGTAAAACTCCGAAAGCAATGTGTACATGCTTAGATTTTAATAGGCAATTTTCCAGTGGTGCTGTGTTCAAGGTGGAAAGGATTTTCGTAGTGCAATGAAATTCTCAACATGTACTTGCTGTGTTAGTTAACTAACCACCTGACCAAAAGGTGTTTGCTGAGTGTCAGTCAAATGTAATTGATTGATGAGGTTATCCTTGGACCTGAGGCATGAATGGAGTTGAGATCTACCTGGCCCTCAGCATCCTAATGGAGTACCTACCAGTTATTCCTATTTAACACTAGAACCTCCTGTTTTTCCATTCAGCTGAAAATAGTAGAAATGTTCTTGACTTAGCCAAAGGTACCTGGCCTCCGATTGCTGGGCCTTGATCTTGACCCTGGGGCCTGGTGCAATTCAGTGCTTCCCACCCATCCACCCAGTGCTAACCTGTCTTGACCCTCTTCTACAGAAAGGGTCGTTCAATCCCCTCTCTCAGCTTTGGGAATCAGAATTTCCCTTTGGGAACTTACTTGGCTTCAGGGTCATATTCTGCCCAGATTCTTTTAAATTCGTCCAGATGGTGGGGACCAAGGATTGACCAGTCCCTTGTCAGGTAGTCAAAGTTGTCCATGATTACAGCTACAAAGAGGTTGATGATCTACGGAGCACAGAGATGATGATGAGTCCCCTCAGAGGGCCTTCCCGCACACCTGTCACTTGAATTCACTTTGCCAGGAGTGCCATGCACGGCAGAAGCCAGCATTTCTAAAGACCAGCCATGTGTCACCATTTACAACACCAGCCCCTGGAACTTGGGCCTCTTGGGTGTGAACTGGATACAGTTGTACGAGGCTGCGGGGGAGGGCTGTCAAGGACAGAGGGCGACTTTGTCCACCTCTGTCTCTCATGCCCCTTCACTGTACCAAAGACGTCTAAGTTGCCTCTAAGCTTCCCAAGATATCTCTTCTGTCCTCTGGGCCAGTGACACCACGACAAGAGCCAAGCATGGACGAGAGAGATGCTGGCTGAGCTTGCGCTGGCCCAGGCTTTCTGCCCTTATCTCCGCGTGGTTGGACATTCCTACTAACTCATGCGTTCCACGCCGGCTGCTCTACTGGGGCCGCCCTGACCGTGAGCAGCAGAGATGGTGGGCTCGGGCTGCCCTGATGGGCATGATCACTCCCCATAGCCATTTAGTCCCACCTCAGCTCACCAGGAAGGCACAGAGCATGTAGAAGCTGATGAAGTAGAAGACGGCGAAGCTGCTGCCACAGGGTGTCTCCCCTTCTGTGCTGTTGCTGGGCTCCGACTCGGGGGCGCACTTCTTCCCCGGCATGCAGGCCAACATGATGTCCTGCCACGCCTCCCCAGTGGCACACCTGGGGCGGAGAGGTGAGAGAGCCCAACACCCGTGGAGCCAGGCCCGCACCTCTGGCTTCTTCCCCAGCCCCTCGCTCCTGCCCCTTCCCCAGAGGGAACAGCTAAACTGAAGTTGGTGTTGATCATTCCCTGAATACCCTGACAAGTTCCCTAAATACGGAAATACATGCCATTGTGTCAACTGTTGTAAACTTTATATAACTAGTAAGAGACTGTACCTTTCTGCAAACTCTTTTTGTAATCCATGTTAAATTTCTGAGATTTAGCCATTTGGATACGTTTGAGCTCTAGATCATTCATCTCAATTGCTGTACAGGTCTATCCTCTAAGAACACATCCTTTAAAAAATCTGCCCACCTGCTAAGGTTTTCTTTTTCTTTTTTGCTGATACAAATAACTCTATGGTGAACACACAGGCCTGTGTCTACCACATCTGTTTAGCAGTGGAGTTGCCTGTTGATCGTAGGTGTGTCTTCATCTTTACTAACTGCTTGTTTTCCAGGAGGTGTGTCCAGTTTATACTTCTGTCAGCAGTGTGGAAGAGACGCCACATTGTGTTGGTTTGATATACATATCCTTTGTGAAAGGATTCCTCCCACTTCACACCCTGATCACCTCACAGATTTATCTTTTTTATGGGTGTGTGAGAACATTTAAGTTCTACTCTCTCAGCAAATTACAATACAATATTATCACTATCTGGCACCATGTTAGCTCCTCAGACCTTACTCACCTTATAACTGAAAGTTTGTACCCTTTCATCGACCTGTCCCTATTCTCCCACCTCCCAGACCTTGGCAACCACTTTTGTGCTCTGTTTCTAAGAGCTTAGGTTTGTCGATATCAGTGAGCTTTTTCAAATGTTGCTCATATGATGGATGTGAAATGATATTTCATTGCTGTTTTAATTTGGTTTTAAATTTGGTTTTAAAATGACTAATTGGTTAAGAATTCTTATTTCATCTTCATGTTCATATTTTTGCCTGCTTGTCTCATGGGTTATTCATCTTGTTTGCTTGTAGGATTCTTTCTATATTTTTCACATTAATCCTTTTTCAGTTACGTGCATTGCAAGTAACTTCTCTCAGTCTTTGGCTTGTCTTTGGTTTTATTTATGATGTGTTCTGATGAATCTAAGTTTTAAATTTCAATATGATCAAGTTTATAGTTTTTCTTCTATATTTTTAATTTTAAGTTTCTAATTGTTTTAGAAATCTTTCCTTTTTTGCATCTTTTAAAAAATATTCTTCTCTATGTCATAAAATATTCTCCTATATGTTCTAAAAGTTCTAAAACTTTGTTTTTTTTGTAATAACCCATTAATCTAAAATTTATTTTTGTGCTCAATATAAGGTAGAAATAAGCTTCCTTTTTTTTCTGTTTAGATAACCGATTTTCTAAATCAACTTATTGAATAGTACATCTTTACCTACTGATTTGAAATATTTCTTCTGATATTAATTATATTTCCATAGATGTGTGGGTCCCGTGCTAGCCCTTTCATTCTATTCCATAGGTTTATTTGTCTATCCTGGTACCAATGTATCACATCGCCTTAATAACTACAACTTTATAGTTAAGTCTTGCTCTCTCATAGAGAATGACTCTGTCTAGCTTGTTCTTCAAAATTGTCTTGGCTATTCCACAGACATGGTAGAATCAGCTCGTCAAATTCCGTGAATAATCCTGTTGTGCATTTTACTGAAATTGCATTAAAATATAGATTAACTTGGAGAATTTGACATCTTTGTGATATTAAGTCTCTTAGCCATAATCATGACTTATCTCTTCATTTATTTAGGCCTTATTTCATATCTTTTAATACAATTTTATAATTTCTCCATATGTATCTTTTGTTAGGTCATTTCTATGTATCTTATTTAAAATAAAGTGT
Organism: Macroglossus sobrinus; assembly: GCA_004027375.1. Taxonomy (NCBI): domain Eukaryota; kingdom Metazoa; phylum Chordata; class Mammalia; order Chiroptera; family Pteropodidae; genus Macroglossus; species Macroglossus sobrinus. The sequence goes on along the minus strand of PVKZ01001849.1, from coordinate 303,441 downwards.
TCTAAGTGATACATTTAAAAGTTATATTTTCTCTTTGGAGCTGATGTAAAGAAACTATAATTGATTTTATATACAGAAGATTCGTTGAACTTTCTTCTTAGTTCAACAGTTTCTCTTATGTAGTCTCCATAGGCAATCATTTTTTAAAAGGTATTGTATTTGTTTGTTTTATTCTTTTATTGTGGTAAAATACACATAACGAAACTTACCATTTTAGCCATTTTTAAGTGTACAGGTTAGCAGTAGTAAATATATTTAGATTATTGTGATGCCATCACTACTACCCATCACCATAACGCTTTCATCTTGTAAAATTGCAACTCTATGCCTATTAAACAATAATTCTCCCAAACCCTGACAATTCACTATTATAATTTATGTCTTTATGAGTTTGACTAAGTACCTCATTTAAGTAGAATCATACGGTATTTGTATTTTTGTAACTGGCTTATTTATTTCACTTAGCATAATGACCTCGAGATTCAGCGATGTTACAGCATGTTGCAGTATTTTCTTCCTTTTTTAAGGAAGAATAATATTCCATTTTATGTATATACTACATTTTGCTTATCCTTTCATTGACTGATGGACACTTGGGTTGTTTCTACATTTTAGCTATCGTGAATAGTGCTGCTATGAACGTGGATGTAGAAATATCTTTCCAAGACCCTGCTTTCAATTATTTTGGCTATATCCCCAGAAGTGGAATTGCTGGATCATATGATCATTCTGTTTTAAATCTTTTGAGTAACCATCATACTGTTCTCCACAGTGGCTGTACTGTATACCATTTTATATTCCCACCAACAGCGTACATGGTTTCCAACTTCTCCACTTGATGTTTTGTTTTTTTTTTTTTTTTTTGTAGTAGCTATCTGAAAGAGTGTGGGGAGTATCTCATTATAGTTTTTATTTGCGTTTCCCTTATGATTAGTGATATTGAGCATCTTTTCATAAGCTAATTGGCCATTCACATACCTTATTTGGATAAATGTTTATTCAAGCCTATTTTTAAATTGAGTTTTTGTTGTTGAGTTTGGCAATCATATTTTTTGCTTTTAATTTTGTTTCTTCTCCAATTCTTACCCTTTGATTATTTTTCTTATTTTATTGCATGGGATAAAACTTGCAGTATAATGTTAACTAAAAAAAAGTGATAACATATGATCTTATCTATTATATTTACTAGTTATTAGCTGTTATGTGTCTCCGCAGAATTCATATGTTGAAGCTCTAAGCCTCAATGTGAGAGTATTTGCAGGTGGGGCCTTATGAGGTAATTAGGTTTAGGTGAGGTCTATGCTGGAACTCCCATGATGAGATTAGTGTCTTTATAAAAAGAGGAAGAAAGAACAGAACTCCTTCTCTCTCTTTCCATGGTAAGAGGACATAATGATAAAGTGGCTGTTTGCAGGTCAGGAAAAGGGCTCCAACTAGGAAGTGAATTAGAGGAGAACTTGATCTTGATCTTCAGCCTCTAGAAGTGTGAGAAAAAAATGCCTGTTATGTAAGGCACCTAATCTATGGTATTTTCTTTCAGCAGGCTGCTCAGCCTAATACATTATCAGTGCAGAAATGTGATTGTGGTTTTCTTCCTTCTAATTAAAAATTTTTTTAATTAATTATTTTTTCCTATTTTATCTATCTATCTATCTATCTATCTATTTATTTATTTATTTAAAGTTTATTGGGGTAACAATTATATAATTTTCGGGTGTATATTATAATTTGACATCTATATAGTCTATTGTGTGATACCACCCAGAGTCCAGTTTCCTTCAGCTACCATATATTTGATCCCCTTTACCCACTTCACCCTCCCCCAAACCCCCAATATTTGACCCCCTTTACTCTGTCTACTTCTTCCCTCTTCCTCTACCTCCTACCTTCTGGTAACCATTAGTCCATTGTCCATGTCCATGAGTCTCTGTTTGTCCTGTTCATTTGCTGCTTTTAGGTTTATATCTCACATATAAGTCATATCATGTGATTTTGAACTTCTTCATTCTGGCTTATTTCGCTTAACATGATTATCTCGAGGTCCATTCAAGTCGTCACAAATGGCAGTATTTCATCTCTTATAGCTGACAAATATTCCATTGTATATATGTACTACAGCATTTTAGCCAGTCATCTATCGTAGGACACTTGGGTTGCTTCCATGTCCTGGCCACTGTGAATAGTGCTGCTATGAACATTGGTGTGCAAATATCTTTTTGGATATGGGTTTTCAAATCTCTTAATTAATTCTTTTATGGTGATATTGGTTAATGAAATCCAGTAAGTTTTAGCTGTATACTTTAAGAGTAAGGCATATACATATATATATATTTACAGTGTGATTGTGGTTTTTTTTTTTTTTTTGGTTAATCTCCTACCTTTCCAATCTTATTAATTGTTATAAAGGTTTTTGAGTTTATTTGCTTGAATTTTCTACTTGGATCAACCTACTGTTTGCAAACAATGACTATTATGTTATTCATGTTTATATTTTACTTCTTGCTTTTTTTTCCTTTTCTTATTGAGATGGCTGGGGAGTTTCTCGACACCTTTCTATTTCTGGAAAGTTTATATAATATAGGAACGATCTATTCCTTGATATTTTGGTAGTCATTACACATAAAATATTGAATTTTTGGTCTTTTTCTGAGGGTTAAAACTTTGCCTATCTTTTCAATTCTTATTGTGGTTAATTAAAAAAATTTCATCTTAAGATAATTTTTGTGATTTGTACTTTTCTATATAAAAGCATCCATTTCATCTATATATTTAAAATATATTGGCATAAATTTGTTCATAATATTCTCTTATCATTCTAAAAATCACTTCCATGTCTGTAATTATATTGCTTTTCTTATTGCTGATATTGTATCTTTTAAAAAAATTGGGTTTGAAGGAGCATTTGAGATCTTGCTCCCCAGTGTATGTGGTCAGTTGAGCTCAGATAAACTTATAAAAAGTCTCCACAGGTCTGGATGTTTCTTATGTCAACATTTGCTTGGTGCAGTGCAGCAGGATTTGGAAGATACCCCACCCAGGACCATCCTGTGGACCCAGACCAGGCTCTAGGTACAGGCAAGGGCCCATTGTGCCCCCACCGGCTCCCAGCTTCGCCTTGGATAAACTTGGGTGAGTCTCTTTAGAAATCCTGGACCTCCTTGCTTTAGGTAGAAGGCCATCACTTTATCTGAGCTGTTGTCAGAAAATCCTAGAGGTAGATAAGGGTTGAGATAACTCAGGGAAAGAAAGAAAAACAAACATGGGTTGCTGCTTTTAATTTGGGCTTTTTAACTGGATTGCTTACTGAGAGTCTGAACAAAATCTTTGCTGGTTAAATGAAAGACTGAACTCTCCTTAGCTGCAAAAGAGGAAGAACACTTGCTTCTCCAACCCAAATAGACAATCAGGTGATGACAGTTGTTCAGATCCTCAAATCCAGAGTGGCAGACTTGGCCACCAAGTGTCATCCAGCGTGGTAACCTAGCTGGTTCTGCAAAAGCCAGCAGGAGCCTTGGGGAGAGGGGAAGGGTGCCCTGGAATGGGGTTCACCCTGAGAGAGGGGCTCAAGAGCGGAGCCTGTGCCTTGAAAAGCGTCACGGTTCTGGCTGTGTCTGGTAAGCTCTCGCTGGCCCCTGCTCAGCATTCTTAGGTGACTAAGAATCTTTGTGGGGTTGCTTGAAGAAAAATTTCCTCTAGGGCATAAAGCAGTCCTCTAGGGGCATCCACCACTTCTGACTTGTCTGGAGATGTGCACATCAAGGCTGGTTTTCCCTGGAAGGTTTTCAGACTCTACAGATCTCAAAATTAACATGGGAAAATGGACCTCTGAGGCCAACAAGGCCCATATGACAGTCAGTCTCCCATTTATAACTAAGATGGTCAAGATGGGGATGCTTTGATACTTTTAAATCAATCTCCTGCGCACACAGAAAAAGTTGGCAGAAAGAAGAAATAGAAATAAAATTAGGCAGGAAGAATGGAAAGCATATTTAATTGGTATTTTGAAGCTTCAAAAAGAGGGTTTAGATAAATGGATCAACCTATGATGTTGTTTAGGTGTCAACCTCATTCTTTAAGGTATTAAAAATATCTGTCCTTATTTTAAAAGAGGGAAAGTCATTTGGAACTTGACTTGTCAAGGACAGATATAACTGTAAATGTCTTAGGGCAAAATTTTGGATCCAACTGTTCTTTTATGAACCAGTGAGTTTTTCTCATAGCTCAAAGGTCTCTGTGTCTGCTTGTGTATGTCTATATATGTGTATTATAAATGTGAGATAATTTTTACCTCCAGATGGTATTGTTAAAATTAATTTAAAGGCAAGCGCTTATAAAGATTGGGTATTATAAAATTCTCAGAAATATAGAAACTAACTCAAATACTTTTCAAGTTCATGTGATCTAAGACTAGTTCTTAGCAAATAAAAGCTTGCTTAAGTTTCTTGGTTTCAGTCAAACAGACATGTCTTTATTTTGCTTGGGTTTTACAAAATAAGTCCATGTTAACAATCAATTTTTATGTCTATGAAAAATGTTTCTAGAGGTTATAAAATGTCCAAGCTAAAGAATGCTAATTGATTACCTCTTTGTTTTCATTAAAATCAAGGTTTTAAGGGCTAAAAATCCCTATGTATGTACGAAAACTTCTAGGGTAAACAATGGTTGTAAATTAAGTGAGTACTCAGGGCCATAGGAAACCTACAGCGGCCACTTGGTTCTTCCCTACTCCCTGACTCCTCATTTTTTGTTTTTTTTATATTCCTTCATGTATCACAGTGCACTGAAGCTGGATTTAGATGAAGGAACTTAGGAGCTGACATTATTAAAAAGGAGACATCTTATACTATTGCCAAGGTTTGATAGAGTCACTTCCAGAAAATGCCAAGTTGGTAACTGCTTCCTTTCACAGTGAGCTCTCAGGGGACAAAGACTTCAGATTTGTTTGTTGGAAAGGACACCAAGTACGAGACATTCTGCAGCCTCTTTGGGAGGGAACTTATCAGGTGCCTAACTATGAACCGACATCCATCTCTGTCTCTGACACCTGCCTTCACCTATAGCAGACACCAAAGATGCCTCTAGGATGAGAGGCTGCTGACACCAGAGGGTCGACAGCTATTTCAAGACATCAACAAGGCTTGTATTCTTATGGATCAATAGCGAACTCAGAATCCATTTTGTCTGATTGTCTAGGTGAAGACAGGTAAGTCTGCTAATGATATTAGTCACAATAATACTTGTTTTTTTTTATACATAGTCCAACTGTTTATGATTACTGAACATGTAGAAGATAACTGTTAATACTCTTCAGAGGTTATATAAATGTTATACTAAATATCAAATACAGAAAAATGAGACAGAGGCAAAACTAGAATAATGATAGTTCACTGGATGGAAACGCTCCAGAGTTTTCTTTCCCTGCAATGAAGGCCATAAGATTTGACTGCCTTCCATTTACCTGCCCTTCCCTTTTTGGGACAAAATCGGCCTTCACTCAGATCCCATGGTTATGGCATTGTCCATCCCCAGTGGTCAACAAGACAAGGTTGTTACTGAGACTGCATAAGAATGAGCCTTCCTAGTCCTCCGAGACTGCACTATCTGATCAAAAGCTTAGTCGTCAGTGCATCCTTCAGATGTGTGACTGAAAGGGGGACTGTGGACAAAAAGGGATTCTACAGCAAGTAACCTCATAAGGTGATCTGAACATAAATTCCTAACTGGACAGGTCACTGTGGGTAGTCATGCTCCAAGCATATAACTTTTAGTAAAAGGTTCATCTTTGCCTTAAGCAAACCTTGTCCATTGTTTCTGTGCATCTAGGTTAGCACACTTTTGAAATAAACTGTAACCACTGTCAAGAAAGCGCATAATCTCATTAACTATCCCGTAAACACCCTCTGCTCCCAACCAGGTGCTTTTCCCCATCTCTACCTAATTTTCCTTAAGTTCCCACCTAATTTCAAATGCAAAAATGAAGCTGCAAAACTGTTACTCTTCAGAGCATTTGAGATCTTGCTCCCCAGCATACACTGTCAGTTTGGCTCAAATAAATGCTTACGAAAATTCTCCAAAAAAAAAAAAATTGGATTTGATAAAAGTTCGTCTATTTATCGGTCTTTTCAAAGAATCAGTTTAAGGTTTATTGATAAATATATTTTAAACATATTTTATTAATTTCTGCTTTTGTTTTAATAAATGCATTCCCTCATATTTTGCTATTCTTTCCTCATCTATTAGTTTATTGTAAATTTTTAAAAAATAAATTAATTTTGGCTCTAAATATAAATTTAAGGTATTGTGTTCTCATTCTCATTTCTAAGTATTTTGTGCTTCAGCTATGAGTTATTTAGAACAGTGACTCAAAACATTTAAGTGAATAGATTTTGGAGAAACTACTGATTTTATGATTATTTTAATTTTTGCTGTATTGAAGCTTGAATTTATTGAATTTTTCTTTGTGACTTAAATCTTGGCTAATTTTTAAAGAACTTTATTTTATTAGTTTGAAGTATACAGTACATTGGTTAGACATTTACGTAGTTTATAAAACGATCCTCCTAATTGTTTTTTTATCTCCCCTCTCCACATAGCCATTTCATTAATGCTAACTGCATTCCCTGTGTTGCGCTCCCCATCCCCATGACCATCTATCAACTACTAATTTGTACTTCTTTAACCCTTCACCCCATTCTCCCAGCTCCCTAACCTCCTTTCTCTCTGTCCATCACCAAATTGTCCTCTGTATTTTTGAATCTGTTTTTGATTAGTTTGTTCTTTTTGTTCCTTAAATTCCACATATAAGTGAAGTCATATGGTATTTATCTTTCTCTGTCTGACTTACTTCACTCAGCATAATAACCTTTAGGTCCATCTATGTTGCAAATGGTAGGATTTCATTTTTTTTTAATGGCTGAGTAATATACCATTGAATATATGTACCACCTCTTCTTTATCCATTCATTCAATGATGAACACCCAGGTTGCTTCCATATCTTGGCTATTGTAAATTGTGCTGCCATGAACATAGGGATGCCTAGATCTTTATGAATTATTGTTTTAGTTCTTCGGATAAATATCCAAAGTGCAATTGCTGGGCCAAATCTTGGCTAATTTTTGTGAATGTTTCTGGGTACATTGTTTTTTTGCTATTTATTGAGTACAAATATGTTAGGTTAGGTTTGTTAATTGTGTTAGATTTCCTTTACCCTTTCTTTTATTTTGTTCTACTTGATCTGTAATTTTCTGCATGCTGTATCAAAAATTCCCACTATGTGTCCATGTATGTTCATTTTCTCCTTACAGTTCTATCAGTCTGATTGATATATTTCCAAACATCGTTGCTACGCTCATGCAGTTTTTATGATTGTTATATATTCTTGGTGGATCAATCTTTTGTCAATACTGGATATGACTCTTTGTCTTGTTTAATGCCTTTCACCTGGAATTTTATTTCTTTTGATAATGCTATTACTATACCTACTTTTTTGGTAGGCACTGTCTGAAATCCCTTTTCCCTTCCTTTATTTTTATTCCCTTCAGGCTTTTTTATTTTACTCTATCTGTTATCAACAGGCTAGAGCTAGATTTCCTACTGCCAACATTAGAATATCTATCTTTTAATAAATTTAATTTTTAGTGATGATTAATATCTTTGTTCTTGTTCACTAATAACACTCAGGTTTTCTTCCTTACTACTGTTACGGGTTTATTTATTTTTTAAAAATATATTCTGTCATCAAGGGCTTTAAGAAAAGAGGGGAGATAGAACCACTTGGTCTGCTATCTGTGTCTAATTCCCCGATTTAAATGTTGCACAGGCTTAAGTATTGCTAAATTGCAGTTGACAATGGCCCCTGTGTTCTCATAGCCTACAGTCTGAGGGAGGTGGTGATGTCAGACTGACATTTAAGGGGCCTGCCGTTTTGATTTAATACAGCTGTATGATCCTTGGGCTGAGGTGTGGGGAAAAGATGCCACAGAACATGGTGAAGTTGGGGCTATCTGACACAGAAAGGGCCCCCAGGGGATAATACAGGGCCCGCTGCCTCTCCCAATGCCATGGTACATGGAATACATGAGCTGGAATGACTTCAGAAGTCATGTGGTCCTGGGTAGGATAAACAGTTCTCATCTCCCAGCCCTGGACTAGGTAGGGTCCCAGGAAAGTGAGAAGAACCAAGGGGGCAGACCGGGGGTTCATTAGGAGGCAGGTGAGGAAGGAGAAGCAGGCTGCAGCATGGACTCACTCGCTCATGAGCAGGTATGAGAAACCCTGCCCTCCACAGCTGTACCAAGAAGTGAAGGCGCGTGGCTGGCTTAACAGGGGAGGAACCGAGCACACAAGGATGTAACCACCCAACAGCAAAGGGAACTGACATTGGCACCTGTACTTGCTTCATGAGGAAACTGAGGCTCAGAGAAGTTAGATGATTTACTCAGGGTTACAGAGCAAGTGTATTGCACGCTTTGCTTTGAACCTGTTTCGCTTCAACCAAGGTGCTTTCTGTATTTTTCTTTTGATGCCCTAGTGGTTTCAGGTGGTTACCAGCAACTGTGCCAGTGACTGCTTGATGGGAAGTTGTAAATAACAATGAAATGACCAGCTTTCCAGTCGGGGAGGAAGATCCAACACTAGTTGTCTCCCTGCCCACTCCCCTGGAGAGTTTCCACTCGTTCTATATCCAGACCATAGGGCTGCGCTGCGCAGGTGTGAATGTGTGCACCTGTCCTTAGAGACCCACCTGAAGAGAAGCAGCACAGCTTGGGGGAAGGTCTGAAAGTTGTTATTCCGGTTGATCTCTGTGGTGTCGTTCAGGGCAATTTTCCCAAACACCTAGATGGGGAGATGATGGGAATTCCGTGAACCATGGACAGAGAGGGCCTTAGTTCCACCCATCATTTAATGGTCTCTTCCGGAGTCACAGCTGACATTGGGACAGTCTGGCCTATAAGCTGAACAGAATTCCCTGGTGCAACCTGGCAGGGCCTCATGGAGCCAGGCACCTGCTTCTCTGTCCAGCCCCCCATCCCAATCCCTACACGGGACAAGTGGAAGAAAAGTGTTCGTGGGCCCTCAGGAGCGGTCCCTGTGGCCTGATGGGAGCTGAAGCTGGGAGCAGGTGCATGCCGAGACCAGAACTCTGCTTCTGTGCAGGGAAAGGGGACTCACTGGCCTCTAGCCTTCTCTCTCTCTCTCTCTCTCTCTCTCCTCTCTCTTCTCTCTCTTCTCTCTCTCTCTCTCTCTCTCTCTCTCTCTCTCTCTCTCTCTCTCTCTTTTGGCCGTATATTCCAAAGAATATTTTCTCTTAGAAAAACTCTCTTGAGGAATAATTAACAAATATAATTGTATATATTTAAAGTGTACTATGTGGTGGTGATTTGATGTCAATATACATTGTAGGCTCATCACCAAGATCAAGAGAATTAACACATCCATACCGCGTAGTTATTATTATTATTATTATTAATATTTGGCTCTCAGCAACTTCCAAGGATACAATACCATATTATCGTTATAGTCACCATTAGAGCCTCAGAACTTATTCTCTGGCCTTCTTTTCTTTGCCATTCCAGCTCTATATGCCCAAGTGCTCTTCCAAATTTAGTTCTTGGACTTTGGAGTGATATGGAATAAGCCATCTGTGGCTTGCGCAAGTTTAATGTATCCTTGAAATTAGAGGCCTCCTTTTTCTCCCCCTGGCCTTTCAAAGCTATGCTTATTTTGGAAAGTGCCACACTTGATCAGTGGCAAGATAGTTATTTTCATCTCAAAAGATTTCGGCTTACGAACCTTGGGGTATTCCCGCAAGGAGCAAGCAGGGGAATCTTACTTAAACAGCTGCTGAGGAGAAGCTCCTGGCCAGGGAGCAGTGAGCGGGGGGGTGTTCTGCTGGAATCCGGGGGAGAGGTGGAAGGATGCTGGGTTTGGGGCAGGAGAAGGGGCAGTGGGCACCTGTGAGGGGAGCTCTCTGGAAAATGCTGCCTGTTTGTTGGGGGAACTTGCGTCTCTCCCTCCCTCTCTCCCTTCTGAATGACACTGGGTTGGGGGTTGTTCTCAGGCCCATTAGATCTGGACAAAGGGAGGGATGCTGTCTGACGCACTTTGTTGTTTCCTGAGAAGCACCCACGTTTCCTGAGAAGCACCCACGTCTCCTGAGGCCCACTGCATAGTTTGGGAGTGTTCTTCTGAAAGCAGAACCCAGACCTAGGGCAATGGGGAGAGGAGCTCTCTGAACTGCGTATTCCGCTTTTGGCCATTTGCCCTGCTACCTACAGGATACCGTCTGGGGGGAAGTTCCAATCCCTGTGACCTTTTAGGCCTCATAAGGTGGAAGAGGAGGGAGAGGGCCTGTCAGGAGCAAGAGAGAGGTGAGAAGGAGGAGGGTGTCAGGGAGTGTGGGGCTGGGAACTGGGAAGAGAAAGTAGGAGGCAGAGGAGCCAGACGGCCTACCTGCATCCCGATCACAGCATAGATGAAGAAGAGCATGACTATCAGAAGGGCCACGTAGGGCAGGGCCTGGAAGGAAGCACAGGAGACTGTGAGGCCAGTGGGGTCAGCAGGCTGCACGCCTTCCCAGAACACGGCATCTGCCTGCGTTAGGCTGCTGCCTCGCTTGGGGGCATTTCTAAGAACCCCACAGAAGTTCTGGGCACCCGGGAGAAGGCACTGACCCCTCATCTGGCCTGGTTTTAATCACCCGAGAAGCAGTGTGGTGTACTGAGAGTAAGGGAAACAGTGTGATATTACTTAAGAAAAGCAACAAAAGACGAGCAAAATGTCCTCCGACTAGATATATATCTTTGTGCGGGGAGGAGAAAGTGGTGGAGGTCATACACCAAGGCTTCCTGGGGGGCAAAGGTCATACCTCTGCAATCCACAGCTTTATGTTGTTCCACTCGTTGTACTAAAAAGTTACTAAGGAACACTTAAGTACAAGAAAAATCGTGGGCTCAAATCCTTTTTCTGCCACTTTCCAGCTGTGGGAGCTCGGGCGCATTACTTAACCTCTCTGAGCCTCAGTTTCCTCCTCGAACAAGGAGAAGAGTAACAATGACCTCTCAGGGATTTTGCGGAGTTTCAACGATCGAAGGCTTATAACACGCCTTGTGCCTTGCCCTGCACAGAGCTGGGTCCCACACATGTTATTCGCTCGAGGTGTCATCGGCCTCCGGGGCTCGGCGCGTGTGATGGGGGTCAGCAATGCCGCACGTGCGCGCCTAGGACATGCCCTGCCGGGCGCACGCTCACCACGAGGTGGCACTGCGAGACCGCGTGATGCCTGTCCCGTGCGCGCTCCCGCTTCGCGTTCAAGGGCAGCTCCGCACTCGCAGTCACCGGGCCTGCTGCCCTCTCCGCGCCCGGGAAGCGCTGGGGAGCGGGGCGGCGGGCTGCGCGTGTTGGGTATGTGGTCATTCAGGTCTGTGGGACTCCGGGGTGCACCCGGGGACGAGGGTCAGCCCAGTCCTCCAACTCCCAGGTCCTGAAAGGCCTGGGGGCTGGGGCGAGGGAGCGACAGAGAGGGCGCCAGGGCTCACAGCGAAGGGGAGCGTCAGCACGGGTCTGCGGGGAGGAGGACGGGCTATGAGCGCTGCCAGGCTGAAGCCGGCCTTGGCGGGTCCAGTCACCGACCCCTGGGAGGGGGTCCCAGGGCAGGAGGCTGCCTGCAGGGATGTGCACGCCTTTGGGGTGGGGCTCCCGAGCCAGCCCCCTACCTCCAGCTGTAAACTTCGTGGCAGCTTAGCTAGATCGCCCACCCACTCCGTGCTGGGCCCCTGGGCCCGGACCCGCCAGGGCAGGGGGCCGGGAAGGGATTCTTCAGCCAGGGCGAGTCTCCTTGTCTTGGGAATCCTGAGAGCGGGGCCTTCATGGGCAGGAGGAGCTGCATTCAGTGTCAGGACCTGAAGCCTGGAAGCATGGGCAGGTGTCCCTACTGAACTCATCTTCAAGGGATTCAAGTGACCGGACAGAGCCTGGCTTCCCTTTTAACTTCAAACTTACGGAACCGTCCTCAGAGATGGCCAGAAGCCATCACTATTCTGCTTTTACAGGAGAGAGAATGAATCCTGTCGCTGGGCAGCCGTGTGTCCATCTGCGGGGACTGTCTCGCTCCTCTGGTGGAGTGACAGCCAGGGTCCCGGAGCGCTTGGCTAAGTCCACGAGAAGGTACAGCCAGCAGATACTACTGCGATGCTTATTGGGAGGAAGGGGACAGCCAGATTCTAAACATGCCCGAAGTAGGAGGGGCCGTGGGGGTCAAGCTTTTCAAATTTGTTTTGCCACAAAACCCCTTCGTGCAATCCATTTTGGCAATAACGAGAGAAGAAAGCAGAACGATTCAGCCTCCCGCGTGGCTCCCAGCCTTCCCCGACTCTGGAGAAATCTGGGGCTCCAGAAACACGCATTTGACAACCACGCATTGAACCCAAGCGACTCACTTCAGACACGAGGAAAGCAAGGAGCGGAAGGGAGGTTGCTACCACTCAGTGGTGAGCGGCAGAGGGAGCCCCGTCTCGACTCCTAGGTGCCGCTCATTCCTTTACTGTGTCACCTCCCACGCCGGGAGTCTCAGTGGGAGCTGGGTGGAGCCCCCCCACCCAGGCAGCCCTGCCACCCAGGAGAGAAGGAGGTTCTTCTCTTTCCAGCTGTTTAGGGCAGAGGTGGCTACCTGGAAGGACTTGATGAAGGTCCACAGCAGGGTCCGGATGCCCTCCCCGCGGCTCAGCAGCTTGACCAGGCGCATGACCCGGAAGAGGCGGAAGAAAGTGATGGAGATGCGGGAGTTCTCCTCTGCGTTCTGGAATCCATTGGCAATAGGAGGTGGTAGTTAACACAGCAACAGAGCGGGGTGGGCCCTGCTCGGAGCAGTGTGGCCCTTGGCTGGGGTGGAGCCAGCTCAGGGAGGGGGTGGCTGCACTAGATCCTCTCCTTTCGCCACAGAGGGCCGGCCGGCTGCCCCCCACCCCTTTTCCACATAGACAACTCAGCCCCGAGGTCTCTGCAGAGCCAAGCTGTGCCCAGGCCCCTGAGTCCAGGTCCCTTTTCCTATTCTCTCCTCTTGCCCTCTTTCCTAGTTCTTAAGCTCCTGGGTGGAACAACAGAAGATTCCATGAGGAACTTCCATCTGCCCTGGAATCTTCTAGGCTGGGGTCCAGCGTCCAAGAGCATGCCCTGCCTCAGCCACATGCTGAGAGAGCAGCCCTGGCCGCCCTCCTGCCTGGCCCAGCTGAGGGTGCTGCATCCCCAGTGGGACCTGGCTCTTTCTGAGGTGGCCGGGTGGTCGTGGTCCCCGTCCCAGCCGTTGGGACAACTGCACTAGGCATCCCGGTGGGTCGCGAGGGCTGCCCACTGAAGGATCTCGTGCACTGGCTGCTCAGGACTCCAGCCCTTTTGCTGTGTCACCCCCTACTTACCCCAGCCCCTGCCTCACATGGCTATGGGGAGGAGTGAACTGAGTTTTGCTTCGTGCCAGACGAGTGTCTGGCTTGGAGCCCTTGTGAAGCTGTTCCCCTTCTCTTCCCTTCTGTCCTGGGGCCTCTAAGAGGACCCCTCACCTCTCTCCAGGCTGCATGAGACCGTGGAGGGGTGGGGCACAGGGAGGGTGAGGTAGGGAAGGCAGTCAGTTGGAGTGAGGGGACCAAGGAGTCCTGCTCAGGGTAGAGCATCTCCTTAGGGGAGTCCTGGAGGGCAAGGGCATGGGGAAAAAGATGGAATGGAGGCCATGACAAGCTACGGTGGGAATATGGTGCTGGGCTGCGGGGCGCCTGCTGGCTGCAGGCTCACCTTGCCTTGTTGGACCTGGAAGGCCCTGGGGGCGTGGGCACATGCCTGGCCAGGGCTCAGGGAGCAGGGCAGGTGGCCTTGTTACCCTTTGCCTCCAGACCTGAGAATAACATGGGCTGGCCCTCCCTGACCCCCGCCTTCCCACACCAGCCAGAGAGCTAGGGGGTGTGACCCTAGGCAGCCACCGGCCTGCTCCCCAGAGCTAGTGCAGCTCACCAAGCCCTGTCAGCGCCACACTGGGAGAGAATAGGCCTGGGGCTTCCTGTTACTGCTCCTGCTGCTGCCTCCCTCAGGAGGAGCCATCTGGTGGTCCTCGCTGGACCCTAGGTTGGCCCTCCCCGCTTCTCAGTTTGCTTCTCTTGCTTTGTTTTTAATCATTTTCAGGTGAGAGACTCCCTGACGCTATCCATGCCTTGTCTGCACCCCAAAACTCTCACTAGCACGAAAGACCTGGAAGGCTCCCATCGTCCTAATCTTGCTGACGGCCATGCGTGTGGCCGGTGGCTCCAGAGACCACTCCTCTCACTCTATCTCACTCACATGAGGGGGGCAGGAGAATTCAGAGGCAGCCTTTACATGTCAGCTCCTCCTGCTTCCCCCTGGGAGGGCTGCACAGAAACCAGCGGGAAGGGTCTCTCTAGTTCTCAGACTCTCCAGACGGGGCAAGAGTCACAGTATTTATTTCTTCTATATCCGAACCAGAGCTGTCTCTGGTCCTCACAGGGCTCCTGCTGCCCGCAGGCCGGGCAGACTTGTGGGTGCCGGTCAAGCTCTGGGTGCTGCAGGAGCCGGGTGGGGAACAGCGGGTGGCGGTCCCGGCCCCACCCCGGGGCCCTACCCTGCCTGTGTTTTTGAAGTCTCTGATGCCCTTCATCTCTGCATTTCTATCACCTGTGTGTCTACTGAAACTTCTGTTTAAAAGGAGGTTGTGTTCCCCCACAGGAGTATGCAGAGGAGGTGCAGGGTTTTATAACTCAGCTGTCAGTTCCAGCATGTTTGGGAAGGGAGAAAAAAGAAGGAAAAACAAGCTCTCGAGCAGGGAACTTCAGCTGTGAGTGTCAAGAGCCTGAGAAGTTGGTGCCACAGGGGCATGTGGATCTGATGAGTTAAAGAATAAAAATCAGGCTTGCAGTCTGAATTCCCTTCTGGGTTCGGAATGCTCCCCAGTTATTGCAGTGTCCCGGTGCTCCAGAAGGAGAATAAACACGTTTCCGTTTGGACATGACGACTTCCTCCAATAAACTAAATGACAGTGCAATGAAGAAGCAGACCCTAGTGGCCATTCCTGGGAAGGGGTGTGGGGAATACCCAGGTCCGTCCCTTCCTTCTGTGGCCTTCCAAGAAGCCTGCGATAGCTACATCAGGAGACACTACCCACCCGCCCAATCTAGCCTCGTCTTCCGAGTCTGGGGAATCCACCCACTCACTAGACATGTGACGGCAGCCCTTTGGAGAAGGCTGTTCCAAGGAGACTTCAAGGTCACACTGAGTGGCATCTCTGTCACTTAAGCCAAAGTGAGTCAGGAGACTCCTACATCAAGAGTGGTCCAATCAAACAACAGTGTGTTTTTCTGCTTGTAGCCTGCTGCAGAAAAGTGGGTATAGTCAAATTTTAATGAACTTCAGGAACTTAGAAAAATTCACTGGTAACTTTGTGGGAGTGACTGAAAATTCAACCACACTCTCAGCAACAAATCCCAGCTTACATCTTTCACTGTGACCTTGAACTCAGAGTGCAAGGGAGTCTAGTCCTTACAGACACTTGACTATCAGAAGTCATCATCTATCTTTCTGCCTCCTAGCTAGGTCATCTCTCTCTTCCTTCTCTTCCCAGGAGGCCTGACCATGGCTCTCATGGGTGCCTTGTGCAAATTCCCCACATCAGGTTAAGGTTAGAGACTTTAGCCAGTGGAGTCCTCAGGATGTTTAACAGGAAACGGCCCTTGGGTCCAGTTCTCTCCCAGTGGCTCATTAGATAGTCAAGATCACAGTGAATTGTCACCCAGTGGAAAGCTCAGGGAGGGAAAAGAACACCGTTACACAGACAGCACGTCACAGCTCACACAAGACCAGGCAGGCAAAGCGTTTGACAGACACGGAGGCGACATGCAACGGGAGCCGGCTGGGCTCCGGGAGACTCTGGGGGCTGGGTAGGTAAGAGTGGGGGACGTTAGAGGAAGTCACGGAAGCTGAGAGCGTGGTCTGGAGGGTCGGTCTTACCATAAAGGGAGAGCATTGGGTGTGTTCAGCTGGCTTTAAAGAAAGGCAGACAGAGATTAAGCTGTAATGAGTCTCCAACGAAGATGCCGGTATTCTAGGTCTTGGCTAACACAGGAGCAACCCAGTGGCGGGAGAGGGCAAAAGGAAACAAGTGAAAGAAACACAAAGCGTGGGCCCGGCAGGTTCTGCACTGTGGGTGTGGGCTCTGCGCAGCCATGTCTCACGTCTACCGAGGACCCAACTCTGGCCACAGATTAAATAATTCACACCCATTATAAAGGAGGTCTTCTGGACTTTGTGGATGGAGGTCTTGTTTTGTTTTGAGATCAGCCACACATCCTAAAATAATCTCCAAGGGTTTGTGCTTTACGCACTCTAGCTTTGCCCCAGGCCCTGCCAGCTGAAGGGGCTCCCAGGTGGCGGCCCCTCGGGTTCAGGGGAAGACTGGGTTTTAGTTCTCACTGAGAAGCATCTAAAGAGGTAGCCTTAACCCCCTGCATAGCGGGGGTTAGTCCTCAAGCTGAGGCTCAGGTGGGAGAGGGTCCTGCTTAGTACAAGAACCTTGGCCATGCATGAAATAACTAGTGTGAAATTGTTTTCTACATTTGAGAACCCTGCACACAATTTATGATATGGATATTAACATCCGAGAAGCTGTTCTCAGGGGTCTGACTGCTGAGCTTGTTTGAGGGTGGGAGCTGCGGAAGCTGGCTATAGGTGGATATGCCCCAGTTCCTCGAGCCCCAGCTCTTTGGGCCCCAGCACAAGACCTCAGCCCCTGGCTGCCCCTGCCCCGCTGAGCAGTTAACTCTTTCTAGAAGGTCATGGCTTTGCTTTTACCCTCCTCTTTCAGGTGGTTGCTCTTGTGTTTAAAGTACAAACAAAGAAACAGGTAATGAAATTTTTGAAGGATGGAAATGTGCACAACTAGACATTTGCTTGCAGACTGAAAATACTCTTTTGGCAACAGATTTCTCAGCTAATTCCTTTTTTTCCCATAGCAAGTGGGTAGGGTGTCCTTTTTCTTTTTGAAATGATAAACATATAGAGTGAGGCAAAGGAGGAGAAAAAAGGGACACCTCTCCAGTCATTTATAGAACACAGTCTAGGTCTGAGTTTCTGCTCCTTGAGGAATACTCGCTGCCAGGCCCATCCACACAGCAGGAGGGTATAGGCTCACTAGATTTTGGCTAGCAGGCTGTGATAACACATGGAAACACACACAGATACACACAGACAGACAGACAGACAGACAGACAGACACACACACACACACACACACACACACACACACACACACACACACACGGGAGATGGTCAAATGCTTGTGCTCCTATGTTAATGGATAAGGAGTTTTGTGTTTCTAGGATGTCCATGAGGGAGGAAATGTGGAGGTCAGACAGAGGTCAGTCTACAGGGTCAGACAGAGGTCAGTACACCACATACTATGCCAGAGCATTAGGCAGAGTTTCTAGCAGGCTCCTGCCACTGCTTCCCTCTTGGATCCACCCCCAAAACTAACGAAGCAGCCTATGACTGCTAAGAGCCCTAGGAGAATGCTTCAAGGTCAATTCCATCCTGACTAGGACCAGAATGGAGACAACTTAAGGAAACCACATGGGTTACCTGGTCCAGCTGAACAACTCCCAGTCATTAAAAATTTAAACTGTTTGTTTTATTTTATTTCTTAAACGTTCAGAATCCTTCATTTGGGATTTTTAAATGTCTTAACTGTCTTTTTTGTTGATTTTAAGCCTTTAATAGCGCTCATTCAATATCTCGTCTGTAGAAATCATATTTTAGTTTGAGATTTAGCTTTAGGTTTGTTTTAATCACCTCGGTCATATCTTATTATTTTAATAATATGTATTAAATTTAAGAATCCTCATGGCATGTCTCTGTTCTCTGCAACAGGAGACAAGCAGCAGTCAGGAGGAGCTGTGAGGGCAGCAGTGAGTGGGATAATGGGGGCTCTGGGATCCCTGCGAGGGGACCCCAGTGTTCCAGAGACTTGCATTTTGGGAGAATCAAAAGACTCACAGATTCATTTTTTTTTCCTCGGGCTTTAAGTCGTGTTTTTGAGAGGAAGTTTTTGACTTGCTGGAGAAGTGTTTCCTGTCATTCTCTCACATAAACCTGTTCTAACGTGAGGAACTATGTTTATGAAACCTGTGTCCTCAAAAATAATGGAATCAGAAAGCAACCACGGAGTGATTTCTAAGTGGGACTGACAGAAAGAAGCCTAACACACAGCCTTGCTCTCGGGAACTCAGAGTCCGCTGACATGCTGCCAGCTCCTGAGGGACGTTCCTAGATGACCTAGTGTCGTGGTTCTCATCTTTGGTTCTCTTGCCTTGCTGCAAGGGGAACTCCCTGATGAACTAGAAGGGGAGACCGGACTGGCTGGGCTTGGACACCTGCACTTTTAGTGCAGAGATGTGTTTGTGCTGTTTGCCACTCTCTGTGACTCCCTAGCACAATGTCTCGAAAAATCACCTGGCATCAGTTTTACTTTTTGAGCTAAGTTCAGAATTAGTTGGAGGACTTGTGCCATCCATCCCTGACCCTTTCCCAGATTCGCTTCCAGTTCCACCGAGTCAGCTTATGGTTTCTATGTCTGAGGTCTTCCTGGGGAAGAGGGGTGATAAGACTCCCTGAAACTTATGCCCTGGAGACCCTGCCTGTGTCCCCCTTCCACGGGAGCCCACAGAACTGCTCACCATCCCTGAAAATTCTTGGCTGAGCTTTAATACAGTACTAATCGTAGGTGTGGAGTAAATTTCTGAGTAGCCAATTCTCTCATCTTTTGTTTTCTAATGATCCGGTAATTTTCAAGGGGTTAAAGTTATTGGGGGCAATTAACTTAATCTGTTTATGCGATTGGTATAAATGAAATAAGGCGATTACTCTCTATGTGGGGCAGAGGGGGAACAGTTTCAGAAAGAGTCCTCCTGTTCAGTGGTTCCCACTAACAGGCTGAGGGCAAACAGAAGGAAAAGCCCACTAATCTACTTCCACAAACTAATGCAGATTACCTTGTTGTGGTATAACTGGCAGTGGTAAGAGTGGCACTGGGCAGCTAATAAGAGAGAGTCTCTGGAAAACTATCTTCCTGAGTGAAGTTCAGGATCAAATTGCAGTGTTACCTTCGTGGATGAGTCTGTGTTTCTGGGAAGTACTTGCTGTTCCTGTTTACTGGGCCCTATCTTTAGGCCACGTGGAGGATGCTCAGGGGGACTCAGGGAGGACCAGAGGCTGGCGCGGGGCTTCTCCTGGAGGGAGGGATTTCCTAAGAGGGTGGATGTGGTAGTCAGTGGCAAGTGTTTCCCAATTGTTAACATTACATTGTCTCTTTGGAGGACTAAAAAGGTGTTGAAAATAGCTCCTAACCATATACACAGCCAAGAGGCAAGTATTACTAGGCATTTAGGGATCAGGTAGTAGATATCTAGGCTGGAATACCCAACCAGTTTGTCTTCTAGAATATTCTCTTGAGATCAGTTGGTTAGAAAGCATCCTGAAGAGATGACAAGCCACTGCTGTCCCCTCCTGGCCATGCTGACTTTGAAGTCTGCTTTCAGCCTGAGCACTCCCAGGGTGGCCTGGTCTGGGCGTCGGCAGCGTCAGCAGACGCTTTCGGACTCCCTCCAGGGAAGGCCGGCTCTTGGCTGAGTCTCGAACAGACCTGTGGAAATGGGATGCCCGACCCCAACAGCCGCCACCGAGGCAGTGGCTATATATATATCAGGACACTGAATTCCTCATTGCTCTGGAAATGAGTCAAAAGCCACGCCATGGGAGGATGTGAGTCTTACTGGCGCTCCTACTAGAGAACCCTTGTGTTTTCTCTTTTCAACCTCTCGTCTAGAGCTCAGGAAGTAGAAGTGATGTAAATTCCATTCCCGACCACCTGAAGGTCTGGGTTCGGCTGGCATTCCTCCCCACAAACCCCACCGCCACCCTATGCTCTGCTCTTCTGCTTTCACTGTCTCTACTTTCACCCCAATTTGATCTGCAAGATAGGACGGCTAGTTCCGTTGTGAGGGTGTCATGACGTGGTGTGAGGCTGAGGGCTGAGCGCTGAGGGCTTTGCTGATGGGGCTCCAGTGAATCTAGGGTGGGAGGACAATTTTCAGGCTGGTACATACAAGAGAGAACAATATGGCAGGCACCAGGAGCCTCTAGAGACATTTGACACCACGGCCAGGAGCTGGCCCGTGTCAGTTAAGAGGTGTGTGTGCGGGGGTCCTCATTATCCTTTCATGTCCTCTTTCAGCCAGGAGAAATGAACATCCCAGGGACCAGTGCGGCCCTATAGATATGGAAGAGTAGGGAGGGAGATGATGACTCTCAGAGCCACCAGAGATGGCAGCAGAGAAAGGGATTTTCCAAAGGCAAAGTAAAATATGTCAAACTGACACATTCTACAGTTGAACAAAGTAAAGGGCTTCCTTGCTAAGGGAGATGCAAAGTTTAAATAAGCGCAAGTCACTTGGGATATACAGACATTGATGACAGAGGTCAACGGCCTTCAGATATAAAGGCAAATGAAGGAACGATGGGTAGTTGAAAATAATTCTTAAGTGGACTCTCCATTTTGGTCTGGTCTGAATGGAGAGATGAAAATGGATCTGTGGAGGAGGAGGGGTTAGAAGAGGAAGATGGGGGTGTTATGAGGAAGGCAAAAACACTGGACAGAAAAGAGCAGGGAACAAATGAAGGTAAAAGACCAGACAAGATGGAGAGCGGAAAGAGGATCACTTCCCCCCACGCCCACTGTGTCGAAAACCCCCTGGCTTGCATCTATTTCTCCAAGGAAAAATTCTAGCTAGAAGGAGATGGGCTTGGGCTAAATGGTACCCAAAGTTGTATCCACTCTAACATTGCTGGATGAATCCACTTTCTGCCTGCACCTTTCTGCAGCAATTGGGGTGGGGACACTCAGCCTTCCCTTTCTAGTGCTGCTCTGGCCCCTTTTCTGCTATGGCCTGGGCAGGAAAATGCAGATCTAGAGAGCCAGGCCGAGGGCCCACATAGGCATAGCGAGTCGAAGGACGGAAGGAGGGTTGGAACGTGCAGGCTGAGCTCTCTGACTCATCTCAGAGGAGGTGGACGTGTAGCAAACACTCTCTGTGACTCAGGATGACTGCCTTTCCCCATCATTCCAGGCCCTGAAGCCAGAGCAGGAGCCAAATTTGCTTTATTATTTTTATGGGGAGCCAGTGAGATGGCAAGTATCTACAAGTTATGCCTGTGGGTCTGTGGTGGAAAGGTACCACTGGCTTCAGGAGCTGGGGTAAGGAGGATTGGGGGCCAGCACCTGGAGTATGCACACTCCTGCATACTCCCTGAAGCTGAGCCTCATCCCTTGTCTTCCTCTCCCCGCCCATTTTCTTCTCAAGTTGCAGATGTCAGGTGGGCAAGGGTAAATGGGGCTGGCTGGCTTTGCACTTGCCTTGCCCCCTTTCTCCTGAGCTGCATTCATCAGGTGCATGAACCTGAGATGTACAGTCTGCTTTCAGTCTGAGCATTCCCAGGGTGGCCTAGGCTCCCTTGGTCTGGGCATTGGCAGTGTCAGCAGGCACAGAGAAGTTAAGTTAAGCCTCTCTGCCCCAGGTCACATTGCTGGGAGTGCAATGAATGTGGACCTGTGTTTGGAAGGGGCCCTTTGGTGATGCCATGCCCAAGCCAGCCTGGCCCACGGATTTAGTCAATGGGCTCTGTGAAAATTCAAGAGTCAGTTCTCCCACAGAAATGGATCTGAATCCCAGTCTTACCTCCCATTAGCTGTATGACCTTGGGAAAACTGTGTATCATGTGTAGGCCTGGGTCCCCTCTTATGGATCACGCGCACTCCGAGGAATTAGTCTCACCATGTGTATGATGTCCTTACTAGAAGAGCAGCCTTCATCTTCCTCTTCCCCCTCCACCTAATCCTCCTCGCCTCCCCCACCTCGATCTAATCAGCTAAGGTCACAGCCAGTACCTTATTTTCCTGCTCTGGTCACTCCTGTGGACTAGTGCTTTGGCACCTAAGTAAACCCTCCAGCTGTTCCTCCCTCTGAACCTTCCCCAGAGGCTCCCAGGCCTCACGCAGTCTCTGTCCTGCTCCTCTCCCTGAAGGTCCCTCCAGGGCCTTCTCTCTGGAGAGTTTCTACACGAGCCACACCAAAGCCAAGTTAGCGGATTCCCACATGGCCTTGGAAGCTTTATGAAAGAGACTCTACCTTAGATCTGGAACCTGGCAAGGCGGTGAAGAAGAAATGAAAATTTGCCTCAAACTCTCAGAAAATTCTCCATCCAGGTTCATGGAGTGCTAGAGTCACAAGCGCCCTCGGAGACCATCTCGACCTCGAATGCTCCATTTGCATTCAAGGAAGTTGAGGCCCAGAGAATGGGTTAATTGCTCTAACTCACATGGCTTCATTGTGCCAGAGCTGGTTTCTTAATATGCAATCTGTATGTATCCATAATGCAAGAATCCAGGCTTCTTAGCACTCTCTATTGTGCAACAGACTTTAAAATACAGAATGAAAAAGAAGCATGTTGGGAAAGGCTGCTGGCCAGGCGCCTAGACTGATCCCACTGTGGGATGCTTGGGAGCAGTTTCTGACGCTCCAGGAACTTCCATTAACCACCACAGGGATTATGCCTCTGCATTTTCCCTCTTACAAACATAACTCCATACCCCAGAAATAGAAGAAGGCCAGAAAGCTTCCTCAGAAGGATGAGACACTGCACTCTGCTCTCCCAGGGGACACAGGAAGGGAACCCTCCGACGGAGAACGCGGTCATGCGCCAGGGAGGCGAAGGGCAGTGGCTTGCGCCCCGGACACGGATGCAGAAGCCAGCATAGTACCTCAGGGCGGGGACTTACGATGGCCCTCTAGTTCCATCGGCTGTGGTTCAGAAGCAACGCCAGAGCAAAGAGAGACCGAACCACAGACGGGCTCTGAACACAAAGGGTCCTGCTCTCCCGGAGCCGGAGGCCCAGGCTCAGTCCGCGTTCTTCTCCTGTCTTTCTCGCCTCCCATGGAGCGCTTCATCACTGTCCTGGCCTTGAATACTGACTGGACGCTCCTGACTCCATGCTCTGACCTCAGACCGAGTGTCCAGCTATTCACCTGCCACCTCCACTGGGAAGTGAGATAAACATGTCCCCACTGAGCTCCTGTCCTTCTCATGCAAACATGCTCCACCTCCTGTCTTTTCCAGTCGACACCAGCCCTGTCCTCCCACGGCCTCGGCCCGAACCTCACAGCCATCCTGGATGCTTCTTGCTCCCACTCCCACATCCAGTCTGTCAGGAGATACT
This sequence comes from Macroglossus sobrinus, assembly GCA_004027375.1. Classification (NCBI taxonomy): domain Eukaryota; kingdom Metazoa; phylum Chordata; class Mammalia; order Chiroptera; family Pteropodidae; genus Macroglossus; species Macroglossus sobrinus. Next base: position 280,123 of record PVKZ01001849.1, on the reverse strand, counting down.
GTTAGCTCTATTTTCAAAACAGACTGAGAATCTGACCATTTTCACCACTTCTATTGCTGCTGCTTTGGTGCAGGCTACCATCCATCCCCTCTCACCCTGGTTACCACGTCCACCTTCTCCGTGGTGTCTGGTTTCTACCCTGACAGCAAAGTCATCCTTTGGAAATGTAAGTCGGATCATGGGACATCATCTCTTCTCAAAGGCACAGTGTCTTTCCTTCTCGCTCAGCAGGAAATCCAAATTCTTGCCCCCTTCCCTGATCCCCTCCCCTCTCCCCTCTCCTCCTTCTCCTGATCATTGCGCTTCTCTGGCCACAAAAACTCTTCTCCCAGGTATCTGAATGGGTAACCCCTCACTTCTGTCTTGTTTAAAACAGCCCCTGCCTTCACTGCTCCCTAGCACCTCTGACCCTCCTTCCTCAACACTATTCCTTTTCTGAAGCACTCGCCATCTTTTAACAGATAGTCCAATTTCCTTATTTTCTCTACTTATTGCATTGCTCACTCATCACGCCCCAGACCCCAGCTCATTAGGAGGGGGCTTTTGTTTTGTTCACTAAAGAGTGGTCTAGGGATTTTAGGTGCCTAAAATCGTACCTGACACACAGAAGGTGAGACGATAAATATGGTGGAATGAATGAGGGTTCCTGGGATTTGTGGGAAATCTCTTCCTGAGGGGAGGGGCGCCAAAGCCTAGTAAAGGCGAGGCGGAAAGGAAAGATGAGTTTCAGGGGAGATGAGTGGAGATGAGTTTAAATGGGAGGAATATTCAGAGTGCAGTTAGGATGAATATGTCAGTTAGGCGAGGAAATGGTGGTTGATTTCTGTAGGTTTCAAAGAGTCAGAGATGATGACTTGCAGGTGAAAAGCCCGCATGGATTCCTCTGAGGCTAAAAGTGAACATATGTCCGGGAATGGACGTCTTGTGATGACAGTAAGACTAGAAGAGTCTGGGGAGTGAAATAAAGGGAGGCCTAGCGAGGGACTCAGGGAAAACATCCCAGAGTTGTAAACTTCTGTGCACCGGGGAGTGTCCAGACCCGTAAGCTGCCAGTGGCCTGGGGCAGAACCATATGGCCAGAGAGACCCACCTCTGAGACGAAGCGTTACTGCTCATATAATCTGTCATCCACAATATTGTTTGCTGTCTGAGTGCAGAGTTATGCCAGAACTGTGCTTGTGGAACAGCCCTATCTAGGCTTGAGTCATGGGCAGTGGTCGACAAGCTGTGCTTGCTTTGACTTGGCCATGCCTGTCACCGATCTGTGCAAGTCTAATCTGTCTGGGAAATGAGGGCTCTAACACTGTCTGTGGGAGGTGAGTTATAATTAGATACAATTGGCTAGAGACTAGGCCTTCCCAGCGATTCCAGCAGGGGTTTGGGAAAAATATGTCATTTGCCTGGGAGCCACAGTTTCTCCCATTCAATAGTGCTTTACAGTTTTCATAGATTTTTAAAATAGATGCTCTTATTTGAGCTTCAAAACACAGTGCCATAAATATCATCGTATTCCTTTGACAGATGAAGGGACTAAGCCTTCTACAGAAAGAAGCAGCAACACTCAACGATTTGCCAGCTTTGACTTCACGTCCAGCCCTCCCTTCCTTTCCCACACTACCTTCCTGCCTCGGGTGATGTTACATCTATTCTGTTTGTTCAGAAGCTGTTAATTGTATGGGAAGGGAAGAGATTAATCCAGGACTATGGGCTGGGTCTCCGGACACCTCCCCTTGCTCTCTATCACACACATTGTCCCTGTTTAACCCCTAGACCACTCTTCAGAGTAACTTTTCAGAGACCCTTCGGTCTGGAGGAATGAGGAGCACTTCCATGTGGAGTAAAGGTGGGCTTGGAGGAGTTAGAGGTGCGTTAGAACTACGAGGATGGGCTGAGAAATCATTTTTCATTTCAGGGGGGAAAAAAAACAACCTATGGTTATTGTGAATATAAATGCTAGAACGTAAGGGCTGAACAAATCCCAGCTGGTGGAAGTAAACAGAGGGGATTAAAGAGATAGAGGAACTCTGGCCCAGGGCAAACTCTGGCCATGCCAGGAGGCCTGGATTCTAGCTGGGTGGCATAGAAAGGCAGTTAATCTCCCTATTGCCATCTTTACCATCAGCAAATTAGGGATGATGATTCTTGCCTGTCAAATCCACAGGTTAGTTCAGAATTCCAGGAGACAAATGTAAGGGTGAACTGTAAATAGAAAACCATTTACCAATGGAAAGTTCTGCATGATCATTTCATGCTTCTTTCTTGTCCTGCACTCCCTCTCTGCCCCCAGCATAGCCAGTTACCCTAAAATTTTTCTTTTGTGCTGTCTTTGTTTTTCCTTTTAAAAACAACACCAGTTGGGGAGAAAATGGTAGGCTGAGTGTTGATGTGGGCCTTGCCAATAGTGAGAACCCCAGAGGACCCCCTGAAACAGCAGTGGGTCCCCTCTGCATGCAGGGAGGCAGCTCGCTGTCACCTTCCTGCATTTTCCTGCTACCAAGCTCCAAGTCCCTTACATAGGTTTTCATATGGATCTGCACTGCTGTCTGAAAAAATGACATCCTTGGAGGGCAGGGCCCCCTGCTGCTCTCTCTTCCCTGTCCCTCTCCGGAGTAATCCCCTCAGTTCAGAGCACTGCATGGTGCAAGCTCCGAGCACAAAGGCTCTGGCCGTTACATATCCATGTATAACTCACGGCCCTGGATAGCGCCTGCCATCAGACTTAAGGCTCTTCCAGCCTGTGAAACTGTCAGTGTGCTCAGGAGTGCTGGGGGAGGGGGTGGGAGGGGAGTGGGGCGCAGAGAATGAGTGGGAAGACTGATTTTTAAAAAATGATCTGCCCTTTGCTGGAGGAAGTCAAGGGAGAGTGTACACACGCATGCACAGACACACAGACACACAGACACACACACACACCATGAGACAGACAACTCGGGGAGATCGGAGGGACAGAGGGGAAATTGAATCTGGAGTTCAAGGGGAGCAAGGAGGGCGCAAGGGGCTGAAGAGGGCAGTGTACGGAAAGCATGGCAGCCCCCTTCCAAAGTCCGTCAGATGGGAGGCGGGCAGATGGGCGTTTACGCAAGGGAAGCAGGCAGATAAAATAACACGTCAGCTCAACTGATTGGGGGAAATTATGGCATGAAGAGGGGAGGGCGAGACACAATGGGAGATGGTGGAGATTGCTAGGGTAGTTTCAAACATCTTAGATCAAACTGTACAGTGTCTGCTCCGTGCTGTGATTCAATGGTTCAGTGCGTCAAAGGTTTGTGCAAACATTACCAAGTCTCTTAATTAAGGAAAAATAATGACAAGAAAATTAAACCACACACGTTAAAGACTAACTGCGGAGAGCTTGCCTCTGTAGATAAAGAGAGGAGGTTTAAACATGCCAGGTAACAAAAAGACGTGTGCAAGAACTGGTAGGAACTGTATAGGAGGAGGCAGCTCTTGGGACAAGGTGGCTGGAGGCCCCGGAGCGCAGGGGCTGGCATTCTGTCTGAGGCCAGGCAGCGGAGGCAGAACATGAGGGCGATGGGAGTGGGAGAGAACCAGGTGGGTGCAGAATCAGTTCCCTGTGTGGGTCCATGCGGGAAGGAGGTGCCACCGTCCCCAGCAAGGAGGAGGAACGGCCCCTGCAAGAGCTCTCAGTGGGTCACCCAGCCACCTGGGTGGCTCTTTGGCCACTCCAGAGAAGAGGGGAGTGCAAGCAGGCGTCCATACACAACTGGTTCTCTTTTCCTCTTCCAAAAGTGCTTGGAGAGCTGTCGACATTCAACGGGGTGGAGCTCTTTCGGTGTGAGTGTCATGGGCTGAGCCTTGGGCTGACAAAGCAGGCAAAGACAGCGACTCAACTCCATGTCCCCCTTTCTAGGATGCTGTGGGGGAAAAGGCAGGAGTGGGAGAGGTGGTGGTCTGGAGGTGAGATGGGGGTGAAAAGAGGTTTGAGTCCTGGCCCCGGCAGCTGCTCAGACCCTGAAGTTGTACATACTCCTCGATTTTCTCACTCCATGATCCCCATAGCTGCATCCTCCTATACAGTGTGAGTCATGCCAGGCTGATTGTCAAGGGAGAGAGAAAAAGATGCAGCAATCACAACTTAAAAGGAACGAGGAGGCCTGATTCATAAGAAAGTTAAAAAAATGTAAAAGTTTCAAAATAAAGCAACAAGAAAAAATCCTTTAAACCAGTTTAAACAAACAGATTAAAAAAAAAAAACTAAATCAGGAGGTGGGGAGGAGAAAATAAAATGAAATAAACAATAAACGGGGAAAGACAATGAGTGTTAGAGCAGGCACGGACAGTTAGGTGCAGACGCCAAGTACTTACGTTTACCTCGGTGATTGCTATATCAACAATGCTACCCACAACAATCAAGGCGTCAAATGTATTCCATGCATCACAGAAATAGTGCTGCATGGGGCAGAGAAGCCGAGGAGAAGAGAGAGAGAAGAGAGAGAGAGAGAGAGAGAGAGAAAAAACAACAACAAAGGAGAAAAACAAAACAAAAAAAAAAAGAAAAAGGAAAAAAAAAGCATGAAAGAAAGGAGAGAAGAGAAAAAAAAATGAGAAAAGAAAGAGGTTATGTGGGCATAGTAAACACTCTCTTACCACTCTACATTCTGGCGGCTCAGACCTGGGCAACCTGGTTCTCGCAGGGTGGAGAGGCCTGACAAAAGCTGGGTTAGTTCGGAGCTTACACTGGGCCGTGGCCACCCTGGGCGGGGGACCGGGTGGCCTCCTACCGCCTGCTCCCGCCACTCGGCTCCCAGCTCCCGGGCCCAGCACAGAGGGCCGAGCTGGGACACGTGGAAAAAAAGGAGGAGAAGCTCTCGCTTTTTTTCCCCTCCCAGGACGACGGCGGGTTCAATAAAAAGCATGACTGGAGCGGGGTAAAAACAGGAAATTAAACAAAATAAATAAAAGGAGGTAAAGAGAGAGAGAGAGCGTGAAAGAGAGAGGAGGGAAACAGGAGGCAGAAGAGGAAGGAAGGAGGAGGTTTCCTGGGAGGGCCAAGTCATACTCACATTAGTTTCACTGAGAATGACGTCAATTATGCTGCCAATTACGATGAGGAAGTCAAAAACATTCCAGGGATCACTAAAGTAACCCTACATAAGGGAGGGGCAGGCAGGACGGGGATTAAAAAGGAATATTAGACAGACAAGAACAGAGCAACATCACCATCAGAATCACCGTCCGGACCTCAGTGTTGCTGCTGGAGTTCCAAACACCCTCGCCGTGGCCAGGAGCCCGGGGGAGAAGGGGGTGGCCAGACGTCCTGCCCTGCCTTCCTGCGGCCACAGCGGCCACACGATTCCCCTTCCTCTGGATCCACCCCGCCTCGCCACCCTCCTGCCCAGAGGCCCTTTCTACTTCCCAGCAGGGCAGGAGTGGGCGTGGGGGCAGGCAGGGAACATTTAGCATCAGTCCGCATTTAGCATCTCCTATAGCCCCCCTTCTCTTCCTTCAGAAGGGCTTGTCTGCAAGGAGGGAGGGAACACGGGTGCGTGATCCCTCAGAGGAGAATGGGCTGCGGTCCTGTGAGTGATCTAAGAACTAAGAAGTAGCAATCGGTGTGGCCCAGAAGGGTGGCCAGGCCGTCTGGGCCCAGAGGCGGCTCATGTAAAGCTCAGCAGTAACAAGGGGGCCACGTCATTAAAACGATACCTATCCAAATATGGGCTCTATGCAGATGGAACCACAGTCCCCCTTGTTCCAGCACAGGACGTGCTCCAGTGTTCCCAGGGGCAGCTGTGTCCTGGCAAAGGCTTCACTAACGGGAAGGAGACAGAGTCCAGGTCAGGCTTGGGGCTAGGTAACGCAGGTCGTGGCCCTGCACAGGGCTCTCAGGGCGTCTCCCGAGCACCTGCCCCAGACTCCTTTGCCAACATGGTCATGCTGGGATGGGGATCCAGAGAAATGTAAATGCCATCAAAGTGAATGACGTTGCTGAAGCCTTTCCTGAGGACCAGACTGACAGGTGTCGTCTGGGCAGGGGGTGTGTGGATGGGGACACAGGCTCCTTGGGGAGGGTGGCCATGGGAGGAGAGGTTCTGGCACAGATCGGGGAGACGGTGTTCTGATTTCACTACTTTGCCCTGTGAGCATGGGATTTGCGGGTTTTCCACCATATTTAGAAAAAAGAACATATGAATGTTTCTGAAAGACTTTTTTGAGGTACTTGGACAACTGGTCAACCAAGGGATAGGCTGTCCCCAGTTCCCTAGAGGATTCCGGGAGTCCTGGGTGAGTGGACTTTGTACAAAGTTGCCTCTCTGGGAGGCGTGGGGATCTAGAGAGAAATGCTGTGACCATGCTGGACATCCACTCACAGTTTCGGAAACCCCAGGACAGCCATATTCCCCTGGGTGGGGTGGAAAGGACCTATCCTAAAGACACTAGTCTTAATGAAAAGGGGACATTTTCTCCTTTCGTCCTTTAAGGAATGTCCACAGAGGGGATAGAACGGGGCTGGAACACCATTGCCCAGCAGGGCCAGAAGTTTCCTATTCTCTGAGCCACTCGTTGGGGCTCCAGGAGATGGAATTCTAGAGAGTGGTGGATGCACATGACAGTGTCAGGGTTCCTCTGAGCGTTTCCCAGCTCTCACTCCCCAGCTCTCTCTCCCTTTTTGTGTTTTACTCACAAGAGCCAAGAGTCTGTGTTCTTCCATTTCCTCCTGGCTCTATCCAGCTCCCTTAACTTCCCCACTTCCCAGCCACGCCCTCCTTCCAGAGAGATCGCAAGACATGCTGTCCTAGGGCTGTTATTCTTAGTGTGGGAGGTCGGGTCACAGGGAAAGGGGCCTCTCGGTTCCCAGGCATTTCTGCCAAGAGAAAACAGAAGCACCACCGCGGAGACTTTGGACAGCCAGACTGGGGAAGCAGAGGTCGGCCGGGGCACGGGGTCAGGTGAAGGTCAGCTGGGGATCGTGGCTTTCTCATTTGCTTCCCAGAATATTTTTCTGAACAGACTAGAGGCTCTGAGGTGGAGGGAGACCTCTCTCTCCCATTCGAGTCACATGCTAGGAGCAGAAAACAGCCAATTCCCTCCCAGGTTCTCAGATACCATTCTCAGGGCCAACGGAGAAAGCTAATTTTGAAGGAAGGGAGGCAAAGAGTGAAGACCCCAACGAACTGTAAATGTGCGTCTGATTTAAAATTAGGTTTTGGAAAACACTGGAGGAATATCTCTAGATAGGAATGCCATCGTCGTGGGTAGAGCTATTTCGGAAGGGAAGGCGAGGGAGGTCGAGAAAGAGAAAGGAGAGAGACAGGAACCGGAGCAGAGTCTGGGATGTTCGGCGCCCGGCCTAGAAAACATGGCAACAAAACATGATTAGGGTGTGGGGGCAGGAGGAGAGGCAGGAAGGTAGAAGGCTTGGGGCATAGGAAGGGAAGATGAGTTGCAGCCTTTCATCCACCAGAGACCTGAAACAAAGTGGGTCAGTCGGCCTTGGTCTGCAACACCTCTGAGGGGAGGAAGGGAAAGGAAGAGAGGCAGAGAGCAGGCTCAGGCCAGGTTAACACACAGGTTGATCCGCTGGAGCACACGGGGGCAGGGGCCGAGCCCTAAAGGGACCCTGTCAACCTCCTGGCTGGACGTCGTCGCTTGTCACCCTTCCCCCTGGGTTTCTGTGTGTACATGTGGATGGAAGGAGAGACCACACAGTCAGCTCCTCCTCGACCACAGCCCCTCCTGGCCGCCACTGGGTGGGCCGGGCTCTGCGGAGATGAACACCTCATGCCTCACACTTGCCCTTAGCAGGCTGTGTTCCCGGAGGCTTTTGACTGACTTCTCTGGGCCGTGGCAAGCCCCCTGGCAGACCCCGTGCAGAGGCCTCCCCCGGCTGCAGGACCGACCAGTGCCCTTGTTGCCAAGGGCTCCTGTGGACCCGGCCCTGAGGAGATTTGCACGCATCTGGCGTACAGGCGTGAGGGAGTGTGTTTGGGGAGGTTGGTGACAGGGTCCCTTTAAGAGGCAGCTTTTCACCCTGACCCATTCGCTCACCCTCCCACCCCTCTGTCCCACAGCCCGCCAGTCCCGCAGGGTGGACCATGAAGCCGGTTTAGATCCAGCTTCCAGGCTGGCCTCCTCCTCCCACTCTTTCAATAGCCTCTTCCTCTCATCCGTTCCACACCCACTCCCAGAAATCCAGAAATAAGGCTGACAGCTCCCATTAGGTCAACAGGTTGTCCAAGGGACGAGGGAGAAACCTGGTCAAACCCTTAACTGGGCGGGGCTTGGGAGAAGCATTTTCCCTCTGCTCTCTGGGGCATAAGAGCTTAGTGTTCTCTTTCTCTCTCTCTCTCTCTCTCTCTCTCTCTCACACACACACACACACACACACACACACACACACACACACATTTTTGCCTACCTCATTTGCTGGAAACCCTGGATAACGTGGGTTTCAGGGGTGTAATGGAGGAAGGAAGATGGGAAAAGGAAATCATTGATTGTTTTCTCTTACAAAGTCAGTTTGACCTGGAGCCAGGTTATACCTGTCCCTTCTCCTTTTCTTGGTGATGGGTCCCAAATGGTAGAATTTGGGATTAGGGACAGAGTTTTTCTGGCTCCCCCTGAAGTGGTGAACCAAACCTCTCCATGTCCAACTCCTTAGAGGCATGCAGGCCTGATCATCTGGCAGGGATGGTGCTTTCAGGGCTAGAAGCCTTCTCCTCTTAAGCCCTAAACTCTCCAGAGTTAGAAGACCTGCCCTTTCCAGAAGTTGGGTCCCTCCCCTGGCCATCCTCAGGAAGGTCTCAAGAGCTCTTCCACTGTGCCAGCCAGCAGCCACCCCTGAGATCTGCAACTGCTTAGAACCCTAGAACCACTCCATTCTCCTGAGTGCTGCTGGCCCTCCACTCACTGGCTGACGTGGGCTGACAAAGTGTAGACCAAATCGACATTAGCTTCCGCAGATCATGATTAGGAAGAAAAGTATCATATCATTTTGCATGCACAAGAACTATGGATTTTCTTTTCTTTTGGATTATCTGTGTCTTGACTCATCTCTGTCACTGGAGCTACTCCGAGTCGAAGCGGGCAGCGGAGTAGTTGAGAGCGTCATCTCTGGGGATAAGGTGTCTGGGTTTAAGTCCTACCTCTGGCACTTAGTACCTGGGTAACTTGTAGCAAATAACGTAACCTCTCTAGGCCTCAGTTTTCTCACCTATAAAATGAGACAACCATAGGATTATGGCAAGGATTAAATGAGATAATACCTGTAATGCACTTAGACCTGTGGCTGGTTGAAGTAAGCTCTAAATAAGTATTAGCTTCTGTCATGATTAACCGGAGGCGATGTTAAATAATATTTACAGGTTCCATTTTGGGGGTGGGACTGAGCGGAAGGGAAGGCCAAGCACAGGTGTATGGAAGGAGGAGGGGAGAGGCTGAAGCTTCTGGAATCCTGAGTTCACCTGCTGTCTGTGTCTAAGGCCTTTTCTGCCCCTCTTGAGTCAGACTGAGTAGTGCGACTGTCTTGAGGCTCTTGAATGCAATCTGGCTGCTACTATTTGGAGATGAGTGACAGCGTGCAAGTCGTCCTGGCTGAATTTTACTAGGCTCACGTTTCTGTCGACCGTCAACAGCCAAGTTCTTAGAAACCCCTATTCTTCCTGAGGGAGATCCCGTCCCCTCTTTTCTGCCGAGGGGGCTAGGAAGAGAGGGGTGTGCTGCCGAGTGGGCCCGCTTTCCAGTTCTGATCCTGGAGAGCAGGACTGCCGTGGGAGAGGTGGTAAGCATACACCTGTGCCCTTGAATTCTGAATCCCAAGCTTTTCCCTGCGCAGAGCAAAGTTTGCCACTATAATCTCCTTAGAGGCAACGCGAGCTTTAAAACAGCTTGGGGATAAGAGGGGATCCATAAGAAATTCTGTACACTTGGGACTGTGTGTTCTCAGGAATTTCATTGCTATTCCTTGTTTTTCTCTTCTCTGTTCCTTCCTACCTATCATCAGTGTCTACCCTCCGACGGGTCCAGCACAGGAAAGGGGAAGCAAAGGAGCCAGAGGAGATGACCAGGCCCCGGGGAAGGGAATCAGACTCTGGACTTTCAGTCTGTCTGGGGGTCTCTCCCCTGAGTCTAGGGACACACGGGGCCTCAGAGCGTGTTGGAGTGGGAGACCTGAGTTGAGATTGGAAGCGGAGCTGCTGGAATTGAGATCAAGAATGGGGACGAAGATGGAAAGGTGCAGGAAGGAAGAACGTCTGAGAGGGAGGGAGAATCCAGCCGCCACGAGATATCGATGGCAGGGAAGCAAAGGAAGGACAGAAATCACATGAAAAGCAAAAGGTGATGAAGGTATTGATGGGAAAGGTCACTCAAGGTAAAAACGGAGAAAAAGAAGCAAGAACACACAGGTGGTGGAAAGTGGGAGAAGCAGAGAGGAAAGGAGAGAGAGGGAGAGGAAGGGAGAGAGGGAGAGAGAGA
>PVKZ01001849.1:0-269586 GCA_004027375.1 Macroglossus sobrinus | reverse complement strand
ACGAGGAGAGTTGAATGGAGCATGGAGAGGAGCTGTGTGCAGCTGGCAGCAGTGGCGATGTCTCAGTGTGTGTCTGTGGACAGTCAATCCCTTGGAATATCATGGAACACAATGGGAACTGACACCAAGCAGAGATAATATAAATTGTATTACATTAGGATGCCATTTAGGCATAACAGTAATCATGGAAATTAGTGGTGTCTAATGGAGAAGGCATAACTGGAGCACACAGCTGCTCTCGGGCCCCGGCTGCCTGGGAGGCCTCGAGGATTTCCGTCTTCTCTGTCGGCTCCCGCCCTGTGCTGAGTTTACTCAGAAGCGCCTGGAGGCTCACCCTGCACAGGTAGCCTGGGCCAGTGGAGACAGAAGGCAGAAGCAGGCCAGGGGCTGGGGTTAGGGACTGGGTCCTCGCCCTGGTGAGAGGAGGCCCCAGGTGGTGGGGATGGGGACTGGTCTCAAAATTAGGAGACAAGGAGGAATGTACACTTTACATGGGACACGTTTTGCTCCTATTCTTCTTTGGAATTAAGCTTTTCCCTCCCCAGGGAAGTTTCAAAGGCCATTACTGTTCATTTACCAACACATAGTGAGTGCTTACTAGGTGCCTGGAACTGTGCAAGGTGTTGGCATACCAACGCGGGTTGGATTGGACACTTGTGTAGTCTTCTCCACTGAGAGCAGATGAAAACGGGGGGGTTATCGTCTAAGCTTCTCTGAGGGGCTTCAGGAGGTTCTCTCTAGCAGATGCTTTGTGCTAATGCTGGAGATGAGCTTATCTCTGCAAAGGGCTCCTCCATGATGGGGTGTCGGAAGGGTGCATCCCTGGGACAGGGTGGGGGGGCATTGGGGGTGGGGGCGAGGCCAGCAGCAGCGCTATAGTGTGTGCAGGCAACTGTAAGTTCGCACGAACACCGTGAGCACTCTGAAGGGGCAGGGAAGGCAGAGGTCAGGCCATGCTAGGAGACAAGGGGGAGCAGTTGGTGAGCGTGGACCCGTGGCAGCCCTCTGCAGCTTGCCCGGCTCTCAAATTCTCTCCTGCCCTGTCCAGCTGACCCAGGCTCTGGGAGAACATTCCAAACCCAGATCTTCCTGGTCCTGTCCTAGGGTCTCTGCGCCCTTTCTGACCTAACGGGACGACCTGTTCTTAGTGAAGGGGCACGTGTGGCACAACTACGATCATGACAGCCAACTGCCTGCATCCACTTCAGGAAACGAAATGGGAACGTAATGAGAACGGCCCTCGCTTCCAGAGGAGAGTCTTGAGTTGTGCAGGCACCTCACCGGAACCTCTGCTTCCTTCCTGTCACGTGGGAACAAGTACAGTGCACGCCCTCAGAGGATTCTTTGAGTTCGTACAGGAAGTGTGCAGAGCCTGCTGGTGGCTGTGACTTCTGCTATCACTATGGCTGTGGTTGGAGTGCTGGCTGCCTTCCTGCATCGTGGAGGCCCCCCTCCCTTGCAGCAGCCGCCAGGAGCACTGGCAGTGCCCGGGGGCTGGTGGGCTGGGTCATCCACAGCCCAGCAGGTTTGGGGATCCCTCTTTCCCTCCCAGACGCAGTGTGGTCCAGCCTCCTTCCCAGTGACGGGACTGGAGATGGAGCCAGTGCACTTTCCCAGGGGGCTTCTTTGTACAGTGTGAATAATTTTCCACATTAAATAATTAAACGTAATAAGTAATACTACCCTTCCCACACAAGGCTTGATGCAAGTCATATAATTATTTTTCATCATTCATAGTGACTTTTAAGCTCTCAAGCGCCAGCCGAGAAAGAAACCTGTCACAATGTTGCAACAATATGCAAATCCCTGGGTACGAGAGCAGGCGGGGAGGCCCCCTGACAAAGCCTGTTTGTGTCTGTCTGCGTGTACTGCTCCAACAAACCTGTGGGCATTCCAGAAATAAATAATAATCAGGGTAATGCCCACTCACCAATCAGGCTGCTGAGAGACAGGCAGGAGCCCCACCCCACACAGAGCGCTCCTCCTGACTCAGGGCTGAAGCCGGCTGAGTCACTGTGTCGTCCCTTTGCCACCTCCTTTCCTTCTGCTTCGCTTTCCTCCTCATTCAAATGTGATATATATATATATATATATATATATATATATATATATATATATATATATATATGTATATATGTATATATGTATGTATATATATACACATACATACACATATACACACACATATACACACACATATACTGAGTTTCTAGGTCGAGGGGGCTCCACTGATGGTGGAAAGAGGCTGAATGAAGCCTTACCTTATTAGCCTCAGTGTGGGGGGTGCACTGCCCTCTAGCGGGTATTTGGGAACCTGCAGGGCACCACTACGATTCAGGGGGCAGAAGCATTTGGGATTGAGTGGGTGGGGCCAGCAGGGGATGACGTCTGTGGAGGCCAGCTTTGGTTTGCTTTCATTCTAATGCTACCGGGTGCTACTGTGAAAGCGTCTGGAGGGATATGAAGATGGGTAAGAGACACTATCTCGAGCTTTCCTTGATTCTTCTTCCTCACCCTCACATCCACCTCACCATCGGACAGAGTCCCGACTTTGCCTACCTCTCGCCATCTCTACTGCTGTCACCTGCATTTCCAGGAACAGGCTTTAACTGCTCCTGCTTTGCCGCACACCAGCCCGTTCTTTAACTAAGCAGTCAGCATGCTGGTTCAAAACCGTGATGAGGTCCTATACCGTCCCACTGAAGACCCCTGCTCCCTGTGGTTCTGGAGGGCATTCAGAGCAAATTCACACCTCTCACAGGTCCAGAAGGGCCTGCGTGCTCTGGCCCTGCCCACCCCTCCTCCTCACTCACTGCTCTCAGTTTCCAGAAAAAGCTGTGCTCACTGCTGCCTCCAGGCCTTTGCTCTTCCCTCCGTCTGAAATGCTCTTCTTCTGGATGCTGTCCAGCCTCCAGGGCTCAGGTTAGCTGGCACCTTCCTGACCCCCTTAGCTCAGAAAGGTGCCTCTGCCCCCACTTTTCTCCTTGTAGTAGCCAGTTTTCTTTCAGTACAGCCCTGGCTCTATCTATTCTGTAATCTCTTAGTGTACTGGTGTTTCCTGAATTACATCGTGAGCCCTGTAAAGATGGCACCATGTCTCAGTATCACCACTGAGCTCAATCACTGAGGAAAAAGAAGAAGGAAAAAATAGTGCTAACAAGTGGAAGTTACAAAGGGGCACATTCTATTCAGTATAAAGGAGCATTCACAACAGAGCTGCCTCTAGATATAGTCTCTCATGGCCCAAAGCAGGACTATGTCGAGATTTCTGCATGGATGGCATATCAATGATCTTAATGGTGTTTTCCGATATTAATGTTTTGACTCTCATTCTCTTGTTCTCCAGGTCTGTAATTCTCATTCATTCATGCAGGCATGCATTAAACTTTCACTGAATGCCACTCATGGGACAAAAAAATTGATATGAAATGGTTTCTGCTTTCAAGGAATTCAGCAATCCAATATGTGTCTCCATCACTTGCATCTTCCACGGCAAGTGCAGTGCATGTGTGTGTGCATGCACATGAATAGGAGGGTGTGTGAGGCTACGGTTTCACTTTCTTGAGCTCGCCTCTCAGGTGGACTGCCCCATCTCCTGAAAGTACCTATCACGTCAGATTTGGAAAGGAAATTCGGAAGCTGCAGACTAATCCAGGGGTATCCAGGGGCCAAAGACAGAATGGGTGAATGAGAGGTAGGGGGACGCAAGGGGCCTCAGAGGAGGCAGAGGGGCATGGGAATGGAGCGACTCTTGTTAATTTTCCGTAGAGTTGTTACTTGAGAATGGCTTGCTTTCATCTGGTTTCTGATTTGCTTATAAGGAAGAAAATGAACCCTTGCTAAGGACCCACCGAGTACATAGTAACGTCTCAGCTTGTTCAGGTTTGTTGTTTCAATGGGGGTATAGATAAAAGAGCTTGGTTTTTGAATCACCTAAACCTACATTAAAATCTCCCAAAACAACAACAACAAAAAACCCTGGCTCTTTGATTTTGGAAACATTACTTAGCTTTTCTCTGACCTTTGGTTTCCTAAAGACTATTTTACTTGTCTTATGGATTGACGGAGATAATGAATGGAAAATGCCCAGCGTAATGTCTGATTCTGCACAAACACCATATACATCACCTACTTCCCTCGCTTCTGAATGTTCCTTAATTTAAGGTGTAGGAATTGATACAAAATGGGTTCCTGTATCTATTCACTGCTTCTTTTTAAGTAGGAATAGGGGTACCAGGCTGAGTAGCAGTTTTTCTAGGGATGATGAGATGGTCACGTGGGGACACTGTAAGATCCAAGAATGGACTGAAGTTGGGGAACTCTGTTCTTAAAGTGGCTAAATGGCGACTCTAGGCTCACCGGCCCGCTCGTGGTCACCGTTGTGTCCCTGGTACCAAGCACAGTGCCTGATATGTTGGAAGCTCTGTATAATATTTGTTAGGTTGTTGGTTAACTTTAGCCTGTAGTAAAACACTAGCCAAACAGCATACAGGAAAAGAGTCCTTGATATAAATGATATGAAGAAGACAACGCCTAGAAACAGAGATTGAGAGAGAGGAAATGGTGAAAAAAAAACTGAGCTCAAATCTAGAAAAGCCCAGTAATGGGTAGCATTAGTCACAGGAAAGGGCGAGCGATAGTTTTCGATGTTAACATCATGGTTTACGCGGTGTTTTAACATAATTCAACTTCGAAGATCCATTAAGATGAGCCTTGAAATTATACTATGGTGTTAGGCAGAAATCTGTATGAAGGAATAGAATAAATTAGCTCCAAATGAGAGATGACAGAACACCGGAATCACAAAAGTACCAGTTTTGAACTGGAAATGAACAAAAAGGGCAGGAGAGTGAAGTTTCTTTCGTTCTGAGTTGGAGCGCGGGATGCAAACTCCCCAGGCGGAGGCTGAGGGATCCTTGCACATCTCACATTCCATCAGGATGGCACTTTCCCCAGAAGCCTTAGTGACTTTTAGGACATTGCTAGAGTCTGAATATTTGTGTCCCCCCAAATACAGATTTTGGAATCCTTACTCCCAATGGGATGGAGTTAGGAGGTGGGGTCTTTGGGATTATGTCGTGTCGGTAAAGCTTTCAAGAATCAGATTAGTGCTCTTATGAAAGATTTCACAGAGCTTTCTCAGCCTGTCTGCCATGCGAGGACTCGATGAGAAGACACGAGCTATGAACCTGGAAGAGGGTCCACACCAGAGAATACAACCACATGGGTGCCTTGATCTTGAACTTCCTGCTTCCGACCACCGAGAAATGAAATTTTATTGTTTACAAACTACTTAGTCTGTGGCACTTGTTCTAGCCTTGAAGGGACTAAGACAGACATGATGCCATTTGGTCTCACTACAGACTGCTAAGCCAGTCTTCCTACTTTACAGAGAAACTGAGGCACGGAAAGAGAGTGCCTGTAGGCATTCTGTGCCCTACCTGCCCGCCCCCAACTCGTTCAAGGTGCTGCTAAGGTGGAAGCGAGGCTTCCTGGTTCTCAATCTACCGGAACATTCTCTCTTTGTGGAATCCAGTGGCAGGAGGTGATTCAACAAAGAAATGAAGTAAAAATTGCTTTATAAAAAAATAAAGGCTGGCAAAAATTGTTGCATCATACAGAAATGTGTAGTTAACTTACAAGTGTTAGAGAGGGGAATTATGGATGAATGGCACACAGCTGGAGCCAGAGGTAAAGTGGGAGAGAAAGTAGACTTTTAGTAGGAAACGTAATTATCTGGTAAAAAACAAAACAAAACAAAAACAACACACAAACAAATTTCTAAAGAATTTTCAGCTTTTAAGAAGAGGCAACAGCCCCGGTTTACATCCTTTCCGGCTGGTCGTGTCACTTGCTCTTTCCTTCCTCTGGTCCTTGACTGGGCTCTAAAGAAAATATCTCTCAGGAGCTCACGGAAGGGTATGTGGAAATCGGAATCTCTCTTGCCCTCTGCGAAGGAGCCCAGGCAAGATGGACTGATGCCCACAGGGTCTCCTGGGCCCCTCGGCGGCTGTACTGGTGTGTGCGGAGAAATCCTGCCCCCACGATTCTCCTCATTCTACTTGCTCAGGCTGCCCCAGGGACCCTGTGGTGTCACTCGGGGCCTTGAGGGCTATCGCCAGACCTCTGTCCGTGCTGATGAGTGGCTTCTCTAACATAGTTCTGTGTGTTCCTGTCTCCTGTGCCTCTGCTTCTATCAGCATTGGTTAGGAACTAACTAGTTAGTTAGTTAGTTAGTTAGGCAATAGTTAGGAACCCATCCTTCGGTGTGCTTCCCACTAGCCTTCTTTGGTGGACCGAGGGCATATCTGATGGTGAGAGTTAATGAAAATCACGGCCCACCTATGACATCCTGGCCTGAGTAGGAAAGTAGGCTGGCTCACAATTGGTCACAATGGTTGATCTTCCCTGGGTCAGACAAGTAAACCTGCCACTTGACTTGGAGCTTGACACATCGGCTGAGATGCTCTCTCAGCTTCTCCACCTGCCTGGTGAATGTCCGAAACCTGGTTTCTGTCCCAGAAACTGTTTGCTCGTGGAGGAGAAACAAATGTCTAAATTAGGGGGTCCGTGCCTGAACTATTCGGACTCCCAACCTCAGAAGCTCCCTTCGCATCTGTACGGGGCCTGGGTGCCCCTGGAGAACCTCACGCTGGCTGGAGGACGGGGACCATGGCGTTTTCAGGTCGCGTGAGGAAAGCTGTTTGCCAAAGGGAAACCAGACGCTTGAGCTTTCAAGGGTTTCCGGATATGGATACAGCTGACATAGCGGACTGAGGACTGGGCTGCAGAGTTCCTTTGCAGAAAAAGTGCTCTCCCTGAGTGCCCCCTGTGCACCTGCCTCCTCCCCACTCCAGCTTTCCTGCTGCCTGTCCATGGGTGAAGTCAGGGACCCAATCCAGGCCTCCTCTGTCCCTTTATCACAAGCCCAGTGACAAGAAGGGAGCTGAGGATGAATTTTTCCATCTTGCCCACATCCCCACATGCTCATTATCTAGGCAGGGAAACAATGCTTTCCTAACAACAACACCGTATGCAGAGAAAAGATCGCTCTGGGCCACTGGAAAGCGGGGGCGGGGGGGCCTGCACTCAGCAGGCACAGTGAGAAATAAGAGGAAGGCTGCCTTCACGCATGAGAAAGGCAAGGCCGGCAACCCTGTCTCTCAGGCTCAGAGACTCAAGATGCAGAGAGACTGGCCCTGGCTCAAGCACTCCACAGTACTGACCACTGAGAGGACCGTTTGAGAGCCTCTGCCTCTTCCTCCTCACAGTTCTGCTGCTGCTTATGTGGGTGAGGCCCGAGCAAGGTCGTGCCTGGTGCTGTGGGGAGCGGCCCAACGAAGAGCAAGTGCTTGACCGCCATGGTCCTGAGCAGCTCGGATTCTGCAGCATCTCAGTCACCAGGCTCCCTTCCTGCTGTGACTCATCCCTTGCTCCCAGCCACGGGAAGGGTTGAGCGGACATAGATGGACTCCTTGGGACAAAAGCCCGAGGAAAGGTGGAGCTGGGTTCTTTGTCAGCATAAGCTACTGCTGCCAGCCTCACTCTCTGTCTCTCTGCTCTCTGAGAAGCCGCCAAGCCTTCATGTGCTCTTTTCTAAAAAAATAATGGGGGCTTTGGGAGCCCCCAAAGCTGAGAGCATATGCTATTAGCTGAATGACCACCCTATGGTCAGCTGACACTATAAAAATGTTGGCCAAATCCCTCACGTTTGGGGGCAAGGAGCAGGAGTCACAGCCCTAGACAATTCAGATGACTTGCTGGGAGGCAGGCTGCAGCCTAACGATGGAGGCCAGTGGGCAGGGCCAGAATGCTAGGTGGAGCCAGCTGGGCACACGACGCGGCTGGATGTCTGGAGCCCACTTTGGAAGCAGCATCAAAGCTATCGATCGGGCAGCAAGTCTCTGTCTAGTGACTGGGAAGCGCAAGGACAAGGTTCTGCATCCTGGCGAAGGGGTGGCTAAGAGACAGGCAGGGCCTTAGGGTGCTCAGACTTTAGTTTTGCTAGGGCACTAAAATGCTAATTAGAAACCCTAGTAAGGAGTCCAATGGGCGGGGGGGGGGCGGGGGGAAAGGAGCTGGCTGCCCCAGGGCTCACCAGGGACTTTCAGCCACAGCAGTAAGATCAGTTCCAGACCACAGCTGCCAGTGTGCTCTCTGCCTTCCTTAGAATCCAGAAGCTGGGTGGGACAGGATCCACAGGGGAAAAGCCTCGGCACTTGCAGCTGACACGGACAGGGGGCATCCAGGGGTGGCTGGGAGAAGGGACAAAGTCAGAAGCAAGTCCACACAGGGGATGCCAGGGTGAGAGGCCTTCTTACCCTGTCAAGGGGGCTTCCACTATAATGAGTCAATTTCTGGTAGAAAATTACCAGCTGGAGAAAGAGTAAGGAGGATGCAATGAACTCTCTGGCTTTGTGAAGCCAGAGCAGCTGGACTGAAGAAGCTAAGACAGATGGACGGACAGAGGTTCGAAGAAATTGGAAATGTCAACGGAAAGAAGCGGTGTCTAGAGAGCTGTCCTGTCCTAGATGGCAGCTGCTGGCCACATGTGGCTACAAAATCTAAATTAAAATAAATACAATTAAAAACATCAATCCCTCGGCTGCACTAGCCACATTTCGAGTGCTTAATAAGCACAGAAGGCTGGTGGCTATTTTATAGACAGTGCATATGGAACATTCTCATTATTGCAGAAACTTCCACTGGATAGTGCTGGTCTAGAGGCCTCACTTCATCCCTTAGGTCTGAAGTGCCTTTTGGCCCTAATTTGTTCTGCAACATGAAAGTGTGCCCCCATGCTTCTGTCACTCTTATCGAAGAAAGTTGGGGGCAGGAGGGCAGTGAGTCTTTTCACTTTGGGTCCATTCATGTCTCTGAACTATTCTCAGACTGGGAGAAAGCTGAAAAAGAGAGGCCAAGGCTTTGATGGCAGAGTGCTGCCAGGGTCAAATGCCCTCCAGCACCCTCCCCTTGGGGAGGTAGTAAGACGTAGTGAGAACCAGGAGCTCCCTGAGCAGTCAGCAGCCAGGGGGAATGAGGTAAGTCTCAGACCCAGTGGTCTCTGCCTTTCACTCCTCTATGACCCATGGGCAGGCCCGCGAGGAGGAAAGGGGTTAGCAGCCTTTCGTTTGGGGGAGACCCTTCTTTCCAGAGCAGACCGACTGCCACTGAGGAGAAGCTGGGGCCCATCCTTGGCTGCTCCTCTCCCCTCGCCTTAGCCAAGTCATTGTCAACATCAAATCTCATGCAACGAAGTCACATAATCACTCTTTCTGTTACTAAAACCAGAGGTTCCTGCCTCAGCCTCCTTGTGATGTCAGAGCTGCCCAATGGGGCTGCTGCAGGGGCACACCCAGGCTCATCCTATTGGCCGCAAAGGACGTGCTGGGTGGCTCTCTTTTCTCTTGCCATTCTCACCTTAGGTAAAGCTCAACCTGGAGTTTTAATTGGGATTGTATTGTTTATGGATCAATTTAAAGAGAAATGGCATCTTGGTAATATCGAGTTTTTCGATTTATGAACATGATATATTTCTCCATTTACTAAATTTTCTTTAATTCCTCTCTATGAAATTTTCTAGTTTTCTCTGTAGATATTTTTTCTCTGAAGACATTTTTTTGTTAGATTTATTCCTAGGCATTAGATATTTTTCAGTGTTTATCATGAAGTGTATCTTAAAAAAATATTTTTCCGTCTTTTTTGACAAATTTCAATTCACGATAGGAAAACAATGCAGCAAATAGCTTATTTTCAGGCCATTCTCGCCAAAATTTTTAATGCTGATCAACTTGGCCTTGAAACAGTCATGTAGGACCCACATGCTATTTGCTTATCTCCTATTCTCAGGAAGGGATTTCCTTTGGCATGTTATTAGGTATTCAAATCAATTCTACTGTCATCCGTCCCACTCTTCCAGACATCACTGCAGATCCCTGAGGTTTTGGTGGGGGGCTGAATTGCTCTAAACTGGTTTATATTCACCCATAGTTTGTGTGTGTGTGTGTGTGTGTGTGTGTGTGTGTGTGTGTGTGTGTGCACGTGTGCGCGCGCGTGCGTACCTAACGGTGTGAATTTAAGGAGTGGGGCAGTTCAATTTGCGGCAAGAATTTACTTGAGAAAATTCATTTTTCATGGAGTGGTGAGAACAGATGGGAATGAAGAACTTGAGAGTATCAATCACCATAAAGACAATAAAAGATGAAGCAAGAGTACAAACAGACCACCCGACTGACCAACCAACAAATCACAGACAGGAAAAGGACAGAAGAAAAGTGGAGCAGTGACAATGTTAGATGACGTCTCCCTGGCTGTGTCTCATGTCGATCTTCGACACCCTTACTGCCTAACTGTCCTTTGACAGCTCATGCTTACGAAGGCAAACCCATTCAAATCACACACGATCAACCGCACAAGTGAGTTAAAAGGTGCAGACAGAATTCCAGTTAACCAGGAGATAGGAAAGCTGTTCTGTGTTCAGGTAACTGCTAGAAGCTCTGGTTCTTGGGCCGATCCTGACTGATCCTGACTGATCCTGGCAGGTGGAATGCAAAAGGCCGCAGGATGGCTCTCTTCCTTCTTTGGAAAATGTTTCTCATTTTACCTATCTCCTCACAAAAGTAGGGATTGAAGAAACTAGGAGGCACTTTATGGCTTAGATCACTACAACTGGCTAGTGGCTTGTCCCAGATCTGCAGGATTTAGGTAGAGTGTCTTTCAGGTAGAGGCCCCTGCAGGTGTCAGTTTCATTTGCTTCTTAGTGCAGCTGTGCTCACAGCATCTCCTGTGCTCATAAAACAAGATGCAGGAAGTCCACTGCAGGGCTCTGCAGACTGCATCAGACATCATCAGAAACACATCTGAGTCAGTTGTGAAATGACTCAAAGCTTTGAAATATTTAAAACATATGTCTCATGAAACTAGATGAAAATGATGCCAATTTCCCTAGTAGAGGCTGCCATGTGAGATTGAAGCTCAACTTGGCAATGATCCTGCATTCCTAGCCTCACCCAGTCGTGTTGCTGTGACCTTGAACCTGTCAGTATTCCTGGGCCATGAGGCATGGAACAGGACTATAGGTGGGCAGAGGCACTATGGGCTACAGATGGTGGCCAGGGGTATTCAGTGGTCTTCTCTAGGCCAGGACAAATTTTATGCCTCTAAATGGGACTAAGCTTGTAAGAAAAAGTGAAAAAGAGTATATTTGCTTCCTTGGAGGAGGTGGGAAAACACCATTATTATCTCCGAATGACATTCATTAGGAGTCTTATTTTCTGAAAATTAGCCAAGATCCCTAGGATTCTTTGAGTGGGAGGAAGAATCAGCATTGTAAGAATATTGTCTCTCTTATCTTTGAAGTCCCTTTGAGGTCAAAGGTTGTTTGCTTCTTTCTGAAAAGTGCCCAGGAGAATATTTGATGTAGAAAGATGCTAACTGCTTGATGCAGTGGAAATTATTTCGACCATAAAGTCAGAGGTGTTAGATTCTAGTCTCAGTCCTGCCACTTAGTGGTGGTGTAATTAATATTACACTTAATTGCTCTGCACTTCACTTCCTTCTTCCCTAAAATGGGGGTGCTAATAGCTATCTTACAGGGGTGTTTTGAAAAGGATTACATGCAATGAGGTATGTGTGGCATATGGTAGATTATCAAGAAATGTTAGTTGAATATCAATTCAAAGAAGGTGATGGATAGCTTGTCAATGAATGTGGAGCCAAGGAGCCCTAGCCCCTGACCTAATTAGTCCTGGGACAAGTAAAAGTCTGAATAAAAATGGAATATATGGCTAAAGATGTTTCCTTTTTGCCTTCTGTTGGTCTGTGTTGCATCTGGGAAAAGTAATGAAGGAAAGGAAAAGAAGGTTCAGAAAGCTAAAGAAATTTTCTTGTCTATGATTCTCTTTGAACCGGCTATCCTCATTCCTCTCCCAAAGGTGTCATGGTAGCCAGGGGGAGCCACTGAGTTGCTGTACATCCTCCCTTAGAAGTAGCTGCTCATGTTGTGAATCCCAGGTCAGTGGATGCCAGTGATTTTGACCTGTCCTCAGGGATGGAAGATGGCAGGTGCTGCTCAAACCAGCCTGCTCCCCCATTATCCATGACAATGGTGGTGGGCCTGGTTAGGGAGGGCACAGATAATTCAAGGTGGCAGGTAATCCAGCTTCCCTTATCCTACCTTGCTCATCCAAGGGTTCTAACCTTCTCTTCAAGCCTTCCTTTGAGGAGCTGCTTACAAGCAGCAAAGCACAGATATTTGAATGTAACTGCCCTTCCTGTACTGGAAGGTACAAGGGAGCAATGATGTAGCCTCTGAGGTGGGAGCTGGGGACCCCCATGGGCTAGAACACTGAGCCCTGAGCAAGTACAGCCGTGCCTGAGCTTTCTACAATGAAGCTGGTCTGTGTGGCTGATGAAAATGGAGGAGGGGAGAACAGAGGCCTGAATAGATCTGGGAGGTTGGACCTGGAGAGGTTCGGTTTGTCTGGCTGTGGGCATAGTTTCTTCTAGATTATGCACTGGGGGATGGGGACAGGGCAGGGGATGGGAAAAAAAGGACCGTCATCTGCCTCCCCTGGAAGGAGAGGCTCAGCTCAGGAAGGAAATTGTACATCTCAGCCATGGTCCAGATCATGAGCTGAGTTTCTACTTCAAAGAGCTGGCCTGATCCAATCTTGTCAGATTTAGGAATTTGGGCATTATCATCAGAGTAGACACGGTCCTTCGCCGATTATTTCTGCCTCTCACTCTCCTTCTTTTGATACCGACGCTCCCACTTCCTCTTGTTCTCCATCCCTCTGGCACCTGCAGACCAGATGCCTTTTTTCAGAGGCCTACCTTGGGTTTGAAGGCAATGAGCTTCAGAATCATCTCCACAGTGAAGAGGCCAGTGAAGAGCATGTTGAGGATGTTCATGGCGATTTTGAACAGGCAGCTCTGACCGTAGTGCTGAAGGGAAGGCAGGAACTGTGAAAATGAGGCAGGGACATCTCTACTCCTCACATCCTCATCTCAACAGAGATCCCCCTTGAAACGAGTCCTAAAAGGCCACCCACATCTCCATAAGCAGTCAAGTGGGCTCGGGAAACATTACAAGCTCTGGAAACAGAGGTCAGCAGAGTTCTATGTTCCTGCTTTGATTGGTTATGAAAGCCATATAAAGGATCCTGGTATTCAAGAGCGTTCTGGTATGTGTCGACTTCCTGAAGGCAGGTGGATGTGGAATTGACCTCCACACACCATGCCTTACTGACAATAACGAACACTTCAAGCTCACCCTCTGTTCTCCATTTCCTCCACGCTCTTGGTTTTCTCAACCCAGGGGCCTATGGAATTTTTCCTCAGGTCCCAAAGAGGAGCTCATCCCTGAGAAGGAACACTATCTTTCTCCACCTGGGTGAAGAGGACAGCTCTTCTGGTCTTTCTGCCGCCTTTTGCCTCCAGGAAGGTGACAAACCAGAGACGATAGTGCAGCTCTTTTATGCTCCATACCCTCTCACGGCAGTCTCCCCTATACAGGCCTCATAAGAGCTGGCCCCTCTGGACTGACCTGCATGGCCAAGCAGATGGTGTTGAGCAGGATGAGGACGAACATCAGGTACTCAAAGTAGGTGGAGTTGACCACATACCACACTTTGTACTGGTGCTGGTTCTTGGGTATGTACCTCCGCAGGGGGCGGGCCTTCAGGGCGTATTCCACGCATTGTCGCTGGGAAGGGAGCAGTGCGGGGAGGGAATGGGGAAAGTATGGGGTTAGTTACCTGGATGATGTGTGGGGGGTGGCAGAAGAGGGTGGGATGTAGATGAAACCATATACCTGGGGTTAGGGCTCTCCATAAGTCAAAGAATGACCTATTGCTCTAGTTCACTGACAAGTGTGAGATATTATTTAAACACTTTTTTTTTGGGATCTCCACTCACTCCCTTAATCATGAAGAGAATCTCCTCCAGTTAATCTCCTTATCAAGATTAGTACATATATCCTTTTTTATTCAACTTGGTAATGCCTGGTATACTGCTGACAGTTGCCATTTGATAAATACTTGTGACTTGACTGCTATTTGGTCTCATTATTTCCTATGCCTCAGCTTTTCCTTGAGGTACTTCTCTCCTCAAATTTTCTTTCTTGTCCTAAATCGATCTTCCTAATTTACCAGCGTCCACAAGATCAGAAGACACAGGTCATGAGTAGGGAATGAGATCTTGGCCAATTAGACTCTTGGGACTATAGTACAGATCCAGTTAATTCCTCAGTCTTATGCCCAGATTTCCAAGTTGGGAACCGGGGAGTAAGTCCAGCCTCTTCTTTTACCCTCAGCCTCCATGTCCAGTTTCTCAGCCTGACTCATCATATTTCTTCCTATTCTCTTCGTCTCTACTATCATTAACCTACAGTAGATGAGGGTCTAATCGTCTCTCATCTACATTTTCTAACTGGCCTCCCTCTTTCCTGTCTTACTTCCAATCCTATGTCCATACAGCAGCCAGAATGATGAGTCTACACCCAAGATATTGACATCAAAACCCGTAAGGGGATCAGCTGGCCTAACTGGGGTAGAGCTGAGTGTCTTGTGCCATGCTCCTTTCCATAAGCAGACCTGAAGTTACTCACAGACAGAAATGTATCTCTCTATGACTGTTCCCATGGGGGAACCTAGCTGGGGAACTGACCTCAGTGACTACATGCTATCGCCCACCATAGCAGCTTCAGTCCTCACCAGTGGAGTGGCCAGCTCTTGTTCAGAGGCTAACAGAACGTGTCACGGTACTGGCATCACTATAGCACTCCTATCTAAGCCTCTTTCCTGCCACTACCTTATGCACAGGCCTCTAGGTTTTATTTAAGAAACCATTTAATACTGGTTTTCTAATGCTGTCCTCTTCTGCCCCCAAAACCTTCACTCCCTCATGGTTCTAGTTTCTTTCCTCTTTATCGATGGTACTAACCTACATGGTACTTTCTAACTTGGCAAATTCTAGATAGGGCACAAAGTATTTTTTTTTTTCCCAAGAGTCTATCATAGAGTCTCCTTAAGTGGATGCTTAACAAGCATTTGCTGGATCTGGAATTTGCAGGGATTTGCATTTCTTTTGTTCAGGCTCCTCCAGAAGACTGGGAGCCCTATTCTCATTGAGTAGTGGACAATCTTAGCATCCACGAGATCGCTCTCCTGACCACAGCCTCCCTTCTGGGTAGGCCACGGGCTGCCGACTGCTGTTGTTCTCAAGAGGTTCCACTTCCCCCTCACCACCTCCTTCTTCTCCTTCCTAGGAAGCTACCTGGTTCTTGTCCAGCTCACAGTTCTTGTACTCCTGCTCTCCCTGCTCCTGGAAGGTGACGATGACGAAACCCACGA
Source organism: Macroglossus sobrinus (assembly GCA_004027375.1). Taxonomy (NCBI): domain Eukaryota; kingdom Metazoa; phylum Chordata; class Mammalia; order Chiroptera; family Pteropodidae; genus Macroglossus; species Macroglossus sobrinus. The sequence goes on along the minus strand of PVKZ01001849.1, from coordinate 254,233 downwards.
AGATGTTCATCATGAAGAAGGCAATTATGATGATGTAGATGATGAAGAAGATGGAGATCTCCACGCGGTAGTTGTAGATGGGGCCTTTGTCCTCCGTGTGGGAGTCGATGGAGCGGTACAACAGCCTGGAGGAGGAGACAGCCCCACAGACGAACTGGAGAAGCAGTGTCGCCTCTGTGGAATGATGGCACTGCTGCTCCTAGGGGTCCCTGGGCTCAGTGGTGCTAGAAATAGCTCTAGGCTGGGAGTCAGAAGATCTGGGTTCAAGTCCCAGCTCTATCACTTTCTGGCCATGTGACCCTGGGCAAATCTCTTAACCTCTTTGAGCCTCAGATTCTTCATCTGCAAAATGGAGACAATAATCCCTGGCAAGGTAGCTGATATAATGTCTATGAAGGTGTTTTGAAACTGTCAAGTACTCTTTGAATGTAACATGAATTATGGACATTGATTTCAAATACTAGACATATTGGTAAATATTGAAACAGCTTTGCAAACGGGCATAGACTCAGAAGATGTTACTGTGAACATAAAATAAATCTATCAGAGATAAATACCCTTTTAGATTCAAAATACTAGGTAACAAATGACCCAGGCTTATTCAGACCATCAGTGATGGTTCGGTGTTACACTTACGTGGTTTCCACGTATGTGCCATCTATACGGGCTTGTTCCTCCTCAGGAACAGGGGCTGCCTCCTCTCCCCGCTTTGCTACCCCACACAATGCTTGGTTATCCTCCAGGTTTTATCTGTATTTTACCATGTAATAGTAGTGACTCTCATCTAAGATCCATGTGCTACGACTGACTTAGGAATATTTAGAATTTCTGACTTTTAGCTGATAATTACGCTGGAACACAGGAGGGAGGATCAGGTGTCTGTACAAAGATGTGGAGCACCTGAAGGACGAGCCGCCTGGTGGAGGCGCTGCCATGATAAGACCGACCAGGCTGGTGGTCTAGGCATGAACGCACTATCTGTGCAGAGGAATCTGGACCCACGTTTCCAACCCTTTCTTACCTTCCACTGAAAACATAGACAAAGCTTTCTCTTAAGGAGACTGGGGCACAGTCTAGTCAAACAGAGACATCTCCACCATCTCTGCTCACACTGAGTGCACACTGGGAGCAGCGACCTTGAATCCTATGGTGAGCTAAGGGCCTACCCTGGACAGACTCTCCTGGTCCCTACTCCTAGATGCCGTGACCCCTATCACTGTGTCTCACTCTGAGGCTGGGAAGGGGCTCTGAAAGAAGCGCATTTTGTTTGGGTTGGAGTTTCTGAAATGTTGACATCTTTTTAGAAAAAGAAGACTCTATTTTTCAGCAGTGATGATGGCCTACAGATGGTTCTAGAAACATGCCCTCACGGCCTGGGGAAGACACAGGGAAGTAAGACCTCTGGGAAGGAGTGTGGGAAAGGCAATAAAACTTGAGGGATGAGTGTGAGGACAATGTCTTGGCCTCTCACGTTGGGGTGGACGGGCCTTGATTTGCATACTCACTCTGGCCACCCCTCAAAGGTGGAGACAGTGAAGAGGGCCATCATGGCTGCCAGAACATTGTCAAAGTCAAACTTGCTATTCTCCCAGCTGCGAGGCTGGATGATGGGGTGGTCAACCTCCCCGTCCTTGTACGTGATGTAGTTACCCCTGAGAAAGGAGGGGAAGAGTTAATCGTGGGGCCCTCCCATCTCCCTTCACACCTGACCCACCAATGACTCCTGGCATGCTGGGTGGGATGGGACTAGTTTGGCTTAACGCCCCCACAGTCCTAGCCATTGTGAGGAGCTTCAGTAGGTAGCACCTGCTACATGTTATGTCCATGGGACCAAATTATCCATGCGTGAAAGTCCAGGGGCTGCTGCTGTCTGAGAAAGAATGGGCTGTCGCTCCCCTCACACCAAGTTACCAACTGCCCCAAGTCAACCAGCCTTGGCCTGGTGGCCTGCCAGCCCGCACTCACTTGCATTCTGCCTCTGTCTGCTTGGAACTGTCTGAACAGGTGTAGAGCTTTCCCTGGAAGGCAGAAGAATGAAGTGACTGGAGATGTTCATAAACCAATGAATCAATCAAAGGGGAGCACCCCTAATGTCCAGCACTGTGCTAGGGGACTTGGGACAAAAAATGCGAGGAGAGCAGAGTCCAGACAGGGAAGATCTGACTCATATGTTAAAGCAGTCAGTGCCATGACTACCACTGGAATTCAGAAAAAGGGAGCTTTAATCCATGAACGTTGGACTCTTTAGGAAGGTCTCCTGAAGATGGTAGAAGTGGAACTGGTCTCGGAGGGCTGCATTAGGTGGGATGTTGCAGGTGTTATGCGGGTGCCCAACATGGAGGTTTCAGAGCATAGCAGTCCCTCTCCCTTTCTTGCCAGAAGGAAGGGCAAGAACTAGGGGCAGGCAGTGCCGAGAGGGCGAGGGGTCTTCGCCTGGTGGAGCAGTGCCTCCTTCCCAGCTGTACCTTTTCTGGTCTGGGAAGCTGAAAGCAGGGCTGTGGTGACCTTTATCCAGAGTCTGACCCAGGCCACATTCCTGTTTTTGCTGTACCTGCAAGGCCCCTTTTCCGGGAATGCTAATAGGAGGAGAAGGAAAGACCGAGACTTTACCTTGAAGAGCTGGACCCCGATGCAGGCAAACATGAACTGAAGCAGTGTGGTGACAATCACGATGTTCCCAATCGTCCGGATGGCGACGAACACACACTGAACCACGTGCTGCAGTGGGAGAGAAGGCCGGAAGGGGATGTGGTTTCAGGAAGAGCTTGCGGCCTGAGCTTCCTTTAGCCAAGTCCCCTTCCTGCTCCCGCTCCGAGGAGGCAGCATGGGCAGCCCGTTTACCAGTGGGGGAAATCAGACTTCCAGAGTCGAAGTGCCTTCCCAGTATCACATGGTGGTGAAACCCACGGAACGTGAAGGCCCCCATTTGGCTGTAGGTGACTACAGGGACAAATGCCCTGTCAACTTCCCGATTTATAGGGGCAGGAAAACAGGAACTTTATTGCCATCAGGGGCACTGGGTGTATATGTGGGTATCCTTTTTGCAAAAGTTTTGCTTAGCCGTTCAGATTTTAAATGGCTGCCTCTCTCACTGCTCCTGAAATGGGACTACAGGTGCAGGCGGGAGAGTCCTTGGCAGCCACTTGAGCTGCCCAATATCTCCTCCCTCTAGCCCACCCCTCACCTCGGCTTGGCTTCTGCCAGTGCACAGACTGGCAGGTGCTTGGGGGTGAATGGCTGACTGCCCAGGCCCACCCTTCTCACCTTCAGTCCCTTGGCTCTGTTGATGGCTCTCAGGGGCCTGAGTACTCTCAGAACTCGCAAGATCTTTACGACATTGATTGCACTGGACCTGGGGAGGAGAAGTGGGGAGGGGCGTAAGCTTCTCCTGCTTTTGGTGAAGCAGGAAATAATGTGGTGGCGATGAGTGTCTTGGTAGGCTATTCCCAGACAAACCTGTGGCAACATGAATCTGTCTGGGGTGGGAGGGGTCTTTCTCATCCTGGGACCTGAAGCTTGCCTGCTGCCTGACTTTCATGTGGGCTAGTAAATAATGTGAAAAGCAAATTACCAGGAGTCTCTAGCAATAGAATGTGCTGGGGTGGGGGGCAGTGTTTATAGCGTCAGAGAGACAGATTTAGATGCAGCAAACCTGAATTAAAACCCAGCACTGCCACTAACCAGCCAAGTCACTGAGGATAAATTTCCTAACTTTTCTGAGTCCTACTTTCTTCATTTGTGAAATCATAGTAATCACTTCTTAAGGTTGTTGAAAGGAATAAATAGGAAAACATATGTGAATCACCTAGCAGTGTGCTTGGCACATACTATAAACAGAATAAATGGTAGCCTGATGCAGACATCACTGAACTTGAAGAAATACTACACAAATGTTGGAACTTCAGGCCTGTGGCTGGAGGGGATGGATGCGGGCAGGAGATATTTCGGTGCTCATCTCTAAACATGTGTCCTAGGTAGTTGCCCTTTATACTTATATGTATCATCCTCTCTGGTTCACAGCCCAGTCAGGATTTGGAGGAGTGGATTCTACACAACAGCCTTCACACCCCTAGGACACCGAGGCTGCAGCAGAACTCCCGGGAGCCTCAGGCTGCTGTTGTTCCCTAGTGGAAAGGAGGCTCTAGAGCGCCGGTCCTCCTCAGGCTCCTCGGCAGGATGCTGGGATGCATTATAGGTCCACCCAGGTGGGCTCGCTCACCAAGCCAGGTTGGTGAGCAATTCTGAAGTGTTTTCTAACCCTCAGGCACTAACCATCTGACTGAGACAGTCTTCTAACTTTCGGAGAGCCTTATGCCCACCTGGGACCTAGAAAATGTATGACATGTCAGCAAGTGCCGATTTCATTCTTCAGATGGTGAGCTCAAGAGGGAGCTGGTAGAAAGATCTGATTTCTTTGGTTCATAGCTCTTTTGTTCCTAAGGATTCAGAGGGCATTCCTATCTATCTGGGTATCTCGAGGAGGGAGTCTGTTTGCACTGAATTGCAATGGAAAGGATTTCAAGGTCAGATGGGGAAAGCCCAGACTAAAGGGGGGAATTCTTGGTTCAAGGTTAAGCAGGGATTTAGTGTTAGTGCTGGGATTAGAACCTAGACCTGTAGGCTCAGAGGCAGACAGTTGTGGGTCATATAATTGAGGATCACAGAAAGAATCCCACTTGCAACAACACTCTAGGCTGACCATGAAAACACCTTTGGAAGAGGAGACCCCAGGGCCCTTTTGTCTGCCGTTGGTGTCACCCCAGGCAAGTCTCACAACATCCTGAACCTCAGTTTTTCTATCTCTGAGATGGTGATAACAGCAGTTGTCCTGACTGCTCACAGGTTTTGTGGGAACCACTGAAGGCTGTGCATGTGAAACTGCAAGTGCAGGATTAGTATGGACAGCCGACAGAACTCGAGAGAAACTTGTAATCACTCTTTTAAATGTGAGCAGGTTTGCAACCTTGGTTGTACGGTGGAGAGTTTCTAAAAATCCTAAAATCCAGGCTGTCCCTCATATCAATTAAATAAAAAGCTTGGGGGGGGGTGGCAAACGTCTGTTTAAAAGCTGCTCAGGTGATTTCACTGCGTAGTCAAGAATGAGAATAATTCCACCCCACTTCTCTATCTCTGTCTCTCTGTCTTTCCCTCTCCCTTTGTTCATCCATCAAATGCTTTGAATGGAGAGAGAGGTGAGAGAAAGGGAGGGAGGAGGGACCAGAGACCAGGGCAGGTCATGGCAATGGCAGGTCCTTTGAACTGAGGGCAGCCATGAGCACTGGGCACATGGTGGAGGGGTACGAGATATTCTTCTCATTATAACTGGGGCTGGCCCTGCGGGTCATGGTGAGATCCAGATGCTTCAACATATTCTTGCTGGATCAACATATACCAGTTGTCACAACATTGAGGAAGCGGGCAAAAGAAATCACAACCGCCATGCTGTACAATCTAGAGGCCCCACCCCGTTCTCATCACAGGTCCATGGGTGGGGTGCGGCAAGGTCCCCCAGAGTCTTTATGTCCTCTTTGATAGCCATTCCTACTTGTGTGCCCCATCGTGGCTGAGAGAGCCCTACTCACTGGATGCCAAAGGAGATGAGGGACACGCTGACCACCAGCAGGTCCAAGATGTTGAAGTAGTTCCGGCAAAAGGAGCCCTTGTGCAAGAAAGCCCCATAAGCAGTCATCTGCAGGGAGGCACGGGAAACACAAGCATGAGTGGCCCCTGCCCAAGAGCCAGAGACCCCCTCACACCACCCTTTCTTCCCACAGCACCCCTTGGGCAGGGCCCCACTGAAGAGCAGTGAGGCAACAGAGGGATGGGGGGAGGCAGGACTGAAGGAGGAGATACGGTGCCAAGAAAAGTGTTCTGAAACTGTTTGTGCAACCACCAGAGAATCCTCAGCTCAGGATGTATCAGTGGCTCCAGGCAACTCCAGACTTTTCAATCCTAAATTTGAAGCCCTTTCAAATCAGGCTGCCATCCCTCTCTCCTGTTCCACTTCCTCATCACAGATCCATGGCCCTAGCCCTGAGAGGCCCTTTGCTGATATTGCCCTGACCATGTCTCCCAACCTCCTTTCCAAATTCTATCTGCCTCAGGGCCAGCTTAGGACACAAGGCATCTGGGGGGAAGCTGAGCATGCACAGTAGAGTCACAACCATTCTGGTTTCCCAGGACTTTCCCAGTTTATTTCTGAAAGTCTGGGATTCTAGGCAAGCCCTCAGTCTCAGGCAAACTGGGACAGGTGGTCCTCTAATGCCCAGTGAGAAATTCTACCAATGACGCCAGCAGTTAGCATCCCTCCACTTCCTAGATGCAAATACTGTTTACGATCTGTGCCAAATAGTCTACACTCAGTTCTACTGACTTGCTTCTAGAATGCACGTTCTTTAAGGCCAGAACTGTGTTCACAGGGTCTATGTGGTCCCATGGTAAAAACACGGGCTGTGGAGCCAGGCTGTCCAAGTGTGAATCCCAACCCTACTGTATCTTATTTCTGTGGCCTGGGCAAGTCACTTAACTTCTCTGTGTTTCAGTTTCGTCATCTGAGAAATGGGGGGAGTGATAATATCCACCCTACAGGGTTGTAAGCATGAGCATGTAAAACGTGAGGGACACTGTCCTGCTGATAGTGCCATCTAAGAGTTGGGGCCAGATAGCTTGAAGGTGAATTCTGGATTCTTCCTGCACGAGGGAAGATCAGATTCCTCATCTATAAAGTGAGCGCACTATTCTCTGCCTTTCTGAGATATGTACAGAAAACCACTTGAGATGCCCTGGATGATGAGTATTGTTACACGACTTGGCTATTATCACCTCCCTCGGAGCTCGGTATGAAGCCACCGTAGGTGCTCAACAAATTGCCTTTCCGATTTTGTTAACTTGAATTAAGGGCCATGGATTTCCAGTTAAGGGCCGTGAAAGGCATGGGCTACAAAGCATCAGCCAAAGGGAAAAATCCGAAGCTGATGGCTGAGAGACTGAGAGCGGCTCCCTGGTCACCTGGGGTCCAGTTTATCTCTTTGGAATCAGAGCATGCCCAGGGCAGCATGTCTGCAGAGCGATTCAAAAGCAAACACAGGGGAAATTGGCAAAAATAGCTCTTGCAACCTAATTCTTTCCATTTATCTCCTGCCGCAGGGGGTCACAGGGGACTCAGGCACCTGTGTCCTGCAACAGTTTTGAGAAGTGGGTAGATTATATAAAAGGTTGCAGGAGAATATCATTGGAGATCTCTCCCGAAGCCCTGCCATCCGGAGGGGCTGGCAGCCCTGTCTCTCAATGAAGATTTGGGACCCTGGGAGTGGCCTTGGGTGGCTCTCATGGTTCCTGTTAACCAGGGTGCCTCTGTGCCTATCCAAGGCTGAGCATCTTCCCTAGCCATCCTAAATTTCATCCTAGAGAAGGTACTGGGTTTGCTCCCACCCTGCTCCAGGCTTGGGTATGACAAGCATGCTCCTGAGCTGCAGCAGAGACATCTGCATTTGAGAAAAAGCATTCCTCGATGAGGTAAACCAATGCTGGGGCTTGGAGTGCCAACTTCTGTCCTCTCATTTGGTCTCCTGTTTTGTCAAGGGAAAGGGTGTGTGTGTGTGTGTGCGTGAGTGTGTGTGTGTGTGTGTGTAGTGGAAACTTGCCCAGGCAGGGCCAGAGAAAGAGGAGCTATAAAAGAAAGGGCAAATGGATGCTGAAAAAATGGAGCATTTGTTTGAAAATCACCCGTGGCATTCAGAGCATCAGGTTCAGGTACCCAGTGCAGTCTTTCCTTTGCCCTGTTTTGCTGATTGATGCCCACCCAGGTCCTGCTTCCTAAAATTTCTAAGCCATCGCCCAGGAAAAGTCTAAGGAGAGAAAAGGAGTGGGACTTAGGTTTATGGACTCTGAGTTAAAAGGGCAGAAATGCTCCTCTGTCCAGTCACATGGACAGGTGGCAATTCCAGTTGTTAAATCCGTCTGATCTTTTGTAATTTCTGCTCATTGGTCCTGGTTCCACCTTTTCCCGCCTCTGTGTGATAGGCTTTTGCATCATTCAAGGCAACTGTTGTGTTCCTTCAAGCCTTTTCTCTTTAAGGCCAAACACCCCTTGGTCTTTCCTCTGCTCCTACTACTACATGCCCCTCTTGGAAGACTGTCATTGTCAGTGCCTTTGCAGGATGCTAGGCCACTGGGCCAGGCAGAGGGACCCAGTGGGAAGGAGGTGCAGGAAAGTGTACTGGGGTTGGGGTTTATGTTTAGAAGCACTCTGAGAATAAGAGAGCAGAAAAGGGTGAGGGTGGATGGGGAGGGAAGGATCTTGCCATGACAATGCTCGTAAAGAGACCATTCACTTCTGCTTGCATGGCAACCTTGAAGGGAAAACAGCACCATTGAAAGCCACAAGGGAAGCTCTGCAGAGGGGTGCTGAGAATTGGGCCTTCGAGCTTTTCTTGTCCCAGGAAAGAAGTTTGAGTGTTTGTGTGCCTCCCTGAGTCTGAAGTCCAAGAAAAATCAGCTCATCCTGGAAAGGGGGTTTTACAGCAGTGTGTCCTAATAAAGCCAGGTAACTCTCGGGGTCCTCTCCCCAACCCTGACATCACTTTCCTCGGGTACAGAGAAAATCCGAGGAACACTCTTGTTAGCTGGAATCAGAGGCAGAAGCTAGGGGCCTGGACAAGAAAAAAAAAAGCCACATCAAACTGCCCCATTAGGATTGTATATGGGAGTGACAGTATATCACCATGTACATTAGAAGGCTGGGTCACGACTTGGGCGTTCCATCAGAAAAAGAAGGGGCTGGGGCTGGCCATGGCACATGGTCAGGTGTGGACATTGGCTTGCATCCACTACCTGAAGGGAGGCTGGGCTCCTCGGGAAGGGCATCTCAGGCGAGTATCCCAAGAAGAAGATGCTAAGCTGAAGCATGTGCTCCAGAGCTTTTGACCTTTCTGTCTGGGGTGAGGGTAAAAGCCAAGCCCTCGCCCTGCGAGGAGAACAAACACTGAAACGTACTTTTCCTAGGCTTCAGGGCTCACAACCTACATCTCAGATGAACTAGTTTGGCAGTATATTGGTTTAGAGGCCCAGAAGTATACTGGAAAAACTTAGAAATCACAATAAAATAAATAGAAGTAATATATCAATTATATATTAATATCAATAACAAGATAAAACCGAAAGAAATCTCTCTCATCCTAATGCTGTTCAGAGGTGGGTTCTATAGATTCAGGAAAACCGTGCTGCAGCGTCCATAATCGGGGCTGCCAGCACTGAAGCTGCCAGAGGGGGTGGGGCCAGGCCTGCTAGCTCACAGTCTGGGTCTTGGCACCCAGGGCTCCAGATTCTTTCAGCCCTTGGTTCTCACTCCCCCATACTTGTCTCTCCAGTGTAATTCTCCCTCCTCCATGCTCAGGGCAAGGGGCATAGTAACAAAGCTTTTCAGCAGGTAACCAAGGGTTCAGAAGCAATCTGGAGTTGTCCGTCAAATCCCTCATTTGAGAGACTGGCCCCGAAGTTCACATCAGCCCATGATTACTGCCGCACAAGCCCAAATCTAGCTTAGCCCGGACGTCCGCCACAACTATGGAGGACGATATTGATGACTGGCATCAACAGGCATAGCCAAAGTGACTCAGGCCCCCCAGCTTTCCCACTTTTGGATTTTGTGCGGCATCTCCTCTGGGCAGGAGGAGGGAAGGAGAGTTCTAAGCAGGGTTCAGTCACCGATTGCCTGGAGATGGTGTGTGGTGTGTGTGGGCCAGACTGGGGACAGGACAACATCAGTGTTGACCTTGGCAGCCGAATGTCTCTTCCAGGCAGGTTGGGGGTGGGGGTAGGTTTCTTCTGGGCCTGAGCAAAGTGCTAGCACAAACTGAGGGGCACTAATTCTTTTGATTTCAGGCTTGAGAGTGCAAAAGAGAGAGCGAAAGAAACAAGAGGGAAAAGAGACAAGGTAGACAGGGCAGAGACAGAGAAAGAGACAGAGAGAATGCATTGCTCAGATTGCATTACCTTAAGGATAATTTCTAATGTAAAGATACTAGTGAAGACATAGTCTGCATTGCCTAGGATCTGAAAAATAAGCACAATTGGATTAGTGGCTCTGAGAGGGAACCGGACACCAGTGGGAGCGTGTGTGTTAGCAGCAGACAGCAGCAGAGAGCTAGTGCCTCAGGAAGAGGGCAGGAGGGGAGGGAAGGGGGTCAGGGCTTTACCTTCAGAGCAATTTCAATGGTGAAAATGGTAGTAAAAACAATATCAAAATAAAACAGAATCTGCAAAACAAAGAGAAACGGGGTAGGGATGGGGAGGGGACGGGAGAAAGCAGGATGGGAGGAGAGGTCAGTGGATGTTCACCAGAAAAGGAATCACGTTCACAACCACGACACACACCACTCGAGCCTTTCCACGTGGAGACAGGTGGAAACGAGTTGGGAGACAAGTGGCACACACGCAGCTCTGGATCCTGAAGCAGGCTGGCTTCAGGTGGCTTAACGGCTCTGGATGAAGTCCCTAGCTATGTGAGGGGGAGCTTGCAGGGTAGGCCTCGGCTGGTCCTGGGTCTGGGCAGCATCTGGTTCGATGCTTTTCTCATTAATCCAATACTTACAAACTCAACTCAGACCACTGGGACACATACTTGTCAAAAAAACAGAGTGGGTTTTGTTTGTTTGTTTGTTTGTTTGTCTGTTTTCCAGGAAGATGCAAAGTGCTGAACTGACATTGGTGGGATTCAGCCAGCTTCCCATGTTGGTGGAAACCTTCACTGGTGTTGTGTCCTTTGCATCACAAGAGAGCCTCTGGATGAGGCCTACCCAGGCTGGGGGCAGGTCACATGGTTTCATGTTTTATTATATCTCAGGTAACAGATCAGAGCTAAGGCCAATACCTTTCTTAGTAAGAAAGCTCTGGACCAGGCAGGACCAGCAAGTGGTCTGCATGGCTGTGGCTTTAGATTTGCGGGCTCCTTTCTTCATGCTCAACTGGCTGAGACTGGAAAAAGTTTTGAGACTTTGAGATAGAGCAGTCTTTATTCTAGCCTTTAAGGTAGTTCACCAGAGCCTTGAGTGGGCCTTCAAATTTAGTTTTCGACTTCTACAAAAGCTCTCTTTTATATACGGTCAGCCTTATCATTGGTGCCTATTTGCCAGTGTTCTCCCTCTCCTCAATGATTAGGACTACTCAGAGTATACTGGGAGCAAGGCAGGCAGTCAGTGGTTACCCTTTTACTAAGTTTACAGGGAACCAGAGCTTCCTGGGGAATATCCACAGGGCAATGAAAATCCTGACTTTTGCCAATCAGGCCAGCCTCAGGCATTTGGGTACAAGTTCTCTTAATTGCCTGTGGTCCTTAGATAGTTTCTGGCAAAGCCCTAATCTTGTAAAAAAAAACTCTTGATTGTATATTGACACCGAGGTTTGAAATTAGGCTCCCGATTAAACGATTAAACCGTGAGGTCAGCAACAGAAGCTGTAGGCCCGGTCACATTCCTGGGGGCAGGCGGGGCGGAGAACAGAGGGGAGTGCGTACATGGTTCCTGAAGGACGTGTGCTGGACAGGGTCCTCGGCGGCCAGGGAAATGCTGCTGAGCAGAATGAAGAAGAGGATCAGGTTGGTGAAGATGGTGTCATTGACAATGCGGTGGCACTGGAGGCGGAACCTGCATGGGGAGCCGGAGAGAAGGAGAGAGGCGTATCAGAAGGCAAGGGGAACGGCTCCCTGGGTCCCAGGAGCACCGGTTCTCCCCCCACAGGGTACAGAAAATGCTCATCGGTTTGAGGGGTGGGCTCTGCAGTATTACCACTGCTGGGTAATGACAACCATGACCCCCACCCCCACCACGAGGCATGTCTGCACAGCGGGTTGTAGTTCTAAAGCACTCTCACCAACCGTCAACTTTGGACATTTTAGAGGGTCACATCTGAGACCTTTGGGACTCTCTATAACTTCAAATACTGCTGTGACATTAACAACTGGGTTGTGTTGGGGGACTTCTTTTCTCCATCATTAAAATAAACCCACTTTATGAGATCTACTTCATATTTTTATGTGTAGGGTATGGCAGAGCCACTGGAGATGTGGGTACTGAGAGGTTGGCTGAGCCTACACTCTACTAGGGTGATTTACTCCTGCGGAATAGCTTCGAGGTATGCAATTCGACTTCACACCTCAGCACAATTACAAATAATTACACATGTGGACATCTGGGCACTCACTGATAGTAGCACAAAGGCTATATCCTTAAATGCCAAGGCTGTCTTATATACCATTCTATTTCACCCTGACTGTTTAGGAGGGGGATATGGGTAATATCATCTTCATTTCATAAATAAAAACAATGAAACCCCAGGAAGGAGAAGCCTGCCCAGAAACACAGCCTGAAGTGTGTTTTTCGACTTCTACAAAAGTCAAAAGGGAGTGAAGTTTTGAATCCAGTCTTTCAGAACTCTGCTCCTGGCATTGTAGTTTACTAAATTCTCTGAAAGACCTTACCACTGCACAAGCACCAAATCCTGGAAAGAATGAGCTCTTCGAGATAATCAATTCTGGTTTCATGGGAGTTAGGAGAAGTCTGCAGTGATCATCCCGAACAAATAAGGAGACAAACAAATCCTCTATCTGGAGGTCTGTGTGATGGGTAGCCAGGGAGGACAGAGTTGCCTGAGGACAGAAGCCAGTTGCAACTCTGCTATCAGGAAATTGCATTTCAAGCCAGTCTTGAGGTGGGCAGAGAAGTCCGGAACTCTAAGCTGAGCCTATACTCTCAAGCAGCAAGTGAAAAAAGCTTCCTCAATAATACTTTAGGCCTACAGAAATCTCGCCAATTAATATGAAGTATTGAGGTAACAATCAGAGATCATTAAACATGCCCAAATATAAGCCACTAAGATGGGAAATCAGGAAAACAAGTGATTTCAACCTCTTAAAGTCTGTGTATATTAAAAATAACAGATACAAAATGTAGAGCAAATATATTTGAAATAGTTAATGAAATAAAGTACTTGATCACAAAGACAATGAATTAACAAGATAGTGTTAGATATAGTCAGATCGATCTGGAAAATCAAGCAACAAATAGAACTGCTTGAAATAGGAAAACATAACAGTTGACATAAAAACTGGTTTAAAGAGTAACATAGATAAAGTTGAAGACAGAATTAAGAAATTGGAAGCTACACCTGAAGAAATTAACCCAGAATATCAAAAGAGAAATAAGGAGATGAAAGATATGAAGATACATTAAGAGATAGAGAGTACAAAATGAGAAAGTATAACATATGTCTCATTGGAGTGCCAGAAGGAAAGAATAAAGAGAATGAAGGAGACACAATATTTAAAGAGATTATGTTTGCAATTTTTTTAAAAATAGCAATTCTTATTCTAATTTCACGTCATTCAAGAACTGAAGAAAAATATAAATCTATAGACGTGGAAAGCATATTTGAAGCAAGATAAATGGAAAGAAATCCATGTCTAGACACATGGTAATAAATCTGCACAACCTCAAAGGCAACAGAAGCAGCTAGAGATAAGGGGCATACTACTTATAAAGAAATGAGAGCAGAAATTACAGCTGACTTTACAGTGGAATAATACATTTAACATACTGAGGAACAAAACCTGTCATTCTAAATCTGTGTGCACAGCAAAACTATCTTTCAAAAACAAGAAATGAAAATAATCACAGATAAACAGAGGCCAAATTTACCATAAAGAAACTACAGGAACTCCTAAAGAATGTGCTTTTTAGGACACTTGAAACTAATATAATATTGTATGTAAATTGCAATTGAAAAATTTGAAAAAAGTATAATAAAAAAGAAAAAAGAAAGAATGTACTTCAGGAAGAAAAAAAATGATTGCAGATGACAAACTGGTAAGTTATATGTAAATCCAAGTATATACTGTTTATATAATAATTCTAATTCTGATAATAATGTCTAACTTGGGTTAAATATAAAAGTCAGGATCAAATACTAATCAACAATAACATGTAAGGCAAGAACAATTGAGAGGAGTTAAAATAGTCTAAGCTCCTTTGATTTTACTGGATGAGGTTTAGAATATTGTTTAGCTTTAGACTTTGTTAAATTAAGTAGGCTTACTGACTACCAAGGGTAAACATTGAGTTCACACATTTCAAAAAATGGAGAGGAAAAAAACACAGGCCTACTGATTTAGAATCTACAATTCTTTTTCCTAAAAAGAGATAAGGGGCAGATTACTTATAAATAATACATTTAACATGCTGAGAGACAAAAATCTGTCCCTCTCTTTACACAAACTGTGGGGAGCTGGGGCAGTCCCAGGCTCTACCCAGAGGTTAGAGGATGCTGGCACCTGCTGGGCTTGGATCATTGAGAGAGCAGAGTCCCACTTTTCCCACAATTCTCACACACCTGTTGTTGGAGCTGAAGATGAAAAACGCGCTGGCTTCTGGCATGGGCACCGCCTTCTCCTTAAGGTGCAGCTCAGACAGTGGTCGTGGGCGGGGGCCCACAGGCATCTCGGGCTCCTCCTCATCCTCTTCTCCTGTAAGAAAAAAAGCACCATTCTAAACAACATCACTACTCCCATTTATTTTCACCACTGTGCTGCCTACTTTCGATACCTTCCTACTACAGTAATCAAGACATTGTTTGTATCTCTGAGAACGAGAGGGTACCAACCAAGACAGACACTCAGCTCTCCCACTGTGGGTACTACTGGAGTTCTTCTACATTTGAGAAAGAGGCACATGATAGGGTGACTAACTCATGCTGGTTTTCTCAGGACTGTCCTGGTTTTTAAACTGAAATTTCCACATCCCAGGAAACCCCCCAGTTCTATGCAATTTGGGATGGCTGGTCATCCTAGTTGTAAGGCACTAGAAAAGATGACCAGGTGAGACTAGGGCATTGACAGATAGAATAGTCCATGTAGGCCCTAGGTTGGGGATAGGGTATGACTTAGTTGACTTGTGGGATCCCTTGCAAACAACCACATCCTTGAAGATTCCAGGAGTTTAAAATCAACACTCTCCCCATCCCTAAAAATACAAAGCAGTCATGTGCTGTAGGAACAATAGGGCAATAATGTTGACCACAACAGGCCCTTCATTCAAAGGTCTAGACACTGACACCAGTTAAAGAAGCTCCTTTGTTCTCCCAGCCAGTGGCCGCATTTAAAGTGGACCAAAGGCAAATGACTTCTTCCTTTGCTTGCAAGCTCGCTGCCCATGGAAGGAGATCAGCATGTGCCCTGTTCTGATCAAATGCATTTAAAATGTCTAGGAGGGGAATGGGAGTCAAGAGCACGGACTCTCCAGCCAAAGCATTGAGGCAAAAGTTGGCTCTGTTTCTTTCTGTCACTTTATTTAGTCTCTTTGTGCCTCAGTTTCTCCATCTGTAAGATAAGATAATAGTTCACGCATACATCTGAATGGCACACTGCAAGTGCCGGGTAAATGTTAGCTGTTGTTATTACTGTCTGTCCCCACGGGAGAGACTCTCAGTCTGTAAAGTGCTTGGCATCTTTCTTAGTCTGGTCTTTGTCTGCTGTTATTCTCTGAAAAACTTCCTATTCACATCAAACCATTTTCTGAACACTCACCAGAGTGGGTCGAATAAAGCCCATACAATTCACATGCTCCTGGAACCTCCACATGTGACCTCATTTTAGAAATCTCGTCTTTGCAGATGTAATTAGTTAGGATGAAGTCATACTGGACTAAGGTGTGCCCTAAATTCAGGACTGTTGTCCTTCTAAGGAGAGACACAGAGACACACACACAGAGAAGGCCATGTGAAGACAGAGGCAGGGACTGGAGCGATGCAGATAATGGCAAGGGACAGCAAGGATGGCCGGTAACCTGCAGAAACCAGGAGAAGGCAAGCGGGGGTGGGGGTTCTCTCTGGAGCCTCAGAGGGAGCACGGCCCTGCCAACACCTTGATTTTAGCCTTCTCGGCTCCAGAACTGAGGGAGTGCGTTTTTGTTGTCTGTGGCAATTTGTTACAGCAGCCCCAGGAAATGATTAAGTTTGCTATGTGCTTCCTCCTCTCCTAAAGCTCCTTCCCTGTTTGAAATGCACTTCATCTCCTTCTCTGCAGAGCTATGAGGACTCCCACTTCAGACAGCATCCTTCACCTGGCTTTCCTGAGACAGAACCTGAGAATTCCAGCAGCATCTTTGGCCTCTAGCACTCACTTGGTACTTAGGACACAACACCTTGGATGCTGATTCTAAATGTATCTGTTCCATCTCTTTATGTGCTGAAAACCCTGGAAAGAGAAACCGTGCCTGGTCCCCGGTAGCTCTTATTTCCTGATGATTAAACTTATACGCCAACATTAGCTTTATAAGAAAGGGGAGTTTGCAAAAGAAGAAGGTCAGGTGGAGACTAAGCTGGTTGAAAAGATATTTATGGGAAATCCAGCTTATGGACCAGCCATTCCTTTTCATGCTCTCTCTTCTTATGGTTATAATGAAGCCAGGTGGTGCAGAGAAAAAAAATGCCTGGCACAGAAAGTGGTTTTTTATCAAGCAAGAAGCATTTAGGGACAAAAGGCTTTTTTGGAGGACCAACAGAATATAGATCAAATAAATCAAGTTATTTCCCTCGTGTAATTAGAACTGACCAACAAGGCAATTAATATTTTCAGCACGAGAGAGGCACAAGATGAAAAATTGTGTACAGGCCAAGGGTTAAAGCTTTCATACCAAACCTTGGTATATAAAAGTAGTCTTTTACTTAAAGCAAAATCAGTAAAACCAGAGTTGGCCTAAATTGTGAGATTTACAAGTGAAATTCAACGGAGAAGGATCTTAAAGTTCTGCCTAGCTGTTTGTATTTTTTTCAGTTTTACTCCAAAAGACACGGCAATTATTATGCATGATAATTTGGTAATAGGTAGTTTAATGTTTTTCTTAATCATCTGTGTTCATAGGAACACATATTTACTAAGTTTCTAATGGAGAATTTTGCACGCTCCTTCACCTGTAACAGTCTGCCTCGCTGTTACGAAGTTCTACAGCAAGCTCCATTCCTGGGAAGAAGCGAGTCAGTGGGTCTGTTCAGACACACACCCGCTGAATTCCAGGCAAATATTGAAGAGAAAACCATTTCTGAAGGACAAACTCAAATTTGTAAAGGGACAGAACTTTGACAGCATGTGATGCTTTACAGGTATTATGTATAAAGAGAAAGGCTGATAGATTTGGAAAAGCGAAGACAAGTTCATATTTGGAGCTGGCAGCTGAACCACCGAGGCTCCCACTCCCGAGTGCCGGTGGGACCCTTTGGGGTCTTTATTTTCCCCTTCTCTGTTCTTGGAGGTGTAAAAGAGTGTGATAAGTGAGGCCCTGCCACACTGTGGAGTTGCCGTCACTTTCCAGAGGGCAGGTTACAGTATTCAAAAGTCAAACCACTGTATATTTTAGTGCGGCCTGGAGTTCTGAAAGGTAATGCGTGGTTGGTGAGGCACGATGTCCAGAGGGGCACTGTGCGGGAAGAGTCTGAGAGGGGAGGCTGCGGATGCACCTTCTGCATCAGGTATCTCCCCTGTGCTGACTCAGCTCAAAACCGCAGTCACCCTTCATTCCTCGTTCTCTCTCTCCAGATTCTAAGCCATTGATAAGATCGGTCGGCCCGTCCAGCAAAATGCACCAAGTCCCACCGTTTTTCTGTATCTCCAGCACCATCACCTCGGCCCAAGCTAGATGACTGCAATAATGTCCCCACTGTCCCTATACTGCTCTTGACCATCTACTGCCCCTTTCCACATGGCACCCAGAATGAGCCAGAATGAAAGGGTAAGCCAGATACCAGATCATGTCCTGCTCTGCCTGAGGTGTTTCTCCGCTGCATCAGATCAGCCCGAACCTCTCGCATGGCTCTGGAGGCCCTTTGTGCTTGCTCTGGCCTAGCCCTGCTCTCGAGCCCTAGCCCTGTCCCCTGGCTTCTCTCTGCCCTCAGCACACAGGCCTCTTTGGATTCTTCCGCAGTCAAGTGCATTCCACCTCAGAGATTCTGTACTTGCTAGAAAGCTCTTTCTTCTGATTTCCATACATCTAGTTCCTTTGACTCACTCGGGTTTCAGTCCAAATGTTGCATCCTCAAAAAGGTCTTTACTGACCTACAGCCAAAGCAGTGTCCCAGTAACTGTAACTGTAACTGCAACACTTGTTGCTCCTTGATGTATCCATTCTGGTTGGTTTGCTTTCTTGCTCCTTGTCTGTCTCCCCACTGAAATGTCAGCTCCAGGAGACCAGGTGTATCTGGTGCCTGCCACAGTACCCAGCACATAGTAGGTGCTTTCTAAGTAGCTACTAAGTGAATTAATATCCCCAAGGTTTCTTCCAGCTCTGTGCCTATGATGAAAGTATGGTCCTGAAATAAATTCTTCCCTTCAACTCTCCGAATTCTAAGCTCGGTCAAGACCACCCTTCTCCTCAAAGCCTCCCTGACGACCCCTACCTCACTGCCCTCCTCCTTGAACCCCTTGCAGCAGTTTAATTCTCCCCCAGAACATTTGGTGCTATGCTATCCATTCTCTGGTGTCATTAATTTTAAGTCCTTAGCGACTCCTAAGAACATGTATTTCACTCAAATAAATTAACTCATTAAATAAAAACACAACCGTGGCACAAAGCTGTCCTTCCTAGGTGAGTAGATAGTTCTAAAATTGAGTGTATTAAGCCTGTAAGCTAAAACCAGTTGGGGAGCTTTGCAGATTAAACCAAGGGGGAAGGAGTGACTGGCTCCCGCTGCTGGCCTGTGTGGCTGCTCTGCGAATTAGAAGCAAGCCCCTCCTCTGGGTATTCACGTGAGGGCAGGGGCCCTGGCTAGCAGAGTACAGAACGGAGTTCCGCTGCTACTCGGCCACTCCAGTACTCACCTCTGGGAGCAACCTGGACAAGCAAACACAGCAGCCTGGAGAGAGGGGTGATGCCAAAGGGAGAGAGGAAGAAGCAGAGGGGAGCAGGAAGAGAGCATGAGATGCGTTCTCTGGCACTGTCCCTTTTCTCTCCAGAAGTCTAATGGAAAGCGAGGCAAGACACATGCTCCCCAGAGGCACATCCCGAGGGGCATCTGTGCAAAGTGGGCACAGCAGGAGCTAGCTGCCCAGAGGCTGCAAAAGCAGAAGGGGCAGTGGTTGGGGGGACAAGGGCAGATCAGGCTCTTGGCCTTTTATGTTTCCGAGGAGAAGCAAGCAGGAAAGAGGTGTTGACAAGAATAGAGACAACCAGTCAAGTGACCTCAGGGGAGTCCTTGGAGGTGTCTGCTGCACCTGGTCCTAAAGGAGACAGGAACTGACCCACAGAGGCAGAGCGGGGAACAGGAAGTAGGAGGATCTGAGAAGCAGAGGCTGATTCAGTCTTGGGTGGGAAGCAGGGGTGGAGGGTAGAGACACCAGCTTTAAAAGCACACTGTCCTTTGGTAAGAAAATGAAAACCAGAGACAGTGAACAAATGGGGGGCCTTAAGAGTTGGCTTTAAAGGCCTGAGTGGTGGTGGTGGTGGGAAGCTGAGGCAGGACAGCCTCAGCTATCTATGGACCAGACATAGGAGCAACGTAGGGACCAAGAGAAACAGAGGCCTGGGTATGGAGGAAGGTAGAGAAGGGAGACCACATGACCAGGGGAAAGAACACGCACTAAAAAAATCTAAACAACCCCAAGGAATCAGTAGTGTGGAAATAGCTCTTCAGTTTTAAAACAAAAGTATTCCAAGAATCCCCAAAGTTGGGTCAACAGAGAGGCCTTTCTATCACGGCCGATAGGGTGACATTAGTATCCTCAATTAGTCTTTTTTTCCCTTGACGTGCTTCTTTCTGATTTCATTAGAGCAACAGAGAAGAGAAAAGCCATGAGTATATTTTGAATACTGTCTCATAGGTGTGTGTCTGCCCCATTGCCGTGGAGAGGGGACAGGGATGGGCCTGGCTGCCGCTGTGTGGAGGGAGGTGGGACAGGCTCTGCTCAGGGCCCTGAGACATTTGTTTTATGACTGTCTTTTTTTTTTTTTTTTTGATCCTTCATATCCAGCTTCGACAGGGATTGACAGTCTGCTCAATTTATTTCGTTTATTTTCTCTGCCCCCATTTTTTGAGGATGGAGTATTTTAAAGCAAATTCTAAACATTTAGACTCTAGCTATAAAAACGTCAGCATTTTAAAAATAGAACTGCAATAGAACTACAATGTTATTCTACTAACAAGATTAGCCAAAACTATTTGAAATCATTTAGTTTCCAGTCTATATTCCATTTTTCTTCAAGTACCTTAAAATGTATTTGTTCATTCAAACTCTAAACTAGGTCCTCCCATTGCATTTGGTCAATATTTCTAGTGCATCTTTGAAATTCTGTAACCATTTCTACCCAGATGGGTTTTAAGACTTCAAAAGGCTTGGTGCCTCACACCTGGAAACACCCTGCCTGCTCTTCTGTCCAGAAGTCCCAGGGAGCCCCACCCGATTGCCCTTGAAGAGGGAGATGAGAGAAGGGAATGGCAGCAGGGAGCCTGCGTCCCCGGGAAAACAGAAGATGGCTGCTCGTGTCCTTGTAGACAATCCAGCAGAGAACCCATGGAGGGAATGCAAAAAGGAAAACCTAGCTTTGCTCATAAACGAGGAAGACTGTTAGCTACCGAAGGTGGTCACTAAACCAGATACAGCCTAAAATACACAGAAATGTCAGTATGCTCAACGGTCCCTTTATGTAACTGACTGCAAACTTGAAGCTGGTGATAATATCTGCATTTCTGGGTAAAAGGCAGGCAAGCCCAGGGCTGGTACAGGATGTGGGGTTTCATGAGGCAGGGTAGCGAATCCCGGAGGGAGGCTGAAGGAACTCTGACATGGAAACCTTCTCAAAGGAGACGGCTTGCCAATTTACATATCGGGTAGAAGCGGAGAAGACTGAGTTGGTACCAGCTCTCCTTATAATAAGAAACCAGGCAGCATTTTACAAAGCAACAAGTGGGACATCTGTGGTGGCAGCTGTCCTTGTACTCAGCACTGCCTCCTAAGTAAGGGCAAGACAGATTTGGAATTTACTATTATTATTTAGTGAGCATAATGCTGCAACACATGTTATACTAATAAGTTACATAAATTAATAATGATTTTACAACATAGGATATAATAAAACCTTAAATGTATACAAGATCCGTCTTCCAAAGGACACAAAAGCTCTGCTCCAACACAACTTATTTAATCTTATTGTTTTATTTAATCGTATTAATTTATTTGACCTTACTATCATTATGAGGAAACCAGGAGCAGAGTTTTCCCCCAGATGGTAATTGGTAATTGTCTCGATACAGAGACGAGAGACATTTAGCAATGCAAGAAAGTGCGGTCTCTGCCTTGTAGAGAAAAATCGCAACCATCAGTCCCTGATACATAGCTAACTTCCATATGGCTTTAGAACTTGGATCTCTACCCTCCAACCTCCCATCTCGGGGTTAGGCAGTGAGACTGGTACCTGTAGTTTCTGGGTTGGGGTAGGCACTCTTATCCTCATTTGCATTGGGCTGGAGGTCATCCATGTTGATCTAGGTAGCCAAGGGGGAGGGAGGAAGAACCCAGTTAGATATATTCCATAGTTTTAGAGGATTGGAGTAGCCCTGAAACTGAGTTATAGTCAGTGGCTGAGCTGTTGACTCAAAATTATATCCTGTTACTTTACACAGGCCCTTCAAGACATTAACAGAAGACCAGGATACAACCCCTCTGCCCGCTCTTCACATCCCTAAGCTCTCCTGCTCAACCCTTGCCGCGAGTCTCTTTCTGTCCTTGCTCCTTCCATGGGTGTCTGGCCTGGGAAGACTGTCCTCTTTCAACAAGGGCTTCCCTAGTTCCCGGGCCAAGACGGTGCCTCACCTTGGTGGTGGGTGGGGACTCTCCATCAGCTGTAATGGATTTCAGCTCGATTTTCTCCTCCTTGGTCTCCTCCACTGCCGGCTTCTCCACCACCTCTTGTTTCTTCTCTGGGCTGGCAGTCCTGGCCGGTCAGCAGGAGAAAAAAATAAAGAGATGTTTACTGGAGTGATAGGGAACCGCCCTGTGGTCTGCTGGGGGCCAGTGAGAGCAGATTCTCCGGGCCTACATCCACCCTCCTTCACCCAGGGCATGTGCCATGTTTGGCTTGATCACAGATGCTATTAGGTTGGGCCCAGGATCCAGGCACCTGGTCACACCTTGCCCTGTCTGACACTCAGTGGGCCTGCTTCAGTTCATCTAAACTGGAGAAAGTTTCTGGATCTTATTCGGGATGGGCTCCTGGAGGACGCTGTTCAGTACGCAGCAGATGTGTAGCCTATGACAGTCCTGTCTACATGATGATGGAAGACAATATAGGGCCCTATTTCACCTTCTTACCATCAGAGACAAATTACAAAACAGTGAGGAGGAATCTGTCTTTCAGCTGGAGCTGTGTTTCTCCTCTGAGGTGCTGCCTACCCTCACTCCCCATCTTTTGCTCCCATTCCCTACAATGGCCTCTCTTCTCAAAAGAGAATCCCCCAACTTCTTAGATAGGTGGGGGATGCAACACCTTCACAGAGACTGTAATTCATGGTGGTCCCTACTTTAGAGCAATGCCTAGGAATTAGGAGAGAGGTCCAACCTACCCTAGGACACTGCAAACCCAGTGCCCTTCTGGGAAGGATGGAGGCCCACAGAGGCCATGCCCACCCTTTTCTTTACCACCAGTGGGGATGGCATTTCATAACGAGGCCTTGGGACCCTGGGCCTGACTCAGCTTAGAGGGTTACCTGGCCAGCTTCTTCCTCTCCTTCTCTTCTTCTTCCTCCTTTTGGGCAGATGTGAGGCTCTCAGCATCAGCCAGGTTGTCCACAGCAATGGCCAAGAACACATTCAGTAGGATATCTGTTTGTGTCCATTCTTAAAGAAAACGACCCTTGGCCTTGGGGTTTTCGGTGGGCATAGAAGGCGGGGAGGGTGTGGGACATGCACGGGTAGAGTTCCCCACAGAGAGAACGCAACGGTGATGCGCTTTGAGGGGTGCTGAGCACAGGGGTGTCCCATTGCCGCCCCTTTCCCTCCCCCATCACCCTACTGGCTGCCTGGAGTCTTCTGAGGCCGAGCAGGTTAGCTTGCAGGCTAGAGTGGGGAGGGAGTGCGGCAGTGAGCCCTGCCTTGCTCTTTAATTGCTGGGTTTCATTACTGGTTTCCCCACAGAGATGACTGGCTGTAATTGACATTATAAACAGCACTGTCTCTAGCAGGATGCAGCATGTTCGTGACAACTGGGAGCTGAGGAGGCAGCCTGACATCTCTGCCAACTCTTAATGGGAGCCGTGCATGCAGGGTCCAATGGAGCCGGCCAAAGCGTGGGCACTCTTAACTGAAGCAGCTGTTGGTCCTTTTCTCCTCCCTGCATCCCCAACCTTGAATGGAAACACTGTGGGTCAGAGAACTGCAGAATCAAAAAAAGGACAGCTGAAAGGGGTCTTGACGTTTGTTAAGTCTGACCTCCGCCCCAGGCACCCGACAGGCATACCATTTCACACGCAGAGAAATCACAGCCCAAGGGGTTGAGGGCTTGTCCAAGATGCTGCTAGATACCTGCCCTCGGGCCTTACCACCTCAAACCTCACAGCGACCCGTTAAATAGTGGGCACTATTATTTTCTCACCCCAGTTTACAGAGACTGAGGGTGGAGAACCTTTCATTCCCTGAGGTCACGCTGCCTGTCTTTGGGGCCAGTGTCCATGCTTTCTGCACTACATTAAGCTGCGATTTAAACTTTAACCTTGGGCCAGAGCTGCTTTCGCTTTACCACCTGACTCTGCACACAACCTTCACAGGTTTGTGACCAGTGGGAGAAGACTGCCTGCATTGGAGACCCAGAAAGACCGCCCGTGGGTTTGTCAGGTCTGCTTGGTGAAGCCTGCCCAGCTCTGTCTGTGACTACAGTCTCAGAGAGGGCTTCAGAGGGCGGGACACTGACAAGAAAGCAGGGAGGAGAGAGATGAAGGTCATTTCAAGGCTGAGGCTCTCTCAACTAAGCCTCTTATCTCCATCAGATGTGGCGGCACAGGGCAGCCAGGGCTTCTAAATCCAAGTGCGTTCACAGAGGAGCCTAAGTGGGTGGCTGTACGCCACCACGCCAGGGGTGTTGCTCACACAGACACCCCTCCTGGAGTTGGGCAACACTGTGGCCACAGCTGTGCAGGAAGATGAACTTACAAGATGAATTTGGCTTCCACCAAGACCCACATCCAACAAAGGTGGTTCTGGGCTGGGAACTGTTTTCTCCCCCAGAGCATACTTTCCCCCACTTGCCTGGGCGCCCTGTGGGTGGGCAACCACAGTTCTTAGGCCTGACTTTGGATCTACGGGTACACCTATTTGGCATCGTGCTGTAGGCTAAGGGAGGGTGGGCATCAGGGGTGGGAGGACAGGTGCAAAGGATACAGTTTCCACAGATGAAGAGGATGATGAAGTAAATACAGACTAACATCCCTGGAAAAGAGGGGCCGCCATAAGCCATGATCCCATCATACATCACCGAATTCCAGTCCTCCCCGGTCAGGATCTGAATGACACATTCCCACCAATAAGGGACACAGCGTTAGACCAACAGCAAACCCCAAAACTCCCCTACCCTGCCCCACTATGTTAATAAAGATGCCTGAAATCTCTTTCCACCTCTGTCCCTCCTCCTGGCCCCAAGTCCTCCTCCCAGGGGCTCTGAGCCATTGGCTTGGCAATTTGTTCCTATCCTAGGAGACAAAGTGCATGGCCACCAGCATATTATTACTTGAGGAGTGACTGACTGAAGGGTTTTCCTGGTCAGAATACTTCCTATATCCACATATAGTACATGAGATGACCACCACTAGCCATTCCTTAAGTTAAGGCATCAAGGGCCCCTTTACAGATGTGAAATGTGTTCATTGAGAGAGTAATACGTGACCTAGTTTTCCTCAAATATTGGTCAGCTGGGCATCATCTTTAAGATTTTGGCAACATCCACGCATTATTTATTTTTATGTTATGTCAATCTTCTTTTAAACTCGATGAGTGCTACTTTATAAAGCTTTGCCCTAAACCAAAATATCTGTGAAATCACAAATCTGATGGGCTGGTTATATTTTTTTTTCTAGGGATAAGCGTGGTGGGTAGGAAAGAGAGAGCTCTATCCTCCCCTTGCCCAACAAGAGCAGCCTGCTTTTATCTGTTTATATTTTGGCTTTTCATGTAAAATTTATTTGAATGAAGGGTCCTGTGGCTATGAAAAAGTTTATAAACCTCTCGATTAGATCTTTTTCCAATGGTCCATCCAGCAGTGGGATTCCATGGACCCTGGGGGTAGGGGAAACTATAAAAAGAGCTCAAGGCTCTCTGGCTGTGGGCTCTCCATGGCTGATCTAGCTGGCTTTGGCTGCCCAGTGCGAGGGTGAAGCTTCCCACCACCTTGTTGAGGCTCCTTCTTCCTGCCCCCCTTCCCCCCACCACTTGACCACCCTCTGGCCATAATCCCAGCAAAGGAGAGTCTGTACCTGAAACACAGTGAGGAGGGACTGGGGGAAGTTATCAAATGTACTCCTCCGGGTCTGCATCTCATCAAAGTTGAACTTTCCTCCAAAGAGCTGCATTCCCAGGAGGGAGAAGATGATGATGAAGAGGAAGAGAAGCAGCAGCAGGGAGGCAATGGAGCGTACGGAGTTCAGCAAGGACGCCACCAGGTTGCTTAAGGAGTTCCAGTACCTGAGGACCAACAGGAGGGATCAACGACCTTCCCTGCTGCCCTTCACCTCCCCCCTCATTCATATGCCCACTAGAGAGTTTAAGATAAATTTCTGCTTCCTCCTCTTTTCCCCTTTCCTTGGGGGTCGAGGTGTGAATTGGGCTGGTAAGCTCTCCGTTAGAGTGCAGCTAGTCTGATTCAAGGTCCCAGGATCAACAATGTGTACTGGGGGAGAGATGCAGCTCAGGAGTCAGAAGCCTGCATTCTGACCCAGCTCTGCCAGTTGCTAGCCATGTGTGCCTTTGGACAAGTCATTACCTTCCCTTCTTTCTGCCTCCCTATCTGAAAAGACAGAGACAACAGTAGCGCACACTTCATTAGTTTATTGGGAGGATTGGATTATATGAGATAGTCCAAAAAAAAAAAAAAGCCCCCAGTACAGTACCTGATGCATAGTCAATAGAGGTTGGTTATTGTTGTTGTCACTACCGGTCTTTAGACAGAAAAACACTCTTTTTCCTCCATGAATGCTGCCCTCAGCCTAGTCCCGGTGGCAGCTGTCTAGCAGGGGCATGCGTTAGGCCACCATGGGTAAGAGAGGGTGTGTGGCTTAGCAAAGTTTCTCAAATTTACCCTATCCAAAGAATTTTTTCTAAAGCGTCTCTTCTGAAGATTCTGATTCAATAGCTATCATTTGGGGCCCAGAAACTTGTATTTTTTAACAAGTATCCCAGAGGATTCTGATAAGCAGGCAAGTTTGGGAAAAACCTGTCCTACCCATAGGGACAGGTCTGGGCCGACAGGCTGCTTGTTGATGAAGCTCCTTGGAGAAGAAGCCCCCACTTCGTATAGTCACCCATTTTTGTTCCACTGTAGATACACACAGAGGTCCTTCATGATAGCCTGAGGAAAACCCTTTTCTCTTGGGAAAGGGGTGGGGGCCTACTAATGGCTTTGGGCTGTGGCTTGGGTCCTTGTGAAAGGGTTGCTTCAGGAAAAGGAGATGCCCCAGAGCAAAAGGGACACAGCCCCAGACTGGAGCAAGAGTAAGAACAAGAGCAGAGAAATCGCATGTCCCTGTAGCCCTTCGGGCCTCGCTGCCTCCGAAGGCACGGTCTGGAGTTCCTCCACCGCACACACCCCTCGCTGATTACCACACACGTAGTGAATTTTTTTGCTGCCTAAGAGAGTGAAATGCCAGCCACCCCCATTATTGCCTCACAGCTGCACTCCCTGCCTGGCACGCCTCTCCAGAGAACCGTTCCATATTAAGTGACAGAAGCAGATGGGCCAACAGTTTGGATGTAAACATGAACTCCTTCCCAACCTGGAGCTTCTAATGCTCCTTTCTTCTTCACAGATTCAGCCTTTCTCCACCTCTCTTTTGCCTGTCAGTCCCTCTGTTTGCTGAATATTAATATACATTTAGTTGTATCTATTCTAAAAATGCTCTTAAGTGTTTTCCCTTTGTGGCAGTCTTGTCTCACTCATTGGCTCTGAATTCTCAAGGGCAGAGACTAGAGTTTTTTTTCCTCCATTCTCTCCATCTCTGTCCCCAAATAAATTCTGTCTAACCCAGTACGTGTGCCCCAGTAGGCTGGAGGTTGTATAATCATTCTGTTTAAAGCAAGAAGGGAGAGGACCACTCCAGGGCTAGAACACCCTTCCCTCTTTCATCTAAAGCAGAATTCCGAAATGGGCTGAAGATGAAACTGCTGAGGAGAGTGAGCGTTTTCTACATACTGATTCCCAGGCCACCCCCTGGAAACATGAAACCACAAGCTCTGGTGCTGAGTCTGGTGTGATTTTCGTGCAACCATTCCAGCACCTGTCAGTCAACTGCTGTTTAGGAACCAGTAACTTGAGAACATATTTAGGACAAGATTTTCCAACTGTATCAGAAGAGAATGTGTCTGCATGTGGACTAAGGTCACGGAGCCCCCTGGAGTTCCTCTGCGTGTTCAACTATCAGGGAACCTTCTGGAAAAATCCTATTGGCTATGGAGTTTGGAGTCATTTTCATGAGGCACATGGACAAACTATGCTTAAAACTGAGGTTCAGAGATGTTTGACAGCCACAGGAACCCTAAGGCGAGTGGATGAGGAGGCCCCAGACTCAGGAGAGACAGTGACCGTGCGTGGGGAGAGTTCTGGCAGAGTGGAGCAGACGAGGAGGCGGAGAAGGCGGTGATGCGGGAGGAGCCCATGGAGTGTAGGGGTTCTGGGGAAGCAGAGGCTGTGGCAGATGGACAAACTGGGTCATCCGGTGACGGGGAGAGCTTCTGGAAATGCTGGGCATGAAGGACGGCGGATGTTGAGGAAGCTAGGGGGCCTGGGTGTGGAGCAGGTGCGACAGCTGTGATGGTCGAGAGGGGCCAGCAGTGGGCGAAGCATTTGATTAAAAGTGAGCACTCCTGTCTCACACTTGCCCGTGTATCCTGCCTCTCCACGCCAGGGGTGCCCCAGGAATGGCTGCACTTCTCTTAGTCAATCAGGAGGTTTTGCAGTGTGATAGAACCCCTGATTCTCCACCCATCTTCCTCCTCACAGTAGATGACAACTGCGGTTTCCGGCTCAAGCCAAATCCTGAAGTTATCCTCTGCAGCTCTCCTCTCACACCTCACATCAGCATATCCCGTGGCTCCACCTTCAAAGGGAAGCCTGAATGTGGCCACTTCCCACCACTCTCATCCAGCCCGAGCCACCAGCATCTCTGTTCTGGATCTCTGCCTCCTAAGGCTTGCCCTGCTTTGACCCTTGCTCCCTACAACTATTCATAGCACACACATCTCAGGTATAAAGCCTTCAAAGGCACCACTTTCATTCTTTTTTATTTTAAATAATAGTAATGGGTTAAAACACATTAAACACCAGTCCAAATCTACTGACATGAAAAAGTGGGGTAAGGGGCGTTGTGGGAGAAAAAAAGAGGGGTGCTTTCTTTATAGAATTGTAAAATGGCTAATACGAATGAATGATAGAATTAGAAAATCTCCATTTTTCAGCAGTAGCCAGTTCAGGTAAAGATCATCATGGATGCTAAAACCATTGTGTGAAAGGGACTAGGGTATATTCACAGTCTCAAAATATCACTCCCTAGGTTACTTCTTAACTCCAAGGGAAAGGGAGATTTCTCCGTAACATGGAGAAATCTGACACATGCCCATGAGCTGACAGTGCCTACTTCCTGATTGAACACAGTGGGAAGACACAATGTCATCTGCGTTCCCCACACCACAGCCACAGGACATACCAAGCCTCGGCTCAGCCTTAAGCCCCCTAGAGACTTCCCACTGAAAGGCCTAACTCTGGCCCCGCTGCCTCCGGGACCTCATCTTTTCCTACTGCCCTGCCTCATTCTCTAGGCCCCTGGCCTCCTCCCTGTCCCTCTTCCCTCTGCATGTGCTGCTGCCCCGGCCCCTTCAGTCTGTGCTCTGCAGAGCTCTCCCGCCAAACCCTGCCTGACTCAATCCTTCAGCCCCTGTAAGCCTCTACTCAAAGGTCCCCTCTCCAGAGAGGTCCTCCCCGACCACCACTCTATCCCTTATCCCTCCTTTTTTAAATATACTCATAACCACCAGCCATCAGAATGTACGGTCTATGGGAACAGGGAATTCATCTGTTTTCAAATCCTTAATGCTCAGAACAGTGCCCAGCCCAGACCAATGACTATTTTGTTGAATGAATGATTGGCTCGTATTATAAACGTGACACATTTGTACTTACTGGAGAGAAAGACAAGGGGACATGGGGTTACACATATGCTTCTCTGTGATGGTGTGACAGGGTGAGGAGGT
Source organism: Macroglossus sobrinus (assembly GCA_004027375.1). NCBI lineage: Eukaryota > Metazoa > Chordata > Mammalia > Chiroptera > Pteropodidae > Macroglossus > Macroglossus sobrinus. The sequence goes on along the minus strand of PVKZ01001849.1, from coordinate 224,754 downwards.
GGGACCTCTCACACACACACACACACACACACACACACACACTTTGCCTCACTGCGAGGAGCAGCTATTTGCACTTCCCCCACATCGCTTCTTTTCCTATCGCTTCCCTAAATGCATGAGCAAAGTTTCTGAGATTCCTGACTGTTCTATTGCCAGACCACGTATCAAACTACTACATAGCTAGAGAACAGATGGATGGTTGCCAGAGGCGGGGTGGGTGGGGTAGGTGGGTGAAGGGGGTGGCCAAAAGGTACAAATTCATTATAAATCAGTCATGAGTATGTAACGTACAGCATGGTGACTATAGTTAAGAATACTGTATTTCATATTTGAAAGTTGCTAATAGTTAAATCTTTAAAATTCTCTCAACAAAAGAGAGATTTTTTTTGTAACTATGTATGGTGATGGATGTTAATTAGACTTATTGCGGTGATTGTTACAGTAGTCCCCCCATATCTTTGTGGGGTACATTCCAAGATTCACTCCCCGCCCCGGTCGATGCCTGAAACTACGGACAGTATTGTATCTTATATATACCATGTTTTTCTTACGCATAAGTACATTTTATTTTGTCATATCCGAGTTGTCAGCATCACCACTCTTAGCTTTGGGACCATTATTAAGTTAAATCAGGGTGACGTGGACACAAGCATGGTGACACCACGACATTTGATCTGATAGACAAGATGGCTACTAAGCGCCTAGCAGGTGGGGCGCGTATACAGTGTGGGACGCTGGATAAAGGCATGATTTACTTCCCGGACTGGACAGAGTGGGACTGCACAATGTTTCATTATGCTCCTCAAAATAGCATGCAATTTAAAACTTATAAACTATTTCTGGAATCTTCTATTTAATATTTTCAAGATCATGGTTGACTACAGCAAACTGAAACTATAGAAACCATGGATAAGGGGGACTACTGTATATACAAATATCAAATCATTATTTGTATACCTGAAACTGACATAATGCTGTATGTCAACTATACCTCGATATGAAAAAACAGAAAGAAAAAAAACGATTATGTGTAGATTTGCCCTACGGAGAACAGGGTTGCTGTGGCTTTGAGATCGTTGGGGTAGGATCTCCAGTGAGCACCGTGAACATGTGTCTCCCTCTGGAAAGAACTCCCATCCAAACTCAAGGCCGCAGGCTTGAGGGCATGAGCCAGCCTTTGTTTAAGAGACGAACTGCAGCCAGGCACACCTGCTCACCCTCCTCATGAAAACCGCCTGGCTGACCAGACACTGCACTTTGGACCAGTCACGCAGGTAAGACACGCTTAGGACGCATGGAAATCATTGTTGTTAAAGCTGTTTGCCTTCCAACCCCTGTTGCTTCCCATTCAACAGGAGCAGGAGCAGGAACAGGTCTGCTTGGGGCTGGCCTGCTCCTTTGAGCAGGAGTAAAAGAGCAGAGCTGGTGCCAGTGGCCTGGCATCGCGAGGGCATCCAGCTGGTTGAACAGAAGGCTGTCCATCCCTCACACGCACGTGGCTGGGGAGGTTTCATGTGCTCTCCAAAGCCTGAGACAAAGGGACTGCTGAAGCGATGTTGTGGCAAAGGACACAAACAGGGCTCAGAGGATAAGGCTGGGTTTGGGGCTGGGCATGTGGGCTGAGAGCCTTGTTATCACTATCTATGAGATTTGCGGGGGCCAGGTGGCAGCCTGTGGGCAGGGTGACATGAAATACCATTTAAACAAAATGTTTGGCAGTCCTGCAGCTCCTCAAACTCTCTCTTCCTGAATGCCAACCTGATCCTCGATGGCTGTTACTGCGAGGGCCTGAAGATCTGAGGGTGCCTCAGGTCCCAGAACCATTCTCCTTTTTTAGAAACATTAGCCGGTGGGTACACTAGAGGGGGTTAATGGCACATTCACGATCAACTGAGGTTTTTATTCTAATTAATCAAAACTATGAAGTACATATATACACCAAAAGAGAAAAAGTTTTAGAGAAAAGTGAGCAGCTGCAGAACAAAGTATTTCATGTGTTGGACCTCGTAGCAGAGCTAAGGAAAACAAAGTGCCCTCTCTTCAGCACAATGAGCACAAGTTTCCACATACACAGAAGTCTACATCCGGAATTCGAGGACTCACAGCCCTTGAAGCACAAGGCAGCTTTAGAGGGTCATCCTACCGCACCCCCATCCTCAGATACTCCACCTGCATGGTTATCCTTGGGATCTAATTCTCTTTTCAGTTCTCTTGTGGCTCTGAATTATTCTCCCCAAAGTGTGTCTTTGCCTGCTCCGTCCCCCATCAGACCCGCTGCCTTCTCCTTAAAGTAGGGTGCATGTGAGGGCTTTTGACCTGATCGTTTTCTTTGTCACCCAAACTCTCTTCTTTGCTGAGCCTGGCTTCACTTTTGTTACTGTCTCCCTTGGTTTAAGTTGCTGCCCTCTCTTAAAGAGGACTTGTGTCTCCGTCGCTCTCCCTGCTCTGAGTCTGCCCCTGGTTTGGGTCCTGTGGAATTCTCCCTTCTCTTTAACAACAGAACATGGCCTGAGCCTTGCTTGAACTGGCACTTTCATCTTGTGAACTTTTTGCTTCAAATAGCTCAGGGCCAGGACCTTTACATTCTAGGTATGAAGTAGAGCACCGAGCTTGCTTTAAATAAAAGATCTTCACAATAGTAGCACCAATAGCTTTGGGTGCTTTGAAAACGCTCCACTCTACTTCCCTTCTGCTTCAGACAGGGTCATAACTAAATTTATACCTGTCCCAATTGTTCTTGTCCCAAAGGGTAAAAAAAAAAAAAATCCTCTTTGTGTTAGTGGCAGTGATCTATTGTTGGTAGAATGTTTATAAAGGAAATTTTGTGTAGTAAATCTGTCGGGTAGGCTTCTGTACACCGTCCCTGAGGGCGGGAGTGGGAGGGACGGGAGGGAGGAGGAATGTGGTCCTGTGAGATAACTTGGGGGAAACTGTCAGATTCATCAGTGAGAAACTCAGCCTTGCCCTTGACTCTCCCTGCACCAGCCACAGCAACATCCGCATGGGTGTGTAAGGACCGATGCTCCACTAAAGCTGGGCCCTGGTTCCATGGACCCCGGGAACTGGGTAGATGCCAGATATACCTCTTTAGTAGTGGCCCTAATGAACTCTGAGCCTCTGTAGGGCCTGCGAAGAGTAGGGAGCTAGAGGTGGTGGGGAGGGTGGGGGCAGTATGGGAATGGATCTGATGATTGTGGCCACTTCCTGGTAAGGAAATGCAGACATTTAGAGCTTGGGGGATCTATAAAAGGCTCTCGCTTCAGGGCTCTATGGAGTCCCATATGTGGTCACAGTTTACCAGTAAATCTGTCTATGCTAAGTCAGCACAATTTCACATTTTAGGACTTGGGAAGGAAGTATCAGGGGAGGAGCAGTAGGAAAAAGAAAGGGATTTAAGGTTTAAGAGGGAAAAGAGCAAAGGCTGGAGGGTTTTGGGTGCACTTAAAAATTAATTTTATAAAAAAGGAGATGTAATTAGTAAACTAAAATTACATCCAGATTTAATCTGATTGAAGCTCTTCTTCCTCTTCATATATCAGAGTGGGCTGACAAAGAGTAGATAAACCAAATATCAGAATTGAGCAACGTTTAGATCCCCATAGCGCTTCAAAGTAGGAGAAAGAACGCAAACCAGCAGGTGGCTGGGAGGCCCAGTGTCATGGGTAATGTACCCAAAGATGACAAAGACTTTGGCCATGTCTTTGCCTTTCTGTCCTTGGGGGGTCGGAATGTTCTCTCCCCTATTCTTTCCTGTTCTGGGACTTCCTGCTCATAGTACTATAAACACTCAGACATCAATTGACCCTATAGTTTAGTTAAAAAAATTTTTTTATGAGGTCCATAGGTAAATGATATTGATAAACACAGTATATTTCCTAAGGCATCCTCAAATACAAAAAGTGTAAGCACGCTGGCAATTAATTTTCATCATCTACTATATTCCTACACCAAAGACCCCCTTCAGGTGGCATGGTAAGTTGTAAGTCCACCCCATTCTTGCCCATTCATAAAAACATTCGGGAAGGCCAGTGGCCACGAGGAAGGGTGTTACAAAAACAACATTGCATTTATTTGTATTTATTTTTTAACTCTTTTCTCATTTGCCCCGAGGTAACTCATGGAGTACAGTCCTAACTTTACTCCCAAAGTTTGCAATGAAATATCTCATTTTTATTATTATGTTTGCATCACTCTAGTGTATCAATAGTCTTTGGAAACAAATTACATTGTTCTATTTATAGTATTCTGTTTTTAGGAGTTTGATAGCTGAAAATAGCAAATCCTAGGAAACGTAGCATTCCTATGTGAGATGCACTTTTTTTTCTAAGTGGGAAAGGGGTTTTAAAAGAAAACCATTTATGAATTTTGGTATCTTAGCTCTTAGTAATAGCAAATTTCCTTGTAGACACTGTTCAACTGCTCTGGGCGTAGTGATGTGTCATGATGTCATGGTTGAGGCCACTGGTCTAGATCAGTATTTTCAGCTCTTAGACTCCAGGCCCGGGTGGCAGGGGGCAACTCAGAATTGTAGGATGGAATTCATGAATCCATGCACACGCGATGCACTACAACATGTTAAATAAATAGCCTGTCTTGAATTTACGTTACCACCCTTCAAAGGTATATAGGTGTGCAGGAATTAATAAAATTCACGTTAATTTAAAAACTACTGAATTCATAGTAGCTCTTTATCATTATGTGTTTTCTCAGTCAAGAACTATCAAAGGTACAATCTTAAGAAGGTTGGAGCTTCGGTATAGAGAAGAAAGTGGAGATGGAAGAATCGAGGTTTCCAATTAGATATGAAGGTTTGTCTCTTTAGGTAAGAAAGTAGACAAAGGACAGCAGCAGAAAATTGGGCCAGTGTCTCTCCAAGTGAGATCATTGGACCGCCAGCACAAAACCGTCCAGGAATTGCCTGTCAGATCTCTAGAGGTGGGGTCCCTAACGAGGTCTCCTAATGAGTTCAACTAAGTTTGAGAATCATGATCAACGGTTCAGAATACACTGTAAAAAAGTGGTAGTGAGACATGGCAAAGTATTCTCCAAGAGATTTTAAAAGATGAGGAAGAAATATACTTGTTTGTTGGCAGGACCATGCACAGATGAACCATCTCAAGGGACCCTAATGTCTGCTCCAGCCCATATTTTTGGCATTTTCTTGGCCTATTGGAGACAAGGTTCAGAGGGAGCATGGGACTCCCCAACACAGTTAGTCTTTCTGTTGTTTTCCGAAAGCCCCCAGAGGGTTTGGAGACTGGAAAACAGGAAGATGGTGGCCGTTGCCAAAGTGCTTCCAATTAGATAATGAATTTCTTCTGTTTATAAAGTTTGCAGAGATCTGAAAATAACACCAATCTTTCTTGTAGAGAGACTTTGGGAAGCTCTCTGATAAAGACAGATTTAAGGAAATAATTTCTTGGCAATAGTTTCAGATTAGAAACAGGTAAATTATTGATTAAAAATAGAATGAATATTAAATCTTTTCAAGATGCTATGACATTATCTAGGGACAAAATTCTTTCTTACAGGAATTTAAAATACAAATCAACAAAAACAAAACCCCCAAACATATGAACTTTTGAGAATTATTTAAGAGGCACTATAAACTCCAAATTAAAAATAGCTTTTACCAAGACCCCAGGAAGAGAAAGTAGAATCAGCGATTCTCTAACACCAAGAATTGGTATGCTGAAAATCCCTTAAGTCCCGTCTCAGGAACATAGATGCCAAGAAGTTTAGCTAACTCTGCAGTTCTTCGTCATGAACTGCACTGAACTTGAAGCTGGAACCCAAAGTCAGGCAGACAGACTTGATTTTAAAGCCAGCTTTGCCCCTGAGCACTTTGTGTGGCCTTGGGCAAGCAACTAAACTCTTTAAGCCATAGTTTCCTCATCTGCAAAATGGGAGTGATGATAATAGTAGTCTCTCCTCACCCTCTCTTATAGGTAATTGTGAGGTTTAATGGAGCAAACACGTGTGAGCATTAGAATCACACCAACTGGCATGAATTAAACACTGGTGCATGTTAACGATGATTGTTATTATATTTCTGCTACTTTTATTTAAAACAAGAATTTTCTGTAATGCCAAGATAGGACATTCAAGAGAAGCTCTTTTTTTTTTTGGTGGGTGGCAGGGGAGGGGGCCAAGGGAGGGGGTGGTTGCTCGGGAGTGTTAAACTTGTGCATTTAAATGCTACAAATACTTTGAGTCTGTCTGATATTAAACCTTCCTCAGTGGTGCTCTCTTGTTCCCAATCCCCACAGCAGGACTTGACCCATAGTATGTACAGAGTGGATAAACAAATAAAAGTAAGGGAGCGTGTATGTATAGACCACCATTAGCTCTTCTCTCCTTCTTCCTTCTCCTAATAAGGACAATTATGATTAGATTAATAACGTGTGCCCCAGCTGTTGAGTGCCTCCTGTGCCTGGCACTGAACCGAACACTTTAATAATAAATGCCTTTTCCCACCTTGCCCTAGACCACACCACAGGGACAATGTGTGCGGGGTGGTTGCTGAGAGCTCTGTGAAGAGAACGGTCATACCTCACGATGCTTTGTGAGCCCTGAGTCACTCCCTCAGTCATGCTCAGAGCACGCTGAGCAGGGCAGGGTGGGTTACCTTGGAACCTTGACAGGAAGACATCCAGCCCACCCTCTTTATTTCCAGCACAATCCAACTGATGGTTTCAGGGCTCCTATTACCCATCAGGCTCCCAAAGCAGAGATTCTTCAGGAGGCTTGTATCTCTCAGGGGCACAGTTTGAACTCCTTCCCCTTCAGGTGTTTCTGATATGTCCTTCTAAGTTTGGCCACAACCCATGGTGAGAAAGATATATTATACTGCAGATACAGAGTTATCAAATGACCTGGAAATTCTACTGCTAAGTATATATCCAAGAGCATGAAATACACTCATACAAAAACTTGGACATCAGTGCTTCATAGCTGCATTATTCATAGTAGCCAAAAGGTAGAAATAAACCACATGTCTACCAACAGATGAATGGATAAACAAAATGGGATATATTCCCATACAGTGGAATATTATGGAGCCATAGAAAGGAATGAAGTACTGCTACATGATACAAACTGGGGGAAACTTGAAACCTTTATGCCAAACGAAAGAAGCCGGACACACAAAACACCATATATTGTATGATTTCATTTAGATCAATTGTCTAGAATAGACAAATCTATGGGGACAGAAAGTAAATTAGTGGTTGCTACTGGGAGAAAAGGTTGGGGGAAATGAGAATAGGTATGAATTTCTTTTTGGGGTCATAAAAATGTTCTAAAACTAGATTGTGGTGATGGTTGTAAAACTGTGTGAATATACATAAAAACTGAATTGTACATTTGAAAAGTGTGCATTTATTAGTATCTGAATTATATCTCAACAAAACTGTTTAAAAATGATGGTTGTGATCCAACAAACTGATTTCATTATTCAAAATGGGTCACAACACAGTTGAAAATTATTGTCCTAGAGCATGTTTCCCACTCCCTGTCCCCTGGCCCTGTCTGCCCTCCACATGAGAATCACCGCTTGACCTGGACAGGCAGAAAGACTAGTCTTCAGAAGGGCAGATGGACAGACAGATGGAGAGGGGGTGAACGTGTGGAAGGAGGAATGAAAGCCATCTGTGTCACAGTCTCCATTACCCTTCTTCAGTTAAGACAACTTTACTGCATTCGCAGCAGCACACACCCAGGTAAAGACCGTATTTCTCCATCTCTCTCACAGCTGAGGTGGCCACAAGAACAGAGCTTTTGGTGAGAGTTCTGGGAGAGATCTGGAAGGAGCTGACTCAGTGGTATGGGTGTCCCCTTTGCCTCCAGCCCTTTCCCTTCCTGCCTCAAATTCGAACGTGATGGCTCAATCTCCAGGAGCCACCTCGTGACTTTGGGGTGGAAGGCATACCTAAGGCTAGCAAAGCAAAGAACAGAAGGAGACTGGGTCCCCGGTGCCTTCTTTTAGCCACCAGGGATGTGTACGTCTAGATGTCCTTTATACAACTGAACAAATCCCTAATTTGCTTACCTCACTGAGCTGAGTGTCTGGTATTAGCAGCGAAAGGAATTTCTAAATGATATGCCATCTAAATGAACAAAAGCTCCCCTCCGTTGTATATGAGCCAAGGACAGACCTATCTAGAAATAGCAGCTACTCTCCCACCCATGGCTTTCAGCCTCCTTAACCTTCTGGAAGAACTTCTCCCTGAGACCCGTGTCTGAAGGGAAATACCTTGTGATTTTAAATATCCTCAGTAGCCGGACGCATCTGAGCACGGAGATGCCCAGGGGAGACATGACCTTGGTCTCCACCAGGATGGTCTCTAGGATGCCCCCGCACACCACGAAGCAGTCGAAGCGGTTGAACAGGGACACGAAGTAGGCCTGCAGGCCCAGGCTGTACACCTTCAGCAGCATCTCTGCCGTGAAAAGGGCCAGTAGTGCCTTGTTGGCTGTGTCTGGTAGGTTCAGGAGTAGGGGTGGGATCCAAACACGTGCAAGACGAGGAAGAAGGGGGAGGAGGAGAAAGAAAACACAGTAATTTTCACCACTGGAAACAAGGCCAAATGTGTTCCCTTCCCAGCCAGCACTCTTCTCCCATCCACTGCCACCAGAACAGAACCATTAGGGTGCAATTTACAGGAAAGGGGCATCTAGTTACAATCACAATAAATATTTACAGAGAACCTTAGCACCCCTCCCATCCTTATCTGTGGGGGGTATGTTCCAGGATCCCGAGTGGAGGCCTGAAACCTTGGATAATACCAAACCCTGCATATATTATGTCTTTTCCTATAAATCCGTACCTATGATAAAGTTTAACTTATAAATTAGGCACAATAAGAGGTTAACAACAATAATTATAACATATAACAATTATAACAATATGCATGAAGGTCATCTCTCTCTCTCAAACTAACTTATTGTACTGTACTTACCTGTTTACTTAAAAAGAAGCATGTTGCAACTTCTCTTTGGCACATCCAAACTGCCAGTATCACTACTCTTGTGCCTTGGGGCCACTGATAAGTAAAATCAGGGTTGTTTGAACACAAGCACTGTGATACTGTGACAATTGACCTGATAATCAAGACGTTACTAAGTACCTAATGGGAGGGAGGTGTCTACAGTGTGGAGACACTGGACAGAGGGCTAGTGCACATCTCAAGCAGGATGGGGTGGAACGGCGTGAGATGTCATCACAGTATTCAGAACAGTGTGCCATTTTAAAACTTATAAATTGTTTATTTCTGGAATTTTCCATTTAATATTTTGACCACAATCGACTACAGGTAACGGAAACCTTGGAAAGCAAACCTGCAAACAGGGGGGACTACCAGCATCCAAGGCTTTGCATGCTTTATTTTCTTTACTCCTCAAGCAGCTCTGTGAGACAGGTGTTACTATCATTGTGTCTGTTTTGTCAAAGATAAGAAGCGAGGTTCAGAGAGATGAGTGATCTTCCCAGACCGATCAGCCAGGAGGTAAAGCCAAGCCATCAGAGTCTGCCCTCTGTACAGGGAGACTGACCACACCCAGGGTCCTGAAATGCAGCCCCTGTGCCTGCCTGACTCCCTGGGAGTGGTGCTGAGGAGCTGGCTAGTAAGGTCCTCAGCTAGGGGTTCACGCCGGGACACGGGCATTAACTATCCATCGAGGACAGCTGCCTGTGCTCAGGCCACTGTCATCTCCCGGGCCTTTTTGCTCACCTCATCCTCACATGTTCTGGCAAGTGCACCTTGACTTACTTCCAGACATACGTGGAGGCAAGAGTAAAGCCCATCGAACTGAAAATTCAGTCTGGGAAGCTGGCAGCCAAGGGTCTGAGATAGCCAAACAGGCGTTAGCATGTGTCCTGGTCTCTTGGACCCAACGGTGACCACCTGGGCAGGCAGATGCTATGGACCCAGCCAGGTGAACCACGTCTGTTTATAACAAGGTTGTGCATTTTACTGTGAGGCTTGCAAGCTTCCAGGCCCTTGGTGTCCCCAGCATGGCACCTGCTAAGCGCCGTGGCCACCTTCTGCCTGTGGCTGCTCCCTCCTTGGAATTCGGGGCTGAGGTGGCTAGCGTAAACTGGGATGGTGGCAGGGGCCACCTCTCACCTTGGACTTCTGTGAGCCAGTGAGGCTGGTTGTAATGCTCTGAGGCGATGGTGAGCGTGTTGAGGAACACCAGGAAGATCACGAGCCAATAGAAAACATTGGACTTGACTGCGGCGCGACACTTTCTTCTGCAGAACCGATTCCACCGGCGCCAGTAGCGGCTGGAAAGGGGCAGGGAAGGAGAGAAGGATGGGAGGGAGGTGGCTGTGAAATTCAAACTTCTTGTCATCCGAAAGGTAGCACTGTGGCTTCCTTTCGTCTCTTGACTGACTTGGACTCACTAGAGCAGTGCAACCTGGTGGTGAGGAGATAAGCTTTCCATTAAGTTGACCGGGCGCTACCACTTAGCTGTGTGGCCTTGGGCACGTCCCTGCTACGGTCCTCTCTCTGTGAAACAGGGAATAGGGCCAACCAACCGCATGGGGTTGTTGTGGGCATTGATGCAATACCATATAATGTGTCTAGCATAAAGCGGAAGGTGCTTGAAAAATAAGAAATACTTTTTATTTTATAATAATGGCATTATTAGAAACAGTACTGAAAGTATTAAGAGTACTGTTAGTCGTGATGGAAGTACTGGGACTAGTGATGTTTACCATTAACGAAACTTCATGTGTGCTTTCTACCCTAATAGGCACGGCTCATGCCTTCTCTCTAATTCTTAATAACTCTGCAAAGCAGGAATTATCCCGACTTTGAGGAGAAGAAAATTAAGGGCCACAGAGGTTAAGTCCATTGACCAATACTACACAACGGCAGATCCAGCCTTGGTTTTCTCCCAGCTCTATCTCTTGCTCTTACTCTGTGCTGTCTCATCTGTAGAGTGTAAGGGCTGAATCTGGATTAGAGGTTCTTTGCTTTTTGGGGGGTTATAGAATCTTTTGAGAATCTGATGAATGTTTAGATCCTCTGTGCAGAAAAACGCACATAGACTAACACCTCTACATACAAGTTCAGGCAGTGCATGTTCCCCCTGAAGCTCAGCTATGGTCCATATAACGGTCCCATGGTCTCTTGGTTAGGGACTTTTGTCAGTGATTCTCAAACCTGGCTGCACACAGAATTACATGGGTAAGCTTAAACACATAACCAAAAAACCCCACTAATACTCAAGTCCTAAGCACAAACCAATTAAATCCAATTTTCTAGGGGCTGGGCATTTTTTAAATACCTCCAAACACTATGCGTAGCTTTTGAAGTTCCCAGATGGTTCTAATATGTAACCATGGCTGAGGCCCATTAAGTTACATGATCCCAAGGAAACAGCTACATTTTATAGTTCTATGATAGAGGGGTTTAAAGCTTATCCCTAATTTCATCTTCATGATACAGACAAAGTATATAGCTATATTTAGTAGCTGTTGACCAAACATTTAATAAATGCCTACACTGTTCAAAGGAGAGTCAGAAAGGGATGCTAAAGAATTGCTTGGGAAGGCGATGCAGACTAAGCACTTTTAGAGGGAGAATGACAACCAGTCTGTCAATTTCTAGATCAGGAATAGTATGAAGACTGCTCTTTCAGCCTTACAGATTGGAGATGGTGAAGGACACTGAGTTGACACCAATTTTGGAGGCAGAATCAATAGGATTTTGAGCCTCACTAGGTGTGCGGTTAAGAGAGAAAGGTACTGAAGGGACAGCCCAAATTCCTAGCCAGGCTAAGCTGAAAGAGTCGCACTTCTGACCAATATAGGGACAGACAAGGAGCAGCAGTGACTGGGGCAGGGAGGTCGCTCTGAGGAGAAAGGCAGGTGCTCAGCTCAGGAAATGCATTTGAGGTATTGGCAGGTCATGTATACAGAGAGACCCATCAGGCAGTTGGAGATGGGGAGAAATAACAAAGTTTTGGGTAATAACGAGGTGGTGAGAAATGAAGCAGAATCTTGAAGCAACTGTCCATGCACATCTGTATTTGTTTTTGTATCCTAGGTTTTCAGTGCGGGTGGGTGGACCTCTGCTGTTATGGATCCCTTCACCCACCCCAAACTGCCTTTTGGGATAGCTTGACTTCATCTATATTTTTACTCTGTCATTTTTCTACCTACTGTCTGTGGAAAATCCTGTTACCGAAACTTTTAAAAAAATATATGAGATTAGAAAAGTGAGGAGGACATCTATGAAGGGTATGGTTTCCTCAGAACAGTTTTGGGCTTGCAGAATGGGGAGGGAGGAAAAGGATTAATAGGGTAGTGTTCTGATCTGACCCCTACATCACTGTGGGTGCCAGAATGCCCTCTCTAGTGAGTGCCAAACCTTTGTAGGGGACACTTACCTGTTACTCGAGGGAATTCACTACACAGAGAAAAAATGCCTCGGGGTCATAAAATTATGGTTTCCAAATGCAGTTAGCGAGGCTTGCATCCTCCAGACACACAGGGTAAGAGTGAGCATAGGGGAGAGTGAATGAAGGGGCAAAGGAAGGGGAAGACAGGTCCTGGGTGGTTCTTAGTGAGCGTGACCTCTGGAGGTGGCCAGACTGGTACTGAGGAGTCTTATCTCGCTTTGGTGGGACTCTACTTTTTCTCTGTTATTGTGGTTATTAATATTGTGGAGAAATTGGGTATACAATTTTTCTTGCTGAAAAATGAATTTTCAGGACAAACTCACATCTGATCTTAAATAGTTTAACTTCAGTTTCAAAGAATATGTTGTAAGTTGATGCAATCTCATGTCACAGAAATCACTGATTTGTTATACATTTGTTAATACGAGTCCAAGGGAATCAAGCTTGCTTTCCTTTACAGTGTGCAAGAGCTGACTTGGAGTCAGTTTAATGCCGAGAACGTAATTCAGCTACTCTTTCCCCAAATTTGGGGGTAGTGGCTGTAGGGTGCTACATGGTCAGGCTGGTCCCATGGATCTGGAACTGCTCTGCTTGAGCTCCTGAAGGAGTGGATATCTTGGACAGGCTAGCATCTGATAAGTTGTGCTGTTCCTGTGCACAGCCATTCAGGAGAGTCACAGAGATCTGGGGTGGGGATGGGGATGGGGATGGGGGTGGGGGTAATTACTACCCAGAGAAAGTATATTTAAAGATAATTATACACCATCCACTTTTCAAAATATAGCTTTGCTTGACAACTGGTTTCCTGGCAACGCTTCCTACTGTATAATAAATGTAATGGTTTATTAGAATGTGTAAATTTATTTGTGTTTACATATTCATGGAGGATATGGAAATTAAATGATAAAATAGGGAGGAGAAATGTGCCTGCTATTCATGTTCCCTTCACACTAGCTGGAAAAGTCATTTACTCTAGAAATAGTACTTCCCATATGTAGATATAGGAGAAAAGGATGGATATGAATGTGTCTAATCTACTTCTTCAAACTTCTATATCGTTGCGCTCCCACACTCACCCCTGTATCTTCCTTACCTCTTCTCAATACTGGGCTCTGCTCTTGCCTTTCCACTAACATGGACTGTCCTGATAACTCTCAGAACCTCCCTCTTCTATGTCCCATTCATCCCAGAGAAAAAATGCCTCGGGGTCATAAAATTATGACCCATGGTGAACTCTTCTAGTCTTCCCAGACTCAGAACTCCTGTCACACTTATTGTTTGCATTACTCATTTTAGTTACACATTCAAGAAATATTTACTAAATGCCTACCATGAGGTAGGTACTAAATATTCAACATTTAATACGACAGACAGTTTTTGCATAAAACTCACATGGGGGATACAGACCACTAAGCAAGCAATCAAAGGGTGCTGCATGCCAAGGTGGGCTTAGCAGAGGTGCTGTGGTCACATCACAGAGGATCCTTGCCACTCATGAAGGAGCCGGCAAAAGTTCTCCAGAGGAGATGACTTCCCATTTCCCTGTATTGTCAGTTACCTTTTACCGTATGGTTCTTGCCTCTCCAATGAGATAATAAGGTCGTTGAGGGAATGGAACTGTGTCTCGCACTTTGTCACAGACTCCTAGTACATAGTGCAGTCCATCTCATGTGGCAAAGACATTTGCTGAAAGGTTGTTAGAGCGGGGACAAAATCTATGCAGATTTACTAACTCCACTGAAGACAAGGCTCGAGAGTCCCAGGCCTCTTGACCCAGGGATGAGCGTGGGTGTGAGGAGAGCACAGTGTTCCTAGAAGAGTTTGCTTGCCATAGGTTTGACAGGCATTTAGCACAGCCGACATCCAAATGGTGGAGACTTCAGGCTCTTTCTAGTGGCTATGGTAAGTTTCTGTCTTTAACTGAACTGAGAGAACAAGCAACACAGAAAATCATTCAATTTAATTTAATTTATACCTAAGTAACTTTAAAACGGGCTATTGGTGATTGGGACAATTTGGGGTATGTGCTTTGTTGGTTGTGGAATGGCAGAAGTAAAGGGAACATTGGAAGCACATTTCACTGAATATGGGGTAAATAGTCCTACAAAATTTAAGAACCCCGTGGGGTTCACTTCAGAACTCTGTGAAGTCGATATCTGGAAACTCCAACAGGTTATCTGATTAATCCCTTCAATTTGCATAAGGCTTTCTGAATCATTTGTTCCATAACTGTTTAAATCCTGTACTGAACAGTGAGCCTCATATGTCACAAAATTCCTTATTTTAACTAATTCCGCAAAGTGAAGACCTGACTTACCAAGGGAATACCCTAATATCTCCTTAATATTATGAGTGATGAATTTGTCAAATTTACCCTACAAGCTCTGTTCTAAAATTTCTTTAAATAAACCATAACTTTGTCTCATTGTTTTGCAAATAGAACATAAGTCAGTTTGAAGCACAAATTCTATTATTTGTCACAGTTAAACTGAGAAAATGATCAGGAATACTTTGATTTTTTTTAAACTCAAAATTTAGATTCTTTTTTTTGGAGTGAAACAGGCTCTTTACTGTTTACAAGGTTATTTTTGAGTTGCAAAAATTCTCTCTCCATTTTTTTTCTTGTATCATCTTGCTTTTCTCCTGTGTTCTCTTTTTCAAGCTTGGCTGCCACGATCAGACAACAGAAAGTGTGAGAACACATTTTTCTTGCTTCTGTAGTGGAAACCTTAGCAGCAGACTCATTAGCCACCACTTAATATCTGCTTAGACCTTTCACGGCCACACTGTCTGGTGCAGTAGCCACTAGCCACTGTGGCTACTGAGCACCTGAAATGTGGTCAGTCTAAATGAGACATGTAGTAGGTATAAGATAAACACTGGATTTCAAAGACTTAGTATAAAAAATTAAATGTAAAATATCTCATTAATAATTTTTATATCAGTTGTAAGTTGAAATGATAATGATTTAGATACACTGGGTTAATAAATTATATTAAGATTAATTTCACCTATTTATTTTTAATTTTTAATGTGGCCGCTAGAGAATTTAAAAAGTGCACATGTGGCTTGCATTGTATTTCTTTTCAACAGCACTGCCATAGAGCTATTCACCCCATGCCCAGGGAACAACAGCTAAGCAGAAATAGGGTTAAGTGTTCCTGGGCAGAACATTATTGCTAGGATGGCACAGTGGTTAGTGGCATGGGTCCTGAGTGTGGGTTCTGACTCGGCCACAAATGAGCCTCTCCCAGCCCCAGTAGCCTCATCTGAAAATGGGTTTAATGCTAGCGCTAACCTACTAGTGATAAGCCTATTGTAACTAATTCCTTAAAGTGCAATACAAAGTCTTCTTTGGGAATAAAACGTCTCCTCTCTGTATTTTTCTCTGCGTATCTTGAATAGTAGCTGCAGAGGAAGAAACCCCTCCCAGAGGTCAAATGGCTGGTATACACAGGCTGAGCCAAGCATAGAAGCTGAGCAGAGTCAGAAGTTTAGGGGACCACCGTTCCTTTCCTCTTCTTCAAAAAGCACAGGTAACATCATAGATCACTGGATAAAAAAATGTTTCCAGAGTCTCCTGGGTAATCTCTCACTAGACAGAATCTATACAAATCTGTAATTTCTCTTCCATCCTCCAGATCACATTGATTCATTCATTCAATCATTCATTTGTTCATTTATGGTTCACCCATTTGCATGTAATTAGAATTATATTTTGGAAATATTTTTGAATGTATTTTTATATCCCTTTACTCTTATTGTATAGGGACTTTGAGGCTGTCAAATGCTTTCTCAGTTTTGCTGTCAAATTAGATATTTTGTTTGAGTATGTGTCAAGCCTATTGCCTTACTGAGACAAGACCATTCATTCATTCATTTGCTCAGCAAATATTTATTCAGTCCCTATTGTACCAGCCACTTCTCCAGATGCTGGGGATAAAGCAGCCAAATCTAAGCATAATTGCAAGAGAAAGGATTTTTACATAGCTAGAGATCTCTTTTACTTAATAAGAGTGAGGCCTGGTAGACTTGGCTCTAGATTTTTTTTTTTTAATGTAAAGAAGGTCTTGGCTTGAGAGAAAGAGGAAGGGGAGAAAAGCCCTTCAGTTCCTGTGGAATATGGGTTTAAAAAAGGTGTCAGAAGCAGAGGAGAAAGTCAGACACCAGAGTCCTGCATGCCCAGAGTCCAGAGCTTAGAGAGGGTTGCTTTACAAACACTCTAGGACATCGGGGCTAGTCAGCTACCTCTTCCGGGTATAGAATAGGGGGTCTGCAGATCCCTGGGAGAATGTCAGCCTTTGGCTTAGAGCTCTGTCCAGGATGGTGCAGAATCAGTGGTGGGAGGCAAGCAGGTAGGTGGGCTGGTGAGTCTGCTTAGTTCTCTGGGTTCCCCATAGCTCTTTCATGGAGGGATTGTGAGGGACCTGGAAGTGTCTGTGCACTTACACAAGGTGTGGAGGTACTAAGGTTAGTGGAGCAACAGAGCTTGGCGGTCAGAGAACAGAAGGGGAGATTTCAAGATGAGATAGAAAGGTGGGGGGGCCCATGGATTCCAGTGGTGGATGCCCAAACCAGATGAACCTGCTGCACTCCAACAGGAAGAAATTCAGAGAGCAGCTCAGACTGGCTGAGATAAGCAGAGGACTCAGCTGTGGTCCAGGACCAGTCCTCACATCTTGGGGTTTAGAAGTCCCCTGCCCCCACATATCCCAATTCCAAGCTGAGGAGGAGCTGGCAAAGAGGACAAAATGAGAGACTGAACATTTTACCTTAAGGGACTATTTAGAATATAGCATTGGGCTACATTTACCCAGCTGGATTAAAATTTAGTGTTATTTATGCTCCTGCTACCCAGTAGGTGAGGCTAGGAAAACAATATTGGATCAATTATGAAACACAAAACACCAATTTTTAGCATGTACAAGCTTTGTGGAAGTAAATTCACACCCCCACTCCACATACCCATCAATTCGCCAATTCAACACACACATACAAAAAGCTGACCATTGGACAGGCACTTAGCTAGACTCTCTGGAATTAATACCTCTGAGGCATGCAGAGCCTATCAGAGGAAACAGGACTATGAGCCAGTAATTGGTGTATGGTATGGCAAGTGCTGTGATAGAAGTATGAGCAAAGCACTATGGAATGGAGAGAATTGAGTAACTTTCCCTGGGGTATTTGCAGAAGATGTCATAGATGGGGTAACACTGGAGGTTCTTAACAAAAGTCTGAGTTCTCCAGTTGAAGACCTGGGGACACAGTGATTCAGGTAGAAGAAAGCCTCCATGCAAAGGCCTTGACATACGAGAGGACAGGGAATATTCCGGTAAGTACAAAAACATCCCAAATGTGATTGGAACAAAGGGCAAATGCAGGGGAGTGTGGGAGGTGAGCCTGGAAAGGCAGAAGGCATCTGGAGACCATTGGTCTTGTGGAAGGTTCTGTAGCAGAGCTGTGTCATAATCCTGTGTGGTTTCTGTAACCTTTAAAGTTCATACTTTACTGTGTCCCACAAATAGGAAGTAGTAAGGAATAGCAGCAAGTGTCTGCATTATATTTATTTTAACTGGTCTTCATCTTTTAAGAGAGGGAGACACACTATCGCAATCTCCTCAGGATGATGCTGCCAAATAGACTGATGGACAGAGATAATTCAACAAATATCAATCTCTGGATTATCTGTTTACTGATCCCAAAGCCTCCTCTTGATAGTCTTATAAAAGATTGCAGCACAGGGCAGAACTCTGAAAAGCCCTCACTCTACCACTCACCTGGAAGGTTTTACCTTGGGCCCCCCAGAAGGGTGACTGTGATAGAGCTGGTGGACAGAAAGAAAAAAAAGCAGCACGTATCTCTCACTCACCTGAACTTTGACTTGGAAATCCGGTGGCTGAAAGAGAAAAATGAGATGTTAAGAAACGACACATACATTTTCTTCCATTTCAAAGATGTTCAGCAATGCCAGAGGAGTCTGATGTCCCAGGTTGAGCTATATGGGCCCTGGACAGATGTGTAGAGTGACTTAGAGCAACTCCGGAGAGAGAGAATGCTATTTGTCAGCATTCCCTAGTGTGGTTTTGTGTTGGAATGTGGAGACTGAGAGCTGGCCCAGCTGACAAACCCGCACATCTAGTATCTCTAAGTGGGGAGGGAGAGTGCCGTGTTCTCAGATGATTGGCCTCTACCCAGCAGATTCCATGAGGTGTGGTGAAGCAGCGTGTCAGGAATGCTTCACCTTGAGAAGAGCAATAGAGGGCAGGAAGGAAGGCCTCCTGCCCATGGAGGATCCCACCGGGCAGAAGCCACAGGCAGGAACAGGTCAGCATAGACCGTACTGCTGTCTAAGAGGAGCCTGGCCAACGGTAGGTATGAAGTGAGGATGAGCAAAAGGAGCCAGCTGGGAACTGAGAGGCCACAGCAGTCCTGACCCAAGGGCAGCGAAAGAAACAGCCATGGCTCCTGAGGAGAAACCTAGGATGCTGACAGTCAAGTGCAACCCTAAAGACCTGGGTGACTTTTGGGCAGGAGCACAGGGCAGGTGTGCTGGTGGCTGACTTGAAGGGTCGTTATATGAGGGCAGGGGTCCATTGAAAGGCAGAAACTTTGAGGAGGCTGAGCCTACCTAGTTAATACAGGAGAGTCCAGGGGAGGCTGGATGGAGGCAGGCTGGGAGAAGAGGAAGGGATGGCAGGAAGAAGAGAGAAAGAGAAGAAGATCGATGGAAGGAGACAGAGAGAGGTATTGAGAGGGAGACAGTGCAAGCATTTGAGACAAGCAGTGAAGGCAATATGTCAGAAAGGCTTTGTTTTTGAGGGAGTAATTTGCAAGTGGAGCAACCAGGCTCAGAAGGACATGTAGAAAGATGCAGAATGCAAGTAAGAGATGACAAAAGGGGTGGTAACAGCAGCAGAGAGACAAAGAGAAATGCAGAGAGAAAACAGGAGCAGGGAGTTGGGAGGTGACTGCTGCAAGCCTGCGTTGTCTCAGCTCAGCACAAAGCGAGCTCTGTCACACAAGCAGGAAAACAACCCCTCTCATTATTTTTTATTAAAAAAAATTAAACCAGAAGATGTGACAGGTGGCAAAGCCATTGAGCATGAGATAATTATATCTCTGGGGCACTGAGAATCTGAGCCAAGTGCCTTTACTGTTCTGAACCGTTAGCTAATAACCTTTTCCCGCCTCCAAAGACTGCCTGCTAGGGCTGGAGAGTTTTAATCACATGTTAACAAAGCGTATGGGAGGGGGACCAAGAGACAAGGGCAGCATTTTTATTTAGAGCCACAGTTTAATGGGGGAAACAAATGTTTTCCAGGTGCTAATTGGGTGATGGGGAATCCGGGGTGCCCTGTTCTCTGGCAGGGCCATGCTGAGCTCAGCACCTTCAGGGGCTTCCCTAGGCTTGCTTTTGGGCAGCTGACCTTCCTTGCTGTAAACATAAGCCAGTGTGGAGGACCATGATCATGAACCCTGTGACCCTGTCTACAGAGCCTGGGCTGGCCCCAGGTATCTTCTCAGAAATGTCTCAGTGACCCTCTTTGGGGTGCCTTCAGTGCAGACCACAGGCCCTTCCCCGTAAGGCTCTATCTCTCAGTTCAAATGAGTCATAAGACTGAGTTCTTAAAAATTCCCACTTAGGAAAACTGCAATCTGAATGCTCATATCCCCCATGGAAATGACTCTGGGATGCAGGCACAGGGGAGGAGCAGGGCTAAGGGTGACTGTTTGAAATGAGGACCATGCCTGAATTCAAGTCTTTCCTTGGCATTTGGGCACATTCCAAAGAGGAGGAAATGAGCAGGACCTTCTATTCCACTTAGTTACAAGTCCTGATATATAACCCCAGACACCACACTTGAAGACTAATTTTCATTGTTGTTTTTCTCAGGGGATTGCAAGCTTAATTTCAGGCTTTCTGGGTCTGAAACATCAGTCCCTTTTTAAGCACCATATTACTTAAGCACCCCTACTTGATAAGGGGGAAGGTATTGCTCAAGCAGCATGTGTCTGGAGACAAAGGAAAACTACAGTCCTTGGAGCGTTGTGGTTAGAACTCTTATGAAGCTCAAGTGCCTTGATTTCTCCATTTGTCCTATATAGGAGGGAGTCGACAGTAGACCCCCACTTCATGAAAACAGAGGGACCCCACTGCTTGGCAGCCTTTCACTTCCTCTATTCTATTCTATTCTATTCTATTCTATTCTATTCTATTCTATTCTATTCTATTCTATTCTATTCTATTCTATTCTATTCTATTCTATTCTACTCTACTCTACTCTACTCTACTCTACTCTACTCTACTCTACTCTACTCTACTCTACTCTACTCTACTCTCTACTCTACTCTACTCTACTCTATTCTATTCTCCTATCCCATCCCATCTCATCCCATCCTATCCCATTCTATCCTGTCCTATCCTACCTAGTATTTTAAGTGGATTCTTAAAGAGCAGGGAGGTGGAGAAAGTAAGGATCTAACTCATAAGACCATCAGAACAGTTTCATTGGTTTAGTCCACTGGGTCAGACCTGGAGTTCATCCAATCCAAGAGACTTTCTCTGCTCAGGCCTCCAAGACAAACTCTCTAGGAAACCATGTGGTTTTTTTTGGTTGTTGTTGTTGTTGATGATATCAAGGTTCAAAATGAGAGACAAACCCCAAATTTTTTGTTTTGTGTCGTTACTCAATGTATAATTTATAATCATTTGACAAATATTTGAACTTCTTGGGAACTATTTATATTTTCAGCTTCTCTCCCCTTCTCAGAGTAATGAGCACCCTATGTTTACTACCTGCTGTGTGAAATAGTAGTTCCCCGAATTGTCCCAATTTGCAGTCAACATAAATCAGACGGCACTGTAGTCACCATCCAGGCCGACACACATCTGACTCAACCTCCTTGGCTCCACAACTGCAACACCACCCACAGCTGTCATTACCAGAATGGTCAAACCCTGGGCCTTGTCGTTGCAGAGCATTGCTTTAGCTACTAGGTGATGCCTCGGTTGTTCTCTGCCTCTGGCCAGAACATCCTTCTCCATTATTCTTCCTGCTCTTTCACTGAACCCAGTCTTTGCCCTCACTGGGTCTTCCTAACCACTCAGACTTCCCCAGGGCTCCCAGGCTAATGCCTGATTTGACTTCCAGTTCTCAGCTTGGCCCCATGGCCATGTCAGTGGTGCTCTTCACGCAAGGCAGACTCCCACACCACCTGGACCTTCTGCTTGGCGACCCTCACCCCTAAATCTAGTTCACACCACTGTCTCTTTTTAGTGCTTCCAGGCTAAAGAGCCTGCCAAAAAGCATGTTGAGCTGTTATGCACTGACTACATTTACGATGTCAGTCTCTCCTGCAGCTTCAGCACTGCTGAGCAATCTGTGACCTCTTGGTGACTCACTAGCTTGAATCTCCTGTATTGTCCCTCCAGTTCCTAGGACACCTACCCCTCCCTTTCTGTGATGAGATGACGGATTATTTGGTATGACTCTGATCACTGACCCTCTTCAGCAGAGCCTGTTTCTGATTCTATATTCTTTGTAGAACTGTAGGCTTTTGAGAGCTGAGAGGGATCCTTAGATACCACCTGGATTTTTGGTTTGCAATTTATCAAGTTATAGACTGCTTTATTCATATGAAATCTTACATGGGAGCCTAATATGTAAAAGAGGTGAATGTGGTCTCCTTCTGTGGTAGCCCTGCAGGTGGTTTCCAGGACCCCTCAGCCTCTGCTAAGAGATCCCTGAAGCAACCACCAGGCCAGCTCCTTTGCTTCCCAGAGGAATAGACAGACACAGAGCAGGAGTGCTTTGGTTGAGGTCACATTGCTAGTTAGTACTAGACCTCAGGACTTCTGATGTCAGGTCTCTTTTTCCAACTTCCAATTAGTCCTAGAGGTAAAGGAACCTCATTTCCTGTGTAAATTCACAGTCTTTGAAGCCAGCTTTCTCCCTTCTAAAGCAATTCCTTTCTATCAGCACTCGTGTCCATTCCAGCACCTTTTCATGAGCTTCTTCTTTGCCTTAAAAACGATCCTAATTTTCACTGTGATAAAAGCAAATCCTCCTTTGGTTGTTGCTGCTTCCTCCCTCTCTGATCCTATTTTTCCCTCTCCCTTCTGTGGCCCCAGTTCTGGAGTGAGTGCCCTGTGTTGGCTTGTTTCCGCCTGCTCTCCTCCACTGAGAGTCCAGCTCCCACAGTCCAGTCCCTAGAGTATAGCCCCAGAATACAGAGTCCACCCACTCTTTCTCATCTCCACATGTGACTCTAGCCTGAGCTACCATCATCTCAGACCTTGGTAACTGCTATTGAGGCCACATCATTCGCCTGTTTCCATATTGGCCTTGCTCTTACACATTCCTTTCCTAACCTCAAAGTGATCCTTCAAGAATGCAAAACTAACCAAATCAACCAGCTCCACAGTCGTATGACTTCTCATACTCCATGACTTCTCACAGTTTTCTGACTAAGATCATTAAGGCGTCTACCAGGCCCTACCCCATCTCCAGCCTCATCTTCCCAATCTCCCCTCATGCCACACTGGCCAAACTGTATATACGTATGTTTGTCCTTCAGTTCTCAGCTGAAATTTTATTTTTTCACAGGAGCTGTTCCTAACTTACCAGGTCCCTCCCTCTGTCATTAACCCCACACTACAGTCACTTTTGCTTCTTAACACTTACCCTGATATTAATGACTTCTTTACTTGTTAATGTCGCTTTCATGCCAGATTATGTGAGTGCTCCAGTGAGATGGTGTCAATTGGCTCTACTGCTGTGGATCACCAATCCCTAGCACCCAGTGGGGCACAATATTGATGGGAGTTCAAATAAATAGGTATGTCCTGAAATTCAGTGGTTTCCAAGTGAGTGCTTCTGTCTGTTCTCCTAACACATCTTCATCTGTTTCATTTATTTGTTCTTATTCTTCTGTGTGTATGTGTCCCAAGGTTCTACCTGTACTTCTCTACGAACAACTCTTGTCCTTTGACCTCACTAATAGTTTTTATACTGATTACCTCAAGTGTGTGACTCTATCCCTGCTCTGAGCTAGACCTCCATTTAACTGCTGCCTGTGTGATCCTTGCAAATCGTCACTCTGGTCAGCCCTGCTTCACATTGTCCTTCGGCATCCTAATCGCATTCTATCTCCAAACTTTGATGGCACCTTCCTCTGCATCACCTATCCTCTCTACCTGCCTCCTGCACCCCTAAAATATCACATTGCAGTTCCTTTCTCTCTGCCCCCACCCTGCTCAGGAATCATCTTCATCCACCCCTCTCACCATGTATAAATCTTTATCCAGACCTCAGCTCACTACATAAGCCTTTTCACTCTCACCTTTAAAAATGCTAGCCTCTCACTGTCACTCACTTTCAGCCCCCAGCCTGTTCTCGTGCTGTCTCTGCCATTAGGAATGTTGGCGGTCTCATCCCATCATTGCCTGAGGTGAGGGTGGGTGGGGGGTGGGAGATGGGGAAAGACCATAGTTTATTAAGTACATATTATAATTCTGGCACTGTGACCAGGTATTTTATATGCCCAGTATAGGTACATAAATGTGGACATTCAGGGGGATAACAGGGACCATTTCTACAGAGCTCTTGAAGCCTACAGTGTGTGTCATGGAAATGACAGATTTGCAAGAGAAACTGCCAGCTGCCCTCTGTGGGGGATTATCATGTTTTCTTTCCAACAGAACCTCCATGCTCTCCTGAAACACGCTCTCAAGTGGCTTCTTGGTGCCAGTTCCCCAGTCCCTCCTGGTCTGCAACTTGGGCCATGCCCCAAAGCCAGAGTTGCAGGATCCTTGATCATCTTCTCTCTAACATTCCTTGTGTCAAGATCACAGGAAGGCCTAGCACTGACAGACTTTGAAGACTTGCTATCTGCCTCTCCCTAGTGAGGCTGTCTGGGGCCCACATCTAGAAACTCGAGTGCTTGTTTTGTATGGTTCCAAAAGAAGAGGAGGGAAAAAAGGCTTGGACTGCTGCTTAAAAATGTAATTAGCACCGTATTTTAACAACATTTTGACAATAATTGCTTTTCAACAATGCTGAGAAACCTGCAGTGCAGACTCCCTGGTGCCACTGTCAGAGTGAGTGATTCTGGAAGCCCCATGTACCCTGGAAACAGAAGTTGCAAGAGATGGTCTGTTCCTAAGGCTTGTTTTTGATTCTCCTTTGGCTTGGAGGCCATGTGTGGCTTATGTTTAGACTCATCTACAGCTAACCTCTTAAAAGTGGTTGGGTTTGCTCTGACCCATTTCAGAGAGGAAGGTTGAAATAAGATGCCATTCTACTGATGGAGTGATTTAGAAATTCATTTTATTTGGGAGTGGTCCTACTCAGAGCCTTCTCTCTCTCTCTCTGTCTCTCTCTGTCTCTCTCTCTCTCTCTTGATTTTTATTTTTCAATTAGAGTTGACATTCAGTATTATTTTATATTACTTTCAAGTGCACCGCATGGTGTTTAGACATTTATATAATTTACAAAGTGATCCCCCTGATTAGTCTAGTAACACCTGGCATTACACATAGTTATCACAATATTATTGATTATATTCCATATGCTGTACTTTACATTCCTGTGACTATTTTGTAACTACCAATTTGTACTTCTTACTCCCTTCATATTTTTCACCCAGCCCCTCAACCCCCCTCCCACTGAGTAACTCACAGCCTTCTTTTTTGCAATGCCTTTCAGTGACCTGGTGAGTTTACAGTTCCTATACCTCCAGGCAACAGGAAAAGCAGAGAATCTCTACTTCCCAAAGTAGAATCTGATTGGTCCAGGAGGCCTCATGCTCAAGACCAGTGTGACTCCTTGACAGAATTGGACTTTAATCTTTGGACTCTGCTTTCCAAGACAGTGGTCGTGAAACCAGCAGTTTGCTTATTTTTAGTAGGTAAATCATTTTTTCCCCTTCATTTTTTGAGGTGAACATTTCCCAGGGACCACTGGTTTCCATTTTTAAGATTGAACTAAGATGAGTGATTGTGATAATTCCTGTAAGAACTGTTCCCCTTCACAGGTGGCCCAGTCTCAGGCCAAGGTCAGCTCAGCAGAACAGGACCTGGGGTTCGACCCAGAGAAAGGGAAGTTGTGAACACCTAGGTGGCACTTATTTTGGAGGAATCAGCCACAGCTTAGGCTAAGCACAGATGAATTTAGTAACTCAAGTTTGCATTTTGGGCTCCCGCTTCCCTTCACTAGATGGATAACTTAGTGTCGTAGATAATAACCAAGATGTTTATCATTTCTCTGTGCATTTTCTTACCTGTTGGCTTTCCTTCCAGGTCACTTTTATCAGAATGGAAAGGATGGTTAGCAGGACCCAGGGACCCTAACATAGCTGTCTCTTGTGAAAGGGGATGAGAGGGGCTGGGAAGGAAGAGGCTTCAGAGCCACCCCCAACCCTGCACACACACTCCCTGTATTTCTCTGATGTGATGGCAAGGGGCTCAAAATCCAAGTGTCAGAGCTTCACAGCAGTGCTGAATTGAAGATCAGTCTCTATTTAGGACTCATCCCCACACTCTAGGGGCTATCCTCATCCTAGCTTCCTCCCCTTTGCTCCCCACACAACTTTCTGTTTCTTGCTGTGCTCTGATCCCTGCCCATCCCACACCATTCTGACTTCAGGACACAGCTTCCTTGCCCACACCCTGGGAAAAGCCCAGCCCCTGGGCTTGCCGAGCCTACTCACGCCAGCCTGGCCCCACAGTTTTCTCCCTCGATGTCACCTCCAGCCACGTTCTCAGTGTTGACAGACTCCGTCTCACTTGTAGGCATGCTCACTGCAAGAGTCAAAGGGATGCAGAACAAGGCATGAGGGTGGGAGGAAAAGGGAGAGAAGAGCATTAGTTTGCGACACACCCAGTCCCAGGAGGAGTGCTGTTTGGGAGGAGGGGGACCAAGCAGCACCTACTGGTGTGGGCTAAGGGTGCTGATGGAGAAGGCTGAGGCCCTGGCACTGCCCTGGCCAGGCTCATGGGTTTCTTTGATTGAGTGACATGCCTCCTGCTTGTCTAGGGTAAGTTTTGCCGCTAAGGGCACTCTAAACTAGAGGGAATGTGGGAAGAAATTTGATGATAAGATTATTTACATTATAGGAGACATTCTAAAAACCTGATCATTAAACCTCTTCTCCACTCTCAACTCTACACTCTCAGAGAAGCTGTGCAAACTTTTCCATTTGTATCCACTACTCACCATCAAAGTAGAGATTTCATAAAAATATTTTATTTCCCTTATTTTTTTCCATCCGCCAATTCTAGAGGTCTCCACCCCCAAACTTAGGGACCAGCTCATTTATAGAAAGGGCATTTTCTGCCACCTTCATGAGCTACTAGATAGATTTAGAGGACAGCTCTTTTCCTGTAGTGCACAGTCTTGAGTCTGTTATGTCTAGGACTGTACCCGAAATAGAGCTTGAAGCAAATGACCATGAACAGAATCATGCACTAAGATTTAAACTAGCACTGCAGACATCAGGAAAGAGCAATCCACTTAATTAAGTTTACATATGGCTTAAAGACAGACTGTGGGGACACTAGATCCCTTGATATTCCTGTGACAACAGGTTGATTTGGGATGTAAACCATCTACTTCCACTAGTGCCATCCTGTCCATCTATCGCCAGTCTTCTCCTGAGGTGACAGGGTCTGAGTTTGCAGACCATTTGGAGTTTTCCCCTTGGAACTCATTTGGTGGCTTAGAAGCCATTTCTCTTATTCTTAATTTTTATTTCAAAAAAAAGTTTAATTCAAGAAAATTCTTTTCCACAAAATTCTTTTCCACATTTTATTACCCTTTCAAATGATACAAACATGAGTTCCTTATTTGTGCTAACCCTGTTCTTTAGAGTGGCCATCACAACACAGGTCCTGGTTCAGCCTTCCTTGCAGAACAGAAATCCTTGTATAGAGAAAAACCACTGGCCCCCAGCAGCCAGGGAATCTATAATTAGTGAGGGTGTGGCATCAGGGAATGTGGCACCATGTGAAAAGTCTTCATGGGGCCACCATAGTCAGAAAAAGACTTCTACTGGTTATATGGGTAATATTTGTTGGACGTGGATTTTTCCCAGTTTTTTTTTTCTTGTAGATGAACATGAGATGGGTGGGTAAGAAGAGACTAATTTCAAGAACAGTGAAGATACAAAGAGAAAACTCATGACTTATCAAGTGTTTGATTGTCATGGATGAGAGACTTCACCCTAGGATGCATTTTCAACAAAGCTGGGTAATAAGAAATCCAGATGCCATTAAAGTCTGGAGCTGGATGGGACTTTAGACATTACCCAGCTCTAACTTGTCCCCTTCTAGGATGCATTTTCAACAAAGCTGGGTAATAAGAAATCCAGATGTCATTAAAGTTTGGAGCTGGATGGGACTCTAGACATTACCCAGCTCTAACTTGTCCCCTTCACTTCAAAGGACAAGAAAGTGACAGATGCTCAAGGTCACAGTGTTTGGGGTGGGACTTGGACTGGAGCACAAGTGTCATGACCCATCATGCTCATTTTGATTTCCCCTGTGTGGACCAACTCCCCTTCCTACTCTCTAAACTAAGATGAGAATCTTAAAACCAAATCAGGCTGTGGGAACATCATGGGAACGTAATGAATAGACAAATGGTGATGTTGACTTTGACAGCATTTATACTCTCTTAGCAGCCTGAGATCCAAGGGAGCTGGTGAGCAAGACCAGACCTTAGAGATGGTTTTAGCCCTGGGAGCGGGAAGACAGACCTTCAGAGCTTTCCAGAGTTCCTTGCTCCATCTGCTCTGAGGAAGAAGTACAAATTTGAAGAACCTTCAGTCTTTCAGTCATTTCCAGCCATTTCTCACCTAAGTTTCTTTTAACTCTTCAGGCATTGTTATTTTAAGAGCTGAGCTTTGTATTTGATTTTGTGACAGTTTGCTCCAGAGAGCTCCTTAGGTGTGGAGTGGTGTGATGGTGGTGGCGCTAGGCTTGGAAAGGCAACCAAATTAGGAGTAGGCATGACTGGACATTAGGAGGAATCATACCACCTTCTAAAACAAGACACTGTCTGTACCAGTATCAAGCTGGCATTTACAGTGACCTTAATCTTGGTTGGCACTATCCAAAGGCAAGATTCCATCAGGGAATAGCTGTTGATTATCATGTCTGCTGACTTTATATACATGAAGACATAATAAGGCAGTGGCTGTGAGTGAGACAGATTACCATCCCCTCACAAAGACACACACATACACATAATAAACACATACACACACATACACATACATGACCACTGCATCACAAGCCATCAAGAAAAATACCCTCCCATCCAGTCCAGTATGTACCAACACACATTGACACACACAGAGCACAGGGGAACATTACCATGGGTTTCTGTGGAGTGACTAAACCAAGCAAACTTCCCTTTCTTCTGATCAAGCAAGCCCGCTGGAGCGCCTCCTTTCACAGACAAGATGGTCATTTTCAAGAACCAGGAACAAGACATCAATAGAGAGCATGCAGTCAGCCACGGGCAAAAGAAAGAAACAAGGAACTCAGCTTTCACATAGAACATCCATTTTCATCTCCAAAAATAAACTAAAAAAAATTACAAAAAACAATAAACCAAAACATATACGAAAACATCATAAAATAAAATCAAAACCCCAAATCACATAAATTAATGACACAAAACAAATGATGAACACTGGGGAGAAGGAATTACTTCAGGAGAGGCTTCGGTCTACACTGGTCTACCTAGTTAGTGGTTTTGAGGAGAGAGCTTCCTGGAAGTGTTGTGAATGTGAAATGCCTCAGCTAATTTCTGAGAAAGAGGGTATTCTGACTCCTTTTGATAGAACTGGCATTAACCATGCCTCTGCCAGGTCTCTATGGATGATGCTGAGTATGAGTGGTGAGTAAGGCATTGCCACACCTGATGAGAGAGGTGAGAAATCTCTGTCACTCATGAACGTAAGCGCGTGCCCTGATGAGGAAAAGGTAGGTGGCCCCATCAGTCCCAGGACAGGGCATGAGGGGGAAAGTCCATCCAAGCTTTTGGTGCTTCTTATCTTATCTTCTTCCCCTGAAACTCAGATCACGTTCAGTGAACATCCTTGAATGATGCTTGTTAGTGAGAATTCTGAAGACTGGCTCATGAGAGAAAAGGTCAGGCTTCTTTTTAACCTATGTAAAGGGTCATTTTCCAAACATACATCTTTAAAAGACTAAGCTTGGGATAAGCAGAAACGTTACAACCAGTAACATTTTTTTCTCACTTCGCAAAAATCTTATTTGGAAAAAATCACTGAGAGTTAGGAGCTGAAATGAGGGACTTGGTTTAAATTTGCCTCCTAATAAAAAGATATGTTTCGGTTTAGAATGATAACAGTCACTCAAGTGAGTATCTCATAATGAGTGGTCTTTTACTCAAAGGAGTACACACGTGGCTGTCAGACACCAAGTTTCTGTTTGCACAGTTGTGTGGGGGGATGGGAACCTTGGCCAGTGATAGAAAGCCCAGAACATTGTGATCTGTTATACAAAAGCATTATCCAACCTTTTGCTTTAGCATCAATATTGTCCCATATTGTTGGATTTCAGAAATAACTGTATAACTTAAAAAAATAAAATAAAAAGAGCTTGATAAAATCATGGCCATTCAATGTATATCTGAATTTGACCATGGCTGATCCTTCATGTGGGCAAAGTTGGCAGCTGCCTGTGTGCAAAGTGATTTGAAGAGCATATAAATCACCTCTCATGATGGCAGGCAGTAGTCTCCGCTAGATCTGCTCTTTTGGATGAAGTTATATATCTGAAGGTTCCTTGCTGAAATGAAATTAAAATATCTCATCTGGAAGGAGCAGTACATTAACATATTAGTGCCTGTTAATTTGTGATAGTTTATTCCATAAGCACGTGTGGTGAAGATGCAGTTGTGCCCCTATTACTCAGAGATTAGACAGCACGATCATAGCTGATTCTTTAAGGGACTTGCTGCCCTGGAGAGATGGAAACTGAGTGTCCAAACAGTTGAAAGTTGAGAACTATAAATGCTAAATACTAATTCTGGGAATAAGACGGACAGCCTGACTCATCTTTGAACACTCAGATGATGAATTGGTTGGAAACCAAGGCAGAAAAATGGCAAAGAACCCAAGTGCCTGAGGGCACCTCTCCTCTAAAGGCCACTCACTCGGTGCTTTGAGAAGTGATGCTTGATGCCTGCTCACCTGTGGACAATGTCATGACAATATGCCCTCTGGAATAAAACATGCTTCAGGGAATGGATTTAAGAAGGGGAATGCTGAGGAAGAATGCTAGAGAGAAGTTAGTTTTCTGACTTTCTAACTTCACTGGTACTTGGTACTGTGAATCAAATCTGGGTCTCTGGGCTCTTCTCTCCCTTGGCTTCTGCTGAGATTTCAAAAGAAAATGAGATTTTCATTAAAAAATAATTAACAGCTGCCGTTGCAGGTGGTGGATAACACAATTACATACTTAGTAATTCACCAACAGCTACAATGAGTTGTGTAGACTTCATCTCTCCGACAACTAATTACATCTTGATTAATGTTGTCTTTTCCCCAAACATCTACTCTTGGTGGCAACTCTTGAGTGAATGGTGCTTACTAAGACAATTTCTGTCATTTAAGAGAGGTAAACAGTTCTTGACTTACAGTAATCAATGCATCCCCTGACCTTCTGGGAGAAAGTTGTGTGGGTCCTGGGAGAATTATAATAAGTCATTTCTGACACAAAATAATTTCTTGAAACTCGAAATCATATAAATCTTGCTAGGAGAGGAGCACTAGATCTAAGCCATTGTGAAGATCAGTGTTCCCTGATATGTCTGGGTTTGCAAACCCTCTGAGGGTTTATTCACTAAAATTTAGGAATCTCCCATTAAATACCAGGCAGTGCATGGAAAACATGACTGCTGTTTTCTGCTGGCCAGTCTTTCTGCAGCTGTGGTCAACAGAGAAAGAATAGGTTCACAGCACACAACCCTCTCTATAAAACTAGTGATTGTCTCCAGTCAGGTCCTTGGACTGCTGAAAACAAATCTCCAAGTGGCGAGTCTGCTCCAGACTGTTCCAGTGTGTTAATGCTCATGTTTTCCGCAAAATATAAATTAGATCTCTTTTAGCCATTATGATGCAACCGGTACAATACATGTGTCCAAAGATGGCCAACCTCATTCAAATGAATAAAAAATGACTTCAGAAGGGGCTAAGATTTGAGAGTAAGCGCAACTTCAATTTCAATAAATAAAAAGGAAGTCACTAAGGTTTTTAGCAATCAATCGACAAAAAAAAAATAGTAAGCAAAATCTTCTTAAGTATTCCTTCCTTTACTCTCTTTTCCCTTCTCTCCTTCCCTTCTTCCCTTACTTCCCACTCCTGAGGCTGGAAGAGATATGTGGAGAACCATCCACATATAAAATAGCAGGCCTTGCTTCTTGAGGCCTTCTGTCTCATCTTTTCACATGTCATCATCAACTGAGTGACACTGCAGCAAAGCTCCATTGAGAGAACAAGGAATGAACTTGGGGAGAGATGGAGAAATCTTCACAGTTCTGAAATCTCTGGTCACCCAAGACAGCTCTGATATTGTCCCAGGGATGGGGCTTTGTAATGCTCTATTGTTACTGTCAGCAAGAATGGCTGGCCTCTCGTGAGATTTGCTAAGAGAAATGCCCAGTCTTCATTCTGAAACTTAGCTGATAGCCTCACTACTCAAGGTCAGATGACTCATCAATTGCTGTCAATCTTTTATGCCCCTTTGTTAGAAGACAGTTGGTACATCAGGGCCAGACATCCCAGGCAGTAGATGAAGGCATTTCTCATCCAACCTGAATGTGTCCAGTACTGTGGAGTGCCATATGGAGCCAATGGGCTGACTCCTCGGTCCAGACTGCTGAGAACCAACTGCCCAGGCTTCCATGTACTCTTGGATGGAACTGTGGCATTTATTTTGGCATTTACTTGGCAGACACCCATTTTATTATCTTTTTTTTTTATATGAGTGGTATAATAAGTATTCACTTTCTCAAAACATTATCAGAGTTCTGGCTAACAAGCAAAAAGATTCCTAATTTTCTACCTCACTGACTCTAATCTCGAATCTAAACCTCCCCGAGATCTGACTCCATCCTATCTGTGTTGGCTGAAGGCATCCCCTCAGGAATTCATATGTGGAAGTCTTAACCTCTATACCTCAGAGCTGTATTTGGAGAGAGTCTTTAAAAAAGGTAATTAAATTAAAATGAGGTCATGAGGTTGGGCTCTAGTCCAATATGACTGGTGTCCTAATCAGAAGAAGAAATTTGGACATAGCTATTTATAAAGAGATGATGATGTGAAGTCACAGGGAGAAGATGGCATTCGATAAGCCCGGGAGACAGACCTGGGGCAGCTCCTTCCCTCATCCTTCCCTCACAACTCTCTGAAGAAACCACTCTGCTCATGCCTGGATCTTGGACTTCTGGCCTCTGTGAGAAAATAAGTTTCTGTTGTTTAATTCCTCCGGTCTGTGGCACTTTGTTAGAGCAGCCCTAGCTGACTAGATCACTATCTGTTCATCTTTATTTCCCATTACTTCCCATGGAAACTCTGTCCAAGTCAGGCTGCTCTCCTCATTGTCCCTGGAATGTGCCATCTTTATTCCAACCTCTGGGCTTTTGTACAGGTTCTATATCATGCCCTCTCCTGGAGTGTCTGTCCATCTCCACTGCATGTATTCCAGGGGTCAGGAAACTACAGACCTTGGGCCAAATCCAGACAGCAACTGGCTTCATAAACCAAATCTCACTGGAACACAACCATGCTCATTTGTTAGGTGTTAACTATGGCTGTTTTCACACGACAACAACAGTGTTGAATAGTTTGAGTGGAGGCTCTATGTGGTCTGCAAAGCCTAAAATATTTACTAAATGGCCCTTTAAAGAAAAGTGTGCTGACTCCTGAACTATTCGAATTTTGCCCATTCCTCAAGGCCCACTTCTAGCCTGTGGAGGCTTTCGGGACAAGCCACTGCCCCTGAGTCCCCTCTTCTGAGCTGCAGGAACACTGGGATCTGTGAGAATTATAAATAAAACCCTGAATTCAAGTTTTAATTCCATTCTCTCCTAGCCTTGTAACTTGAAGTTATTTGACCTTTCTGAGGTCAGGTTCCTCATCTGAAAAGAGAAGATAATGATACTTTTTATTTTAAGAGGTTCTGGTAAGAATTAAATGAAATATTTATAAAATAACTCTATAAAATGGTAAGTGCTATAAGTATTTGCTACTATTACCAACTAATTTACATCTGTTTTTCTTATAGTTTGCTGTACAAGAATTAGATTTGTGTCTCCAACTAAATCATGACTTTCTCAAGGCCAGAGACTTTATATTAGAATTTTCTGGACTCCCTTTCAGATCCTAGTGCTATTGGATATGGAACTATAACAACACTTTGTATCTTCATGAAATTTTAAAGGTACTCCTATATGCTGGGCATCTTGAGGATTTCTCCTTCACATGTGCTCTCCATCCCTCTCCGCCTTGCCCTGTACTCAGAAGACTGAGTTCATAAACTGCATCAGTAAGCTCTCCTATGCTGGGGCTTCTCGTTGGGTTGGCCAATGGGAAGCACCAGCAAGATGTCTGTGAGGCCTGAGGAGAGTAAGGCGGGGTCCTTTACTCTTCTGGGACCTGCATACAGGTTGGTATAGATTGCTGAGGGCTACAGGTCTGTCACATGGCCCTTTCCTTATAACCACTCTCTCTGACTTCTATGAACTGCTTCTTCACTTTGTCCTTTCAGGCCTGGAGTGGTAAGAGCTCCCCTCTCCCTCCCCACCCCCAGCAGTGCTGTCCTGAGTTCTTCACTATCTTTTGCTGACTTCCTTAAACCCTGCCTGTATCTTCAAAGCCTCTCCTCAAATCACCCAGTTTATATGTCTACCTGTGTGGGTAAGGTAGATAGAATGATCTAATTGGCAGGTGAAGAATAGCCCCCAAAAGTTGAAAGTGACAACTAGCAAATGGCAGAGAATAACTGTCCTTGAGTCCAGAGCTTACCTGGCTACATCAGGCAACTTCCAGAATAACTTTGCTCAAATGAAAATTTGCAGGTTGAATTATTGATAAGAACTAGTGATATAGGGTATTACCACGGGATTGCTTTAGCCTCATGGCAGAACAGAATCAAACATTCTGGTGGTGGTTACTGCCCCAGAAGGCTCTCTTGGGAGGAACTGTGTTATAGCTCATCAAATTTAATTTTCTCTTGCAGAAAAAATAACTTGGGAAATTATTCTTTACTACTTTTCTATAGTTTGACAGATCAAGCACGGGGCTAGGTAGTCTCAAGATGATGGGTGAAAGAGCTCCTTATATATCTTTATCCAACTCAGAGTCTTAGGAATCTCCCAGTACTGGAAGTCTAGAAAATGCCAGAGTCCTTGCCTTAGTCTTGCCAGTAAACAGCTCCAAACCCTTGACAGACATGTAATAATTTGGGGTCTCATTTTCCTCATCTCTTACATAAGTAAACTGAACTAGATGATGAATTGTAGGTCTCTTATCAGGGAAAGAAAGAGAAGGAGTAGGAGAAAAGCACATTTCAGAATAAAAGAGGAAAGAGATGGTGAAAGAGAAAACAAAATGGTACCCAACCATAGCAGCTTGTCTGGGTTGAAAGGTCACAGAGAAAGGTGCCACCAGCCTTCAGAGCCATCTCACCTTCCTGCCAGCTTAGGCCCAGCATGGTTTCCTCCTCATAAGCAATTAAAATCTGGTTGATTGTAAGCCATCGGGAAGTAAATATAAAACAGAATTAAATATTAAGAAGCCAAATAAAGTGGCCTTATTAAAAAGGCACAATATAAGCATGATGTGCTATCATCATAATTATTATTACTGCTATAAACTGAGTGGAGGCACAAATGCCCGCCCTTGCTCCGCAGCTACAATCCAAAGACAAAAACCGGGGTCGTTGTGCTCTCAGCAGGCCATAAACATCCAACGCTTCGAAGCGGAAAATTTCTCTCCACGACTGTGGTGCCACTGAGTCAGCACCTCAGTTATTATTCGGGGATGGGGGTGAGATCGGGGGGCGGGGAGGTGGGCAGTGCTGGATGAGGCAGGGGAAGGAACTTCAGCTGCAACAAAACACAGATGTCCCTTTCTGTTTCCTTTCCCATCCCCACCCCACCTTCATTAGGAATGACTGGGCAGCAGGGGACATTCTCAGGCCCTTGGGACTGAGAACGGGGAAAACAGGACAGCTGATCACATAGAAGGGGTTGGACACACCCAAGAAAAAACAGAGCTCACTGCAGTCACTGGTGATGTGACAGGGATCTGGACATGGACGATGGTGGATTTTGTGTGTAGGATTCCTTGAAAACCCAATTCTTTTAGGCATAAAACTACTTTTAGGTTGGAGAGAGGACATTATTCCAGTTCCCAAGGTCAGGTTTAGCAGTAAATGGTCACCCATGTGGTACGATATGAAGGGGACAGAGGATGACTTGTGCCCCCAATCTTTCTCCAACCCAGTTCAGTGATGTCTACTAGTAATTCCTTCCTTTTAGGGCCTGGTGCTCTCAGGGTGCAAATACTCTTGAGATGTGTAATAGTAATATCATTATCTTAATAATAATAGTTCAGTTTTTTGATCACTTGCTACATGCCAGCTACTCTTCCTTGCACTTTACATACATTAACGGATTCAAACCTCAAAATAACCCTATGAGGGGTCATCTGTCCCAATTACATGTTCTCGATTGATGGATCAGAAAATGGAGGCTTAGAGAATTAAGTCACTTATTCAAAATAAGCAACTAAAAAGGTTGAGCATTTGAACTATGGTGGATGGTATACTAAGTCAGCCCTCTTAGCAACTATATATATGGATTAATTTATAAAACCCTTTCCTAATCACGAGCGAGAACTAGAAAGTCCTGAAGATGTACTTATACCACTAGGAGAAGAGGAGAGGCACAAAGTACAAGTGGAGGTCTGGGGAGAGAAGTCACTTATTTTATAATCACGCCCAGGGCCTCCCTGCCAGCTCTTCTGGGCAAAGAGGGAGAAGCAGGAAGCAGAGCAGCATGGTTAGGAGCATGGGCTCTGGAGCCAGGTGACCTGAGTTTGAATCTTGGCTCTGCTGCTTTGGAGCTATCTGACCTTGGATGTATTATTTTACTCCTCTGTGGCTCAGTCCCCCCACTGCAAAACAGAGATCTGAATCACAAGTGTATTGCAGGGCTAGAAGTAGGTCAGCTCTCCATTTCACAGATGAAAATGTTAAGGTCCAGAGGGTGTCAGTGACTTGCCCAGGGTCACACAGCTAGTTAGTGGTAGAGGTCTAGTCCTCTTTCCATCACTTGGTTATGCCTTTTTCCACTTCGCATTTACTTACATCACAGAGAGGGTGAAAGCCCACCCTTGGTCATCACAGATGAGCATAGGCCCAAGGCTCCCTCCCCTGTCTGGAATTCAAAAGTTCCACTGTGGGTAAATTTTACATGTTGTGCCCTGTTCTTTGCTGTGGATAACAGCTACACAGAGCTCACAATCCACTCTCATTTTCTCTTTTCTCTTGGGCTCTGTTTTCCCCTTCTCTGCTTCTACTGCTCAAGATAATTTTGACCGAAGTCATTTTTCCTGCAAGGATGTCCTACAGGGCCCAGCACAATCTCAAAGGATGCAGGTAGCCACAGTGGGAATGGGGTGCGGGCAGCTTTTGGAGCAAGGAGCAGTACTTCTTCAGAAGGGTCTCAGCCTTGCCTCCCTTTTGAGCATGCAAGTAAATTGTTGCCTTACACTTCTAGGCTGCTCGCATCAGTGCCGTTTACGTGGAGTGAGTCACTTCAGCTCCCAACTCCATGGTGCCTCTTCAGCTTCATACTTTCATGAATGAGTTTATGGGCAGCTGTCAGAATATCAATCAGCTTGCCCCCTCTATGGCAAGTCCTTTCCTTTCATTAATCTCCCGACTCTGCCTGCTAGATGCATGTAGTAGTTATTTTCCTCCCTATTGCCCTGGTTGCAAGACCAAGGATGCTGTCTACCTTGCTACTTCAGTTGCCCTCTTCTTTCATTAAGAGGTCCTTCGCCAGTGTGAGAAAAGACCTGGGGAGGCCACGCTTCCCTCTTCTGCATCAGTCAGACCCTGTTAGGACAGCTGGCCAGAGCACAGGGCCAGAGACAAAGAGGGGCTGAGCAGCCAGAGGCAGAGTTCTGGTGAGGGCTGTGCGCCATGATCTATGAAGCAATTGGAAAGGTTCATTTTAGATATGGTAGTTTGGGAGACTTCATCACCTCCTTCAAATACCTAGAAATTTGTTCATGTCGGTGGAAGACACTGCCTGCCTAGAGTAGTTCTACAAGGAATAGGCATCAAAGAATGCAAATTGAAGGAGCAAAGATATTGCCCTAATGTAGGAAGCATTTCCAAAATGGCCTGGCTGCCTTGAGACACTAGGAGTTGCTCATTTCTGGATGTTTTCAAGCATTTGCTGGGGGGTCGAGAAGTGATTTCTAAGATTTCTTTTATCTTGGAAAAAAAGAAGCTGATATTTATAAGCAAGGAGCTCTCTGTGTGATGAAACACCAGATTGTTGATTGTTTGAGAGGGGGACAGGGAGGGCAGGGGGAAGGGGTACTTGAAACCCATACTGAATTCTCTCACCTGCTGGATGGGTCTTCCCTCAGCACCATTTCTTCATATCACGTCATTATGACTTACTGCATAGAATCCTTAGCCTATCTCCCAAAGCCCTCTGAAATTTGGTTTCATTCTGCCTATCCAATCTCCTTTTCTCCATTTCTACCCAGCATTCACCCTCTGGTTGAAGCATTTGGCTCTACTCTCTACTCTCAGCCTCCAGAATATACCACCTTTGGTCAGCTTGGTTTGACCATATTCTTATGGAGGACCTAACACACGCATGACAGTGCTTGCCAGGTACCGTACACCTCCATCTGACTTTGCCTGGTTGGGACCTCCCGTGGGGGTGCACAAGACTCTCTTTCCCTCCAAGTCCTACTGCCTCCATGGAGACTCTTACACTACCCATGTAGTGTAGAACTGTGG
This sequence comes from Macroglossus sobrinus, assembly GCA_004027375.1. Lineage (NCBI taxonomy): Eukaryota > Metazoa > Chordata > Mammalia > Chiroptera > Pteropodidae > Macroglossus > Macroglossus sobrinus. The sequence goes on along the minus strand of PVKZ01001849.1, from coordinate 186,257 downwards.
TATACAGACGGTTCTTTTTTCACTCATTAGCAAAAGGTACAGCACTGTGGTGCTGGAGCATTCATGAAATTACCTCATTTAGTCCTCAGAACCACCTGGGGAAGCAGTCGGGGAAGGTGTCTTCAGTCACAATTTGTAGATGAGGGAACTGAGGTTTCAAGTGAGCAGAGCTGGGACAAGGATGCAGGTCTCTGTCTTCTGCTCCTTGTTGCTTCCCCAGCCACATGTACCTCTGACTCTTGCTCAGGAATGGACGTAAGAGTTGAGGCTCTCCCTGTCCCACTTTGCTGACCTCACCTGCCCTTCCCTGCTCTACTCTCTTGTCCTTGCCTTTCCACCAAAAATTTCAGGAAGCATGGCACCTTCCTTGGATAACCAGATGGGAAGTTCCACAGGGCCGAGAGCAGAACTTGTGACTTCTGCTGGAGGCATGGGAGGAATGCCACAAATAATGGTGGAACCAGAGCATACATGTCTTATGCAGCTTCCTTCTACTTCTCCTTCACCCTCAGAGAGGGGTAGGGATGCACATGTCTGCACTGGGGCCAGGGTAAGCATCGTTTCTTTCTTTCCCAGTTTCATGAGAGTAGGCACTGGAACGTGCATGGTCAGCTACCTACTCAAGCAAGGCTCCTCTCTCTCTCCTGTGCTACTTATAGGAAGGACCACTGGCAGGCAGTGCCTGCTCATGTCCACAGCCACTGGGGTGACTCTGAACCAGGCACAGAAAAGGGGAAACCAACCTCAAACCAAACTCAAACCAAACGTGCAAGAAGAGATGGATTTTAATGCCAGACAATGTCACTTTTATTATTCTACTGAGCAGCCTCTCTCTCTCCAGATTCTTCCTCTCAAGACTGACTCTGAATCAAAGGTACTATTCACCCTTCATCTCTCCTCCCTCTTTTCCTTAAACTTAGAATTCTTCCGGAATTTCTCAGGAGAGTTGGGCTAGTTAGAGCGGCTGACTGTTCTTCCTTTAGAAGAGAGAAAAGGCTTTTGAAACCTGGAGAACAGGGACCACTGTCTTTAACAATCAAAAGGCCTGGAGGCAGTGGCAGAAAGTGGGAATGCTAGTATTCCAGAAATGGACTCTGAATAGGAGGCACGACCTTGGGTTCACCTGGGTCTCCAGTTATCGCTCTCCTCTGAGTCCTAGAGTCCATGACGATTCCTGCTGCAGGCTCGGTGGCCCAGGAAGCCCGGAAGGAAGGGAGGAACACAGAGGGTCTGGTTTTTGGATGGAGTCATGGTCCTGGGGGGTGGGATATGGAACAGGCTTTTCCTGTAAGGAAGTGGGGTGTCGGTTGTGGGGACTGCATGATGAGCAGGTGTTACTAGGTCTGTAGAGATGAGACACAGGGACCTTGGGCAGATTTAAGCAACTCTATTGCTTTTGCTGCTTGTGCTGCAGGAGTAATCCTTATCTGATGGTTAGCTAAAAAGGTGTGAAGACAGGGCATTTGTCTGATTTGGGGAAAGCAGAAAGGAGACAGTGGTATTTTTTTTTTTAATTCCAGTAATATCGTGGGAGACTGAGCCTCTCTGCAGATGGGAGATACCAAGCCCAGAGGTCAGCAGTGGTGAGGAAAGAGGGTCTGCATCAACAGGCTGTGAGAAGAAGAGAGAGAGGCAGGCGAAGAGGTGTCATGGAAATTCTACGTACTAGTCAGGAATCCTGAGTTCCAGGGCCTTTCTCAGCACCAGCTCAATGTTTGGGGAAAACACATTGTTTTAACAGCTCAGGGCTTCCTTCCTAAGTTACTGGGAGCAATGATGAGGAGAGGTGGGTGATGATCTCAAAAGCACATCCCTAATGGGAAAATAAGGCAGGAGGGAAAGCAGAGACAGAGAAGCAATTAGTGGGAGTCATTAGCCAAGTGAGGATAATTAACAGTGCCAATGGGAGGACACCCATTGCACCTATGATGCCTCAGCCCAGCCTTTTGGAAGTTAAAGAGCCCAGGTGTCAGCTTAGAAGCAAGAATTTTGTAACAACTGGAGTTATACAAAAAATGGAAGAGATTTCTTGTGACCTGGTGAGTTGCTACCACAGAGTGTTAAACAAAGAGGGGGAAGATGCTGTAGAGGGGTTTCATGCATAGATGGGGACCTTAAGGGAGAAGGAGAGAGCCTCTGGGATACTTTCTGAAGCCAAGGTTCTACCATTCGATGCATCCAAGGCAAAGACAATTTATTAGGATATTGGCTCTGGGAAAAGAGCAGAGGGGTATGGGCCATGAAGAATCACCTGCCAGATGCTGGAGAGAGGCCATTTAGGGTTCTTATGTACAGAATACTTTCTCCCTTGTAGTAACCTGCCGCCCAGCCAAGTAGGGGAGAGCCAATGTCTATGAAACAAGGACATTTTCTCCCTGGCCCACCCACCCCTCACTTGCGGAATATGGAACTCAAAGAAAAAGAAGACAGTGCCAGAGAGAGTTCTCAGGGATCAAAATGCTCAAGAGTTTATAGAAAACCAGAGATTATTTGAGTATTACTTTTACATATTAGGAAATTGAGGCCCGGAGAGGAAAGTGTTTGTTCAAGGTCACAGAGTATTAGAGCTGAGATTAAGGACCAGGTCTCCTGACTTCCTTCTCAGGGTCTTCGTCCCTTCACCTCCTATCTTCCTGTCAGCAGGTATTTCAGGGGCTACCTTGTTCTCTGTGCTTACTTCCTTTCTGCCTTTATAGTCAGACAGCCTTGGTGTGAGTCCTGGTTCAGCCTCCTATTGGCTGTCTGGCCTTGGGCAAATTAACTGAACCTTATCTTTTCCATCTAAAAAAATAGAGCTCATAATACCAATGTTGGAAGGTTAAGTGGAAATTAAAGATAATATGAGTGAGAGGAGGTGCTCAATAAGTGGTAGCTGTCATCTATAATGTTTAAGAATAATAGTCTGTGTGTAGAATGCCTGGATACTATATATATTTATTGGGGAATGAAAAAGCAAAACACAGGCCCAAGAAGAGAACTCCAGAATCACTTGCTTTGCATCTAAAAGGTCATCTGGAGTTTGAATCTTATTGGTGGTTATATATGTGTTCTCAAGGCCAGTCCCTAAGGATGGCCAAAGTTAACCATGTTCCCTTTGGGGCTATCAGTGTTCCAGATGTCTTCATCGTTGTTGTCAGTCCTTTCATAAAATATTCATGAAGTTCCTACTGTGTGCTAACAGTAACTTACTGTGACATGGGCCCTGCCCTGGAAATACTTAGCAACTTGTGAGAAGGTAATTTGTAAAAATCTTTAACAATGATTAATCATGAAAAAGTATTTAAGCACAACTGGAAACAATAGATACCTACATTAGTCTGCCTTTTGTGCCTCTTTCTTTTTTTAACCCTAAACTAAACAGGGACCTGCCAGGGATTGTGCTCTGTTCTCCTAAACTGCCCTCTGCCATGTCAGAAACAGGTATTTGTGACCATAACCTGGGCACCATGGTGGTCTACCCAGCCTAACTCTGAATGCTTCCACTGGGTCAGGATGAGATCGCATGGCTCATGGGCCCTTTTTGGATGGCCACTGCTACAGACTTTTGTAGCTTATTTGGACAGAATTTTTCTTCTATGAACCAGTGACATTAGTAACAGTGACATGGGGCCTCAGTTCTAGTTTGGCTTTAAACAGATTTTGGTCTAAATATATTTTTTTAACATGCAACAATTGGATTAGACTAATGACAAATGTCATCCCCTACCACTGCCAGAGCAACATGCCATTTCCATTAGGAGTAATGTTTCCTGGCTGGAGTAAGGCATGGAAAATAATTTTTGGTCATCAACAATTCCCTTCAGTTTCACTGATCTGATTAAACTTAGCAACAGAAAGAGGAATTTACAAACTAGATGTTGTTCTCTATTTATTACTAAAATGGTAGCTTTCCACTACATCCGGGAGATACAGCTGAGATCGCATTAAGTCTCAGCTTGTGATAACGTTTACTCCATAAGTCTCCACTGTAGCTAATAAACGGAATGAACATTATGCCAAAGACTATATAATGGATGAAATCAAACCTCTGCCCCCTTGGAAGGCAGTTGACCTTTTCAAGCCTGAAACGTATTCAGCTTTCTATTCCTAAAGAAGCAGCTAGGAATTTATTCTTGGTACTCTCTTAACTACTTCCTGACTGCCAATCTTTGCTGGCTAGCTGGCCTCATTGAGAGAGAAATAAAATAAGGGTATTTCTGACACTTCTCTGGATGTATTTAAAGAAGAAAGGGGAGGAGAGGTGAGTATATGAAATAAAACATTGCAGAATACTCCTGTCCTCTCCCAGAAGTTAGAAAGAAATGTTGACAGACAAGAAAGGGAAAATGAAGAATTAATTTGTGTCTGTTTCATTATATATTCTCTGCTGGACCAGATCTGGCCCTATCTGATTTTCGATCTGATACAGTGACAAGATAGGCCTAAGTCATCTGTTCCCAGTGGTAGAATTCCAAAGACATTTAGGCCAAGACCCTACTTTTCTCCCACCCCAAAATTCCCACCCCTTTTCCAAACAATATTCATTGACTGCCTATTTGCCAGGCTCTGTGCTAGTGATGGAATGCAAAAATTCCCACCCCCACAAGGTGCACAACCCAGTGTAAGACAGATAAATAAGCAGGTAAAATAGATCATGTACAATATGTGCTGTTATGCAGGCAAGGAATGGGTATTCTGGGAGTACCAAGGAGGAAGTGAGGAGAGGGGGAGGCACTGAGAAGGTAGAAAGGGAAGGGATGCCCGAAGTGGATTTTGGAGTGGGGCCAGTTCTAAAGGCAGTTCTGAAGGTGGAGCTGAGTTTTCCAGGCAGGGAGGGCAACGTGTACATAGGTGCCAGGAGGGTCTGTGGAAGAATGGCTAGCTTTCAGGATCCAGGGAATCCTGCAGGAGACCCAGTGCAAATTCCAGGAGTCTGGGGACTACAGGATTCTGACTCAACTAAATTTCTCTGGAGTCTGATGGACTAGAATGATCACGGTTTGATTCAGACTCTTAGGGCTAAAACTAATGCATGTCAATGTAACACTACAGAAACAACACACAGAGCTGCAAGGGGTCTTTGCCGCCATCTGATCCAACCCTTCACTTCACGAATAAGGAAACTGAGAGAGGCAAATTGCCAACTGGTTATTGAGTGAGGCCTGAGAGTCAGGTGGCCTTTTTTTCTCAGGCTTCTCTGAATTCCCCTATAGCATATATGATCAAACCCCAAACTCTAGCATCCTGTTAGGGGAGAAGGATGAGTGTCATTTATCTCATTGTGCTATACTCTCAACTCATATAATCAAGGGGGTATGATTTAATAGGTAATAGTATTCATCTATTAAGGGATTATGAAAATTATAATTACTAGAAATGATTTTATACCATCAAGGAAGCTCAAGAAGCTCTACAATTTTTACCGAAGGTTGAGAGCTTAGTGAGAACCTAGGGTGCTCAGCTCAGCTTGATAGTCAGCAACTGACCACTGCAACTTCCAGTCACTGCAGAATGGCAGAACGAGCTGTGGGTCTAGGGGGCTAGAAACCCCTACCACTGGCATCACTTCTCACGCCAATCAGATGCTCTCCCCTCAGATGATGGCAAGAACCTTCCCTCTGCCTCTAGGGCACAGCAAACATTGTGCCAAACTTCTAGATGACTGAAGCAAGTATTACTGAACACAATGAGACTCTACTTCTGAACATTCCTGACAAGAAATGTTTTCTTGCCTATGTGTAGTGTGTATATGTGGGGTGGTGGTGGTGGTGTTATTTTCAGAGAATTTTGTTAACGTAATAACTGGCCCGCTATTAGATACCATTATCATATCTCATGAGTCATTGAAATGAGATAAAACAGTTGGACAGCCTAAACTAAAGCTTGGAATTGGGAAGGTAAACAAAAGCTTTTCCCCTCAAAGCCAGCCTGTTGAGCCTCTAATTAGAGCTTTTCACCTTGTCAGTAAGTTGTTGAGAACAGATCTCTTACATCACCCCCAAGTAAAGGCACAAACAAGTTCCAGTGAAGTTGTGATAATTCTTTAACAGCTTTGGCCTATGTTTTCATTCTCTCTTGACCTCTAATCTTGGAATGCTTGTGTTCTTGCATGTGAGGCACTTTCTGAAGTCCTCTGAATAAAGCTTAGAATATATTAGTCAGAACCAGCTTTACACTTGGCAAATAATTTTTAGAACACAATTTAGGGAACATCAAAGGCTCCTCTGTCTAAACATTAAAAAACATCTTAACATCCTTATTTTATTTGTAAAAAAATGCTGAAGAAGCTTATCACAATTCAAATACATATTTTTGGACAGGATAAACCTTTAAACATCTTTCAAAGCTCTATCTAGTAAATTACCCCAGATCTCTTTGCTGGGGGTAATTTTGGTCAGTCTAATGAACTAATATGAATTAAATCTAAATATACATTCTAAGAAAGGCTATATGTTTTTATGAGTTTGAGTCAATGGTTAAATGTTTCTTTTTCTTCTTTTTCTCTGTCAGGCTGTCTGGAGATGTTGCCCGGAATAGGACATTCTACTCATTTATTCTGGTTTCCCTCCATGGCCTTTGCAGAAGCCTGTTTGTTCATGGACTATATTTTGAGATGAGGGCCTTAAGTGCAAATATATTTACTTGTTTGTCCTCTCCCTGAGGAGTGGTGATGCTGTCACTGCCTGTGTTGGTCTTGCTGGTGGATCCAAACTGGGAGTAGGAAGAAGAACATTTATGGCCTTTTCAGTGAAGTCCAAGTTTAGGCTTGAAGTCAGGTGTTTGAAAAGGAACAGAATTGTTTGTTCTGTTCGGGAGATCCTTGCCCAGTTCCTGTTATGTTACCTTTGAGCCCCTACCGTGCTTTGTCCTGAGACAGTGTTCAAACCTGCACGATCTCTAAGAGAAAGTGAATCTGGAAGCACAGTGATGGGGGAGGAAATCTGCCTTTTTCTGCCTTCAGAAAACAAACCAATTGATAAGAGATGGGGCCCTGCAAAAAGAGCCCCAGCAGTGTGGACAGGGAGGTGAGGCATGGCTGGAGGGTGCACAGTCCTGCCCGGGGGCTGGGGGAAAGACTCAGGGATCTGGGACCCCTGTGTGTCCTAGTATTTTATGATCCTGTAATTTTCTGATTGTGATGGAGCCATCCACTTGGCTAAAGACGGAATCCAGGGCATAGCACGGGGCTACAGAAAGATCACTGCAATGGCTAATTGTTTGTGTTGTCCCCAAATGCCCATGTTGAAACCCTAACCTCAATATGATAGTATTTGGAGGAGGAGCCTTGGGAGGTCATTCAGTTATGAGGGCAGAGCTCTTACAGATGGGATTAGCGCCTTATCAGAAGAGGCCAGAGAGTCAGCTAGCTCTCTCTCCACCATGTGAAGACACAGCAAGAGCATGGCCCTCACCGAGAACCTGACCCTGCTGGCACCCTGGTCTTAGACTTTCAGCCTCTAGAACAGTGAGAAAGGAATGTCTATTGTTTAAGCCACATGGTTTGTGGTAATTTGTTATAACAGCCCAGACCAAGACAGGAATAACACCCAAATGCACCAACCTTCCCCTGTCTACTCTTCCCTCTTTCCCCTGTCTTCAGCCCAGCCTAACACTGACATTCTTCCTTCTGTCTTTAAGAATTCTGTCCGTCTCTCCGGGGAGCCCCCTTCTACTAAGAAGCAACCTTAAGGCAACTCTCTGCTGTTCCTGACCAGGCTTCAGTCCTGTCCTTGAATCACGAGGCTTAACTACAAAGTGACCACACAAAGAATAATCTAGTACTTATGGCAGGAACTTGGGTTTTTAAGAGGAGCATAAATCTCTGGGACACTGGCTACCACCAGCGGCATGTGTGTTTCTGTCTGATGAAGTAACCCTTGAGGATAGGGCCACCAAAGCTCCATGTTCAGGGTTGTTACTCAACTTCTTTTTTTTTCATAAGCCACTTATGAAAACAGAAGTCAGGGATTAAATGAGGCAGAGTCATTTGGAATTCTACATGTGGTACCCTTCAGGATGAAGAAACTGTATGTTGGTGTGTTCATGGTCACAGATAGAATATAGTCCTTTGAACAGGAAGAGTCAAAAGGCATGACAGAACTCCTGTTGCTAACAGACAGGACAAATCAGCTCCCAGGAGGAGTCCTCAGGGGGACAGGTCACTGCTGCAATGCCTCCAACACCACTAATTCTGGAGAAACATAAGCTATTTATCCCAAAGACGACTGGGTCTGCCAGCTCCGGGACTTTGTCCTAGTGGATGCAGGAGGCCAGTGGAAGGCCATCTTTCCAGTGCATTCCTTCCTATGACTCTCATTTCAGGCTGTATCAGCCTTTGAAATGACTGATCTCCCTGCTTCCAAATTCCCCCTTCCTTCAACCCATTGTCTACAATCAGAGACACAATCAGTGGCCTTGTGACAGTGAACTTGGACCTCTGCTTAAATCTCCTTGGTGGCTCCTCCTCATCTAGAGGATCAAGTACACACCTGAAGCCCTTTGGGACCAGGTCTCAGTCTTCCTTTCTGGCTTGATCTTTGGTTTCTCCCTTGTGCAACCTAAAACAAATCTTTTCTTCCCTCCCCTTCCTCTGTCCTTCATCCTCTCCTTCCTCTTCCTCCTCCTCTTCCTATTATTTGCTTCTACACTTTACATATGTAGCTCCCTCAGCTTACAAAGTCCTTTCTCATTCTTTTGGGCTATAAATTGCTACCAATCAGAGGGTAGCAGAGAGACTGCTATATGTCTACCCAACTTAGTGTTACATGCCCTGGACACTAAGCTAGACCATATTTCCCAGCGCCCAGGAAGCCAAGATGAGCTTCTGGCGAATGGAACGTGGGCAGCGAGAGCCTCCAAACCCTCCTACATGCCCCTCCAGACTCCATCTCCCTTCCCTCTTCTGCTGGCCAGATCTGGGGATCCAGGGAGACCTCTGTGTCCCAGGGGGTGGAGGGAAGGAGCCCTTGTCCCTGAAGACTGTGAGGGTGAACTTCCCTTCCCACCAACACTGAACCAACAGTGAACCGTGGAGCATAAATAATGTTCACTGTAAGAAGTGACTGAGACTCAGTCTGGGGGTTGCTCACAGCAATGAGCCTGACCTGAATGACGTGCCCACGCTTAAGAATCATTCTCGGGGTGAGCAGCCCCTTCCACCCTCTTCGAAACTCTATTCTCTCTCTTCTGTATTTTTCCAGTACCATGTTCATAGCTTCAACTCATTGCTATAACCTGTTTATTTGTGCATCCGCCTCCTTCACTAGGCTGTAAGTCCCCTTAGAACACAGGCCGTGCCATTTATCTTGGTATTCTGAGTGCCCAGTTGGTGCTTAATATGTGTTGAGTGAATGTACAATTTTCTCTCAGACAAAGAGGATAGTCTGGAATGTGTGTGACTCCAGGTCTCCCCAGAACTGTCTAATATTCTATGGCCAGGGACCCCAGTTTCTGTGCTTCTTACACTGCCCACTCTCCCACCCCCTTGCCATGTGCTTCCATGATAGAAATACAGTATGTGGCTAATCTCCCTCCATTACCATATGATAATTTTCCACATCAGCAAGCAATGACAGAGGCAGGAGCTGTCACTCTCTTTCCTCCACTAACAGCCTTCTGACAGATAATGTATCTTGCTGTGACATGAAGTTTTGCCTTCCAGTGTTTATGTGGAAGTGGGGGAGGGGTGGGCGGTGGGAGCCAAGGGCAACTGTATAATGGGTGGCTCTTTTCGGAGGCGAAGCACTGGTTACATTATGGGAGGAAATGGGTCAAAGGGACAGTTAGGATGGTTCATCTCCCCTTCAATCCCTCTGCTGACCTACTCCCAACTCCCAGGTATGTCAATCAGTTTGCAAAGCACCAAATTAAAATCAAATTGGCACTTTATTGGGTGCTTACCCTGGGTGAGGCTGAATGGGCAGATCCATTTGTCAAAGGATTTGAGCTTCAGGTAGGTGACAGAACTTCTCCAAAGACACCACACACGAATTGCTTTCTGTCTGGCTTTCTAGCCAGAGACCCCCACTCCAGGCTCCCATAATGCCGAGGCTCCTAAGGGTACTAGGGTTCAGAAGCGATTGCCCCATAGCCCTGCACAACCATGCGTCATAAAGGCAGATGATGGCACATTCCTCAATGTGCAGATGAGGCAAGGAAGTGGATGGTTGGTGAACTAGAACATCCCATTCCTGAGCACTCCAATTGACCAACACTCTCCTCTAATCCAGTTGAAAAGGAGCCCTGGACTGAAAAGACCTCTGGTAAGTCTTATGGCTGATATGCCTCATTCCAAGCAAGACAATCTTTTAAACCATTCCCAGGAGAGGCTTTTGGTCTCTTAACTTTTTGTCTGCTTGGGCAAGATAATGCCATAACTTGATTTCATGCTTCAAACATAGTTCTTATAATCATAAAACTTATCTTTTCTCTCTCCCCTTGTTAAAAAGAATCAAACTCATGTCTTTGATGTTAACATTCAAGATTAGTTTTTCCTGCCTCTCTTCTCTTTCCCTCCTCCCACTCTGTTTTGCATATTAGACCGAGGACAATAAATGCTGTAACGAAGATGAAGACACTACTCTGGCTGGGGGCTCAGAGGGACCCTCTTCCAGTTCCCCGCTGGTTGGAGGAGGAAGACAGCCACAACATTACTGAAAGTGGGATTGTGGTACTGAAGAGTGTGGCAACAGTCAGAACTGGACCCAAGGTCTACCTACCTGAGGATAGGTGCAACATATGAGCTGTATGACACGAACAAATTAACTTCTCTGAGCTTCTGTTCCTCTATAAAATGGGAATATTAGTATCCACATGAGATGATCTTAGGGGATTAAATGAAATCATTTATGTCTTATCCCTCTTGCATGCAAGGAAAAGATATGTTTCCTCTTCTGCCCATGTCCCTGTCCTGCCTCTGTCCTCTAGGCCAGGAGAGCCCACAGAAGGCTGATATGTGTCTACTGTCCAACCTCAGAATCTAAAATGTGATTCCACACAAGCTATGGAACAATGGATCCTCTCAAGGAGAGAATGCAAGAGTAATGAAGATCTCACCCCTTGTTCCATTGACCATCCAGCTTTCTCTTTTAAGGGATCTATAATTATAACTCCTTCTAGTTGTTCTTTTAGGCCCACTTTTTAAATTTTTAGATCATTTCTACCCCACTATCAATGACAATACACTCTCTGGGGGCCTACCATGAGTATGAGGAAGACTAAACAAAGGTTATATGGCCAAGTAGATAAGAATTTAGATATAGAATCTTAATTCACTTGAGTCTAAGAGTATTCAATTCTTCAATATTATTTGGAGGAGAGAAGTCTATTAAATATAAATAAATCACTGTTCTGGATGCTGAGTGAGAGAGGGAATAAAACATTAGTAAAGCATATTCTCTGCCTCCCAACGGCTTTCTATATGACAAGAGGGCTGGGCCTTCCCCCTGTACTGAGCGGGTGGAAGATCCAGAGGGCTGACAGTGCCTGTCCTGAGAGTGAGGGTCTGGAATAGTGTTAATGGAGACATGCTCTCTGCACTGGGTTGGCAGGCTGGGCAGAGAAGGGAAAGGGTGTCCCAGGCTAGGCGAAGTGAAATGAACAAAGGTCCAGAAGTGGGAAAGTAGCAGGCCTTTCCAGATAGTAGTAGTAGTCTGGTTTTGTTGTGGAGGAAAGCAGTGATATGGTTCAAGCTATTGGCTGGAACAGAGGAGAGATGCTACTGATACAGAGAGAAGATGTCAGCTATGGAGAAATAGCTAAAGCTTTTGTGCAAGGGAATGACATGTCACCCCTAGAAATACAAATTTGTCTACATTGTGCTGGGTATGTGGAAGTAGCACTGGGGAGCAGGGCAGACAAGGAACAGAGGAAGAGAGGGGAGGAGGGAGAAGGCAAGAGAGACTTTCCAGGTGGTCAACTGATAAGATCTGACAACTGATTGAATGTAGGAGTTGATAACTATGGAGGGATCACAGAAGAGGAAAGAGGGAAGAGACAGAAGGAAGAAGAGGGATTTCTTGCCTGGAAACTGGGAAGATGCTGAGGCTACTGAAGAGAAAGGAGGGCTGGGAAGACACTGGTTTGGGCCGAGACCCCAGCTGGAAGGCAGAGGGTGCTCTCCTCCAGGTGCTGGAGAAGTGGGCCTTCCTGGCTGCACCCCAGAAGACTCCCAGCCTTGCTCCAGATGTCAAGAGCTAAAGCCTCTTGGTTGTGTCCATGCTGGGCAGATGGTTGGCCAGTGATGCCCAAAACACTGTTCACTTGTACTTTTCACGCCATAGGAGTGGGCTGGTGGCTCCACAGATCATCCTGTGTCTCTCAGAAACCATGGTGTTGCCCAGCACAGTACTGGCTCAGAATATCCCTGCTACATGGGTTTCCTCTTTGCTGGCTCTGTTCTCACCACAGATATTATGCAGTAAAAGATGATCCAAGACAAAGGCAGATATCTAAAAAAGGGTGTAAGAATCCCTCTTCTGGTACCTTTCTCAGCTGTTATTGATCATATTCCTTACCATAAATATCATCGTTTGTATTCTGGACCTGTTGTGATAATGATTTTTTGGCCTGGGATGCCCCCTAAAGACATAGCCAATGTGTGCTGGTGTCCACAGCCTGCCTGCCTTGTTCTGCTTCATGACCTCGTAGCTCTGGCCTCTGTAGGCATGCAGCAGAGCTTCCCTCTGTCCTGAGTCAGGGCTGTGAACTGGGAACCTCACTGAGTGGGGGGTGGGGGTGGGGAAGGTGGGTATAGGTGCTTTCTGAACTGGAACAGGCCTCTGTTAACCTATGACTCAACAGTCCAGGCAGTTATCTTTATGCTGATCGAATGCTGGTTGTGGGCAGGCCATGAATGTCTCCTGTCAATATGCTATGTGGCTTTCCCCTCTCCACCTCTCCAGAAGCACAGAGCTATCATTCAGGGAGAAGCCTGTCACAGCCTCTTGACAGCTCCAAGTTAGCAAAATTTACCTACTGCTGGTTTTGCTTCAAGCAATGTGTGGCAGCTTACTGAGACATGGTTGGCATACCTCCCTCTTGCCGTACACTTGATGGCCTCAAGTAGTTCTTCTACTGCTCCATGGGCTGGGCAATGGCATCTACAGACTTATGGGGCCAGACAGTATAGAAGCCAGACTGTGTTCCAAAGGCAGATGTGCTACCCAAGGAAGGAGCCCTGCCAGGGTTCTAACCTGATCCCACAAGGAGGTACTGTATACAATACCAGGACCCATGGGATCCATCCAGAGGTATCAACCCCTGCTAATCACCACTATATGCAGGGCATGGCATCCTCTTATTTCTCAAGAGCTTCCAACACCTTCCCATGGCAGTGCCATTTCCCTATCCTTGCTGTTGTCCCTGCTTACCCTGCTTATCCGGGTTCCATACTCATTTGCTTGTTGTTTTTAAATGGCACTTTCCAAGAGTAGGTAATGATTGAGACCACTGGACAGCAGATGTGTTTATGGAAGCACTCTGAGAAGAAGTTACTTCTGAACAGACAGAATGTGGTGCCCACTCAAGTCCAGTGACGACGGTTCAGGCTTCCCTGTTCCATTGGCTCAGGGCAAGGAGGAAGGTGCTCTGCCAAAACTTGTTTGTGGACATGCAGTTACAAGCTCTTGTAGTCATCTGACTTATACATGTGTGATAATATTCCCAAGACGTGGGCTGTGTCAGCAGTGAGGACACAGAGATGAATCAAAGGCAGATGGCTCATGTTGTGACCCTCATACTGTAGCCTAGAAGACATGCAAAGAGGGGGACATGCCCCAAGTGTCATGGGAATGCCGAGGGATCGCTTCTGCCTGGAGGCCTCTGAGAAGGCTCCTTTGAGGAGCACCATGGTGTGGTGGAGAGTCCTGTGTGGGGACTCAGGAAACCTGAGTTTATTCTAACGTCTCTAATAATTAGTCCTGGTGGGTTGTTCCCTGTCTTGGGCACTAGTTACCTCACCTGATCTCTGCGGCATTTTCTAGCACTAAAGTTTTAGGGCTCTGATTAGCACCAGCTAGAAGTTAATGAGAGGGACAGGAGAGATATATGGGGTGTGCAAGAGGTGTCTGCTCTCACTGAGTGGCACAAGGTCAGGATGACCCTCTAACATGTGATAACTCAGGGATGCCAAGTAAGAAAGGAGTCAAGGAGAAAACAACGGTTAGTGTTTCTTCTCATGCCATCTGAGCCATATGCTTGTTGGGATTCTGTCACAGAAACCTGGATGTGCAACCCATGGCCATCAGCTAAGTCCCAGGTAAAAACTGTACTGATTAAAATGTCAAGAAAAAAGCTCAAATAGGAATGCACATGCCCTTGATACATATATAATGTAAGCCAGTGATATTCAGATTACTGCTCTTTAGCCACATGGGGTCCTTTCAAGGGCAACCTGCAGCTCTTGTAAGCCATCGACTTTCCTGATTTCAAATGTGCACTATCCTAGACTCTGCAGGGCAGGCGGCAGTCATGCGGCGATGTCGTTAATGATGATCGCAAAAATGGCTCCTGCGTCACGTAACTGAGTACCGCTGGTGTAAATATTTAATCCTGCTTATCTGTGTGGAAATTCAGTGTTTTGGTTCCACCGTCTGTCTTTCATATGCTCATCCACATACATGTGTGTCTTCAACTGCAAGCTTTAGAGGGCTGAAATTGCATTTAAACTGTCTTAATGACACGAGAGATTTCTATAGGGATAGATGTTTAATAAATGAAATTTTCGATCTTGAGGAAGAGAAAGAAAGAAGAAATTCCCATCTTTATCTCTTTGTGTCTTCTCTCGCTAATGCCTGACCTTCCATCGGACTTAACATTTGAGCCAGAAAGTGGGCCTTGTGTCTTAAAACAGGGGTGGGGGGGCATCTCTACTGGTGACAAGGACCTGTGTGCTGCAGTGATCGTTATGTAATGGGTGGCTTCAGAAGGGATGCTTGCTGCTGCTCGTAGAAGGGGAAAGGCTTCAACATCACCCTAGTCTTTTACCGGAGAGGAGAGGGGTTTGGAGGCCAAGACGCATATGGCCGCTCTCTCTGGAAGTGGGGGCACCAAGGGCAGCATGGTACAAGCGTGCCCCTTCCTTGCCTCCCTTCTGTCTTTTGAGACCCGAAATGGCCTTTGAGTATCATGTTCTTCTTTTTCCCCCCAAGTCTGTCTGTAACCATTTGCAGATGGGGATATAATGAAGGGCTGGACTCTAGACACTGACCCATTAGGGCCCCAGGAAGGCTGGATTATGTGCCTCCTCTCCCCTTTCTGGAGACTCTCAGACAGACATCAGCTAGGCTGTGTCAACAAGAGGAGGCCAGAGCAATGCTTGATGCTATCATGAGACGTCTCCAGATTTAAGACACTCACGGAAAAAGACTCTGCCCTCACGCTTTGGCTGCCACCATTGCACCCAGCAGCTTTTTTCAAGGCACCAGTGACACCACTTTGCCAAGCCTGATGATGAGTTCCCTGTGCTCAACTTGCCTTCTCAGCAGCACTGTCCCCTTCTCTGCCTTTCTTCCAGTCTCTCTGCCATACCTTTCTAAGCCTCCTCTGCTGGTTCTTTAACATCAACCCTGCCTCCAAACTTCAGTTGCCCATGTTATCAGGCTTCATCTAATTGCTGTCTATACTACTCCCTAAGTGATCTCATCCAGGCAAACAGGTTTAAATACCTTCTATATGTTGTTGACTTTTCAAATTACAATTCTGTTCTAAATCTCTCCCCTGGACGCAGATGAATTCTGAATTGCCTACTCACCATCTGCGTTTGGGTATCAAATAGGCATTTCAAACATACAGGTCCAAGAAGGCTTTCCTGATATTCCTGCCTGATACCAATTCCTTTCACAGTCTTCATATCAGTAAATGAGGATTCCAGTCTTATTGCTGTTTGGCATAATCGCTTTGCAATCTCCCTGACATCTCACTTTTACATCCCATACCTGATACATCAAAAAATGATGGAGCCTGACTGTATCAACCTCACTGTCACCAGGATGAGGTGCCACCATATCTTGAGGCAGGAGCCTTCTCCCCAGCTCCTTGCTTCGCCTGTGTCCATCTCCATTCCATTCCACGTGTGTCAAGTTATGTCGCTGCTTAGCTCAAAACCTCCAGTGGCTTCTTAGCTCACTCCTAGTAAAAGTCCAAGTTCTTACAGTGATTTTAACTATCTACTTCCTGGTTACTTTGGACCTAATGGCTTACTTGTCTCCCTCTCATTCACTCATCTCCAATCACATTAGCCTCCTCTTTGTTCCTCAAATATGTCAACCTTGCTCCTTTCTTGAGGCCTTTCCATGAGCTGTTCCCAGAATGCTCTTTTCCCAAATATTTATATGGTTCATTTCCTTATTGCCTTCAAGTCTTTATTCAAATGTCATCTTCTCAGTGAGTTATTTCCTGATCGCCTCATCTAAATTATAAACTCTCAACACTCCTGTCCCCCTTTCACTGTTTCATCTTTCTTTGTGGTACTTATCACTTTCTGACATGCTATTTAATTTTATGTCTGCCTCTCCACTAGAAGATAAGTTCCATGAGGGCAGGGATTTTTGACTACTTTGCTCATTGCTATATTTACAGCACAGCGTCTGGCACAGAGCAGACCCGTAATTAGTGGATGGATGAGTGGAAGAATGGATGAACTGTAATATATAATTGTATATAATTTACTGGCCACATCATTTATTCTAATTCAGGGGTACCCGACCCTCAGGCTGCGGACTGGTACCAGTCCATGGCCTGTTAGGAACCGGGCTGCACAACAGGAGGTGAGCGCTAAGCAAGCAAAGCTTCATCTGTATTTGCAGCTGCTCCCCAGCACTAGCTTCACTGCCTCAGCTCCACCTCAGATCATCTGGTATTAGGTTCTCATAGCTGCACCGGTCCCTGGTGCCAAAAAGGTTGGGGACCTATGTTTTAGCAATTTCAAAGGCTAAGATACTACTTTAATTGAAACTTATGTAATTTATAGCGGCATTTCTCCTCTTGTATTTGTTTCGAAGGGTAAACTATGAAGTTCTGAAGACAAGAGTACAGTTTCTGAGCCATAAGCTTGCCTTTTCTGCAAATTTATTAGGTTGTCAGTTCCCTAATAATTCAAGCACATCAACTGCTTTTAACTGGACTTCCCCAATAGACACAATCCTTTGGGCTCATTTCCTGGTTCCATTACTAAGTCTCTCACATTCACTTCATTACACATGTCTAGTTTACTATATATCTTGCTTTTCTATATACTCATTCCCTTGCCCCATCTCCCTAGAACCGTTCTACCACCATTAGCACAACTGAAGAAGGCAGTCTCCCATCCTAGTCTCCTAGGACAAGGCTAGCTGAGGACAAGAAGCAGACACCAAAGTTCCTCCAGCCAGCAGGAAAGTATAGGTGGAAGGAACAACAGTCTCTAGAGTCTGATTTCATCCATATTTGGGCTTATGAAAATCTTGGCAGAGGTTCTTTCTGTCCACTGAGGTAGGCAGCTTATCATGTTCTTCCCAAAGTTTGGCTGGAAATGTGGGTAGATGGGCCTGCTCTGTGCGATATGCTCCAGCAGCAAAGAATTCTCCATACTGGGAACTCCTTAGAATTTACTCATTGAATGAGCAGGACAAAGAAGCAGTGCATTTCTTGCTTTAGGCAGAGAACAGAATAGCTATGTGGACAGCTATTCTATGGATGGCAACTGACTGCTAAGGAAGCAGTGGATGCCTCACATTTTAAATGACAAGTTAAGAAACCTGCTCATCGGCATTAATCATGACCTCGGTCGGGGCTCCGTCCTGACTTAGGGTGGAGGGTGGAGCCGAGACGCCAGTGCCTGTGTTTCAGAGGTAGGTTTCTCTGTGGCTCACAGGCTAATTTGTTTACCATACCACTCAGTGCCACAAAACTAATTAACTACTCCACAGTTTCATCCACAATGTAATAGATTCTGTCAAGCACTTTTCCAGAAAGACCCTCAGTGGTGTCATTGCTCATTGCTATAATCCATTGAAGGCCTTGTCTTCCAACTTGCAAAATACCTTAGCAGAGCGTGAAGGCCTCCTTAGGTTATTAAATTATGGCGTTTCCAGTCCCTTGTTGTTTGCGTGTTTTAATTTTGTATCTGCACCTTAAGCAGAATTATCAGAAAGGGAGCAGTTGATAGATGGATTGTATCAGCCTTTGTGATGAGGGAGCAGAGATTCTGTTCTCTGCTAACATCGCCGGCTGTCTTCCTCCTGTGCCTCCTCTAGATTCCCAGTTAGAACCCAGAGACTAATGAGTGGAAACACACAGATATCAGCTGGTGGGTTTGAACACATAGACATAACGAACGCCTACTCACAAGGCCCAGACATTAGACTCCCTGTATTTACATATACGTGCTAGGTTATATATGTACACACACGCCTATCTACACGGGGATTTAAAAACTGATGGGAAGACCATAATTTTCTCTGGGTCAGCTCTCCTGACAGTCCCGCGGCCTTCCTGGCTTCCTTAAGGGGAGAAGCACTTGCTCAATGATGACATCCTGCTTTCTCTCAGTCAGTACCCCTGAGCCTCAGTGGGTCCCATCATCTCCTTCTCCGCTCACGGAATGTTTCTGGCTTTCCGCCCTTACCTGCCTGACTCCATACAGCAACCGTCTTGGTTGGCCATGTAACCTGTTTGGTTTCTGACTACCTCAAATGCTCAATAATTAGGAAAATGTTTTTTAAGTTAGGCTGCTTGAGGAAAGAAATGCACCTATTCGAGCATGTAAAAGGAAAGGCAAAGATTGAACACAGAAAGAGGAGGAAAGAGTGCAGTGGAGTCACAGAGATCAAGGCCAGATGAAACAGGGAGAGTAGTTAGAACCTGGTGGTTCTCAAATTTACTCCGCATCACAATCACCTGTGGCCTCGTTCAAACCCATCGCTGGGCTATGCCCCACAGTTCCCAAGTCAGTAGATCTGAAGTGCTGCCGAGAATCTGTAGTTCTAGCAAGCTCCCAGGTGATGCGGGTGCTGTGGATCCAGCGACCACACTCTGAGAATCACTGGCTCATCTGATGAGATCCTGAATTTCCATGATTCATCATCTTCCCTTTTCTTGCAAGTCACTACCATCTATCACTCTCAATTCTCTCCCAGCAATAGCCTATCCAACAATCTGCTCTGTGCAACCGCAGAGGAAGGGATTGGGCTCAGCTTCTATAACCTAATCGTATTCTGTCACACGCTTCTGGTCTTCCTCAATCTCCCCATTTAGTCCTTCCCCAGATCCTTTAATCTCACCTCTATAAGAGAAACCTCTGGCTCCTTTTCCTGTGAGAAAGTGCGATGGTGCTTGAAGTCTGCGGCAAAGGGGGTGAGAACTTGGATTTCCAGGTGGCTGCTTGGTGGAAATTGTTCCTTTCGAACAAGCCTGGAATAGGAAGCCTGCCCCTCTGACCAAAGAGGTGGAACCCAGAGGAGGATGTCTGATTTAAAAATAGAGTCCACTTTAGCAAAATCTCAGCTGTCCTTAAGATAAAAGATTCTAAAAGGAATATGGGGCTTTATAGATCAACAGCAAATATTTCACATCTGTGACTAATTTCTATGAGTAGCACATGATTGTAATCAATGAGACAAATTTTGTTCCAGGAGGACAAATTGTAAAGAAAGGTTGGTGGTAAAAGGTTTGTGCTGTTCTCCTCACTGCCTCCTCCTCCTCCTAGAACCCAGCCCAAGACAGAGGACGGCTGCTTACTGTTTCGGGGTTTCTCCTCGTCCATGCCTTCATCCTCGTTCTCAGGGTCGATGTCTTCTGCCTGGGTGATCCAGTCCAGGTAGCCTTTCAGATCCTCTTCCAGTTGCTGCTTCTCTCTCAGCTTTTGGAAATCCCCCCGAGCCTTGGCCTTCTCTCTCTCTTTAGAAAACTCTCTGGCAAGAGAGTGGAGTGGACAGGGCAGGGGAGCACAAGGAAGGAGGGAGCAGGTCAGCATAAAGGAATGATGAAGACAAGATGGAACAAAAGTATTAATTGCTGTGCACTAGGAAGCCACCCACATGCCCCTACTCCCCCAGACAGCTCTCTCTAGTAATCCCAGGTTTTGTCTTTACTCTCACATAAATGGAAGGAGTCACTGAAGGAGAGGGATAAAATCGACTTCCCTTTTTTCCTGGATCACAGGCTTTTCCTAGATAACAACTGTTCTCCAATGACCTGCACACTCCTTCAGAACGCTAACTAAAAAACTTTCACAGCAGTCTGGTACATGTGTTTTCATTTCCCTCAGTACTGGGTGGCAATTGAAAAATCTAAAGAGCTTCCGGGTGACAAAAGGTGTTAGGAGCAGCAGTGGCTCCCGAGAGCCATCTGTGTATCTTCCCAACTCTGGCTTCAGAGATGTCTCCTTGGTGGCTTGAAACTGGCCATGGTAGAAATATTTATACCATGGAAGTTGGAAAATGTTATAGACCAAGGCAAGGCTCCTCACCCCCTCAAAAAAAAAAAAAAAAAAAGAGCCACCTGTTAAATAGTTACCAGTACAACACTGAGTTAAGACCCAGGGGATTTAATCTCCTCCATCTCCATCCTCAGGACTAGGGCTCATTCCACCACTCTTAGTTGCCTGGAAGGGTTTCTAATCTAGAGAAAGTTCTTCTCAAATGGAGACAAATGAGGATTCCACACACAAGAAAATGTCCTGGGGCTGCCCTTTTGGTTAAAAAAGAAATCTAATCAGAATGGAAAAATACATAAAAATCCAGATAATGTAAAGTTAAATGATGCATTCACTTTAAAGTAATAATGAGTAGAAACTGGAATTGAATTGGGGTTTGCTGGAAGAAGGGCCTATTGAAAAATTTCTCACAGAATGGCTCTTTTGTTTTCTATCTCCTATGGTTCTGTCCTGATTTTCTTCCTGGCTTCGAATTCACTTCTGAACAATGAGGGGGATGGCAGCAGAAGGCAATAATCAAGAAGGCTAGTTCTCAACTCTCGAAACAAGTCTGTGTCTTTTCTTCCCAAATAGTATACAGGAGTATTTCTGTATTTGATATTCAGTCTGTGGGGAATGGAGCCCTCAGCGGGATGTGTGTGTGACATGCACTGGGCATCTTGATTAATTTTTCAAGGCATGATTTCTCCTTCTCTCACCAGTAAAGGTGTAGTTCAGGGACGAAGGCTGCAAAAACCACCTTGAAGAAGTTTCTTGCACAAGCCTATCCCTCTACAGGAAAGGCACCTTGGAAGGAAGGATACACCAATCAACCACAGGGGGACAAACCACAGGCTCCTGAAATGACTGTGATGTAGGGTGGCTCTCTTACCACTCCACTGTATAGTATTTGCTAGTGCTGCTTAGGAGACCACAGATTTTAGTGGTAATGGGGTTGGGGCTGGGAGTGGCATAGGGAACTTTTTAATTGGGAGATGTAGGGGCTCTCAGGATAACGAGTTCCCTTCGATTGCTGCCTTGATGATGCTCTGGTTTGGATGGAGTTTCCTTCTTAAATTTGATTAAATTCAATTCTAACTGGATTGAACTTGCTCTTTCTCAGGCTTCTTGCCAATTGGCAGGTACTTTCATTTCCTTCCTAGGATATTCAATGCCAGGGAAAAGGGGCCAGATTGACAGCTTGCAGTGAAGCTGGAAGCCTTTCTCTGCTTTGCTCCTCCCTCCTTTTGCTATTGGGGATGGGCATAAAAGATGCCAGCCCACCTGCCCCCAAACCTGTATACCTGGTCACCCTGCCCCTGGACCATAGCCTTGCTCTCTGTAGAGAGTCACCTCCTATAGCGGTTCCCTCTCCATGTCAATCAAAACTCTAAAACTGCACTTCAGGGACCCCTCTCTTGACTCACTTTCTTCCCACACACATGTGCATTCTCCATTCCTTGACTGTGGAGTGGGTCTGGGTTTTAAGGTGACCGAATAGCTCTTTTAGAATCTTTTGCAGAAGGTTCAAGTTGTAGTTATAAAACAACTACCCATCCTTCTTCTGGAGGTGGGAGAATAGAATTGGGATCAAACTGGAGTAGGGACAAATGACACAGTACTGTTATACCATCTACCCCATGGAATAAAAGCTTATCATCCATACCCCAAGACCTCTGGGGACCCAAAATAAGCACTCATTGGGAGAAAAGGAAACTGAGGCGTGCTGAGGGTGTAAAGGGACTAGAAAAGTGGTAGGATCAGATCTGAAGCCCTGTGGCTCCCCTTGGCTCCCAGGGAGCATAAGGCACAACCAGACCATGGCCGGATGGAAGGTGAGTCAGGTTTCCCTTTCCAGACCCTACCGCAGTTAAGAGATTTTCTGGGTGGCAATGCCTGGCTCTCTCTATCTTCCTGCCTGGATGCCAGCCATGCACCTGCTCTGGGGACTGAGCTAATGAAGACATGAAACCCCCGCCTGATGAGCTGTGCTGGGCCCAGGGACTGGAGCTGGCTAGACAATCAGTCACAGCTGTGGGATTTGTCATAAGGCAGGAGAATATCTCTTGCCAGCAATGGCCAACATGAAAAATGAGGGGTGGAGTGGAGAGCTGGGGGCCAGCACTCAGTAATGTAAAGCATGCAAAAGGAGATGCATGTGGAAAATCCAACCAGTACAGACAGTTGGGGCTCTAGGCCCTCTGATAATCAATACAGCTGGTCCTCATTATTCAGATTCCATATTTGTGAATTTGCCTACTTGCTAAAATTTATTTGTAATCCCCAAATCAATAACTTGTGTGACTTTGAAGCTATCTGCAGAAATCTGAAGAATGGCAAAACTGGATCACGTTCCCAGCTGAGGTCAGGTGAGGTGATGCTCTGTCTTCTTGTTTGAGCTTTCAGATTGTAAACAAACATCCTTTTTATGATCTATTTAGTGCCATATTTTTGCATTTTGTGTGCTTTTGTTGGTGATTTTTCTGTTTAAAATGGACCCTAAACATAGTGCCGAAGTGCTGTCTATTGTTCCTAAGTGCGAGACTGTTGTGATGTGCCTTATAGAGAAAATATGTATGTTAAACGTGCTTCATTCAGGCATGAGTTACAGTGTCACTGGCTGTGAGTTCAGTGTTAATAAATCAAAAATGTATTTTAAATAAACTGTATTTAAACAGAAACACATCCAATACAGGGTTATACATGGATCATAACCCTGCATTTCTCTGAAGAGCAATGGTTCACTATTCACTCATTCAGTGTCTGTGGTGACTTCCTAGAGTAATGGGAATGTACTATATATATGTTGCTGTCTCTCCTGCTTCCACTCACAAAGCGTGTATGTCTTGGCTTTTCTCTTGCTTCCCTCTCGACCTGGATATTGTGTCTTAACTGTGGTACCATGGTCCAGCATGCTTACTAATTGTAAAATGCCTATCCATCAGCCCCTCTGCTTTTGGGGAAGAGAGACATGCTCATCTCACAGTGGGATGCCTACTCATCTAAGACATCTTGGGCTCCTTGTCAACTGAAGGCATATGTCTGAAGCCCTCGGTTTACAATCACTTAAAAACAAAAAGTAGCTAGATTCCAGAGTCCAGGGACTTTCACCTGGTTCCAGCTCCAAGCGCAACTTTGAGAATCTCATCGTCACTGTTGTTTTAATTCTGACAGGCCAGAGACTGAGTTTTCTGGAGGGAAAAGCAAACATAACCTGACTCATATCTTTATTAATACCAGTCTTGAGGCTTGTGAAGATCAATAGGTAATGAACATGAAAGCACTTTGAAAAAATCCACAAGATATATATTGTTTACACTGACTGTATCTGGCCTTGTCAGGAATACAGTGTTTTGGATATGTGAGTGTTCCATATAAAGAATGCTTAAAGCACCCTCTAATGACAAAAATTTCTAATTTCCACCTTCTAGATGGAAGCATTATGCAGTGTCATCTTCACTACTTTCATGAGCAGAATGCTATGAGCACAATTTAACGTTTTCTTGGTGACTGAAGGTTATAATTTATGAGGCTGAGTTACTGTGCTGGGCTGCAAACTAATATCATCCTTAATTGATGGCTATAGGTTTCATACTCCTAGCCCCAGAATGCCCCAAGCCTGCAGCGCTATAGAGTTGGGGGCTCTGTTCTCTCTCAAGGACTATTAGGATTAGCAGGGCTGCCAGCCCCCACACTAAATGGCCCTGTCCTACAGCAGCCTTCCAGTGGCAGCTCTGCGGCTTCCTCCTGGGACTCTTTCTGGTCCCGCTGGCTGTTTCTAGCAGTCTGCCATGAACCGCTGATGCTGCTTGCTCCTCTCATCTTTCCTCACGGCAGCTTCTGCTCTTTACCTCCTCACCAGCCACATGGGTTGGGGGTCAGTATAACATGGAGGTTAAGAATAGAAGCTCTGGGTTCACACTGCTTGGGTTTAATCCTGGATCCTCCATTTTTAACCTAAGGTAGTTTCTTCATTGAAACCTCACGTTTCTTCTCTATAACACCTAGTTTGTAGGGTTGTTGTGAGCATTAAATGAACTAATCTACCTAAAGCTTTGAGCATATAACCTGACAACGAGGATGCTGGTTGCTGTTAATGTTATTACTT
Organism: Macroglossus sobrinus; assembly: GCA_004027375.1. Taxonomy (NCBI): domain Eukaryota; kingdom Metazoa; phylum Chordata; class Mammalia; order Chiroptera; family Pteropodidae; genus Macroglossus; species Macroglossus sobrinus. The sequence continues at coordinate 161,778 of PVKZ01001849.1, read as the reverse complement.
TGAAAGTGAATTTCATGGGGACTCTGGGACTTTTTTGAATGCTTCTGGAATGTTAGCTTATTCAGAAGTCTGACTGATGAATAAGTGGGTGTTTTGCTATATTCTTGTGGTGACTATTATATTGCTGTCTGACTAATCAAGATGCTGACTCGAAACCAAAACTGCTGCTACCATGTAGTGAGCCAGTAGGAGCTTGAATCCAGGTTTTGTCACTTCAAGGACTCAGGGCAGCCCATTCAGAGTGGCCAGCACTCTTGACAGATTAGGAGAGGGCTCCCCAAATCAGGAAAGGAAGATATTTGCCTACACACACTTCTTCATCTGGGCAGAGGGTGTTCCCAGGAAGTCTTGGGAAATGTTCTGTCGGCAATTCTGGAGCTACTAAGAGCCAGCTGTCCCTCTGAGAATGGGGTCAAGAATCAGGTGCTTAGGAAAGTCTCCACTCACGGGGACTCACGGGGCAGATGTCTGAAAGTCTTAGTGTTCCGGTTCAGAGTCCACTCACGTTTTGAGCATTACTGCATGCCAGGCTTTGGGTTTGGTGTTATTACACATCCTCTCTCACTGGGACTGACTCAGGCCAAGACATGATCTTCAAAAGGACTTTCCTTTCACATCAGCAGCTGTGTCATTGGACGTCTCTGCTTTAATGTCACCAGGAAGATAACTCTTCCGGTGGGGCCAAGAATCACTGGGGCAGATACTCTGCTCGAGGAGGGGCCTTCATAGTCTAGTCCTCACTCTCACATTAGATTCCGGGGGCAGGGGGAACACCACTCACTTAGATTTGTTACTGCTCTCTGGGGGAAGAAAATGGAATCATTAGGACATTTTATAAAAGTTCAGAGCTCTCTCTTGTGTTCAAGCTCATTCAACATACATGTAATGGGCAGTGATGGGAAGATGGAAGCCTGTTCTGATATTTACCAGCAAAATGACATCGTACAAGTCACTTAACACCTCTGGGTTCACTTCCTTCATCTTTAAAAGGAGGATTGGAGTAGTTCTAACATATGATGATTTTATCCAATAATTCTAGTTATGATAGGCATCAAGTAAATAACAACCATTGCAATAATAGCACCATTACTGAGCACTTACTATGTGCTAAGTGTTTTACATAAATGATCTCATTCTATCATCACAACAACCTATAAGTTAGTATTATTATCTTCATTTTTTCAGGTGGATAACCAAAGTTTCAAAAGGTGAGTGTTGCCAAAATTATACATTTAGCAAGTGCAGAGCTGGGATATCTAAATTTCTGTCTTGAGTGGGGGTGATGAGGTTGATTTTTTTCAACGCTTTCCTTGTTGATTCACAGGGACATTTTCTCATGTTGGAACACAAATATGAAAACCCTTCCACCCTCCAGGCAACTAATCATTCTGATGGAAGACACTAGTTTCCTGTGTGGTCTTACCTTGGCAAGAGGCATGATGTCATCAAAGTCTCTAGCAACCCACCCAGCATGGAGAAGAATGAAGATGGAAGCACACACAATTCCAAAAACTAAAACTGATGCTCCTCCATTGCATTAGGCTATGGCAAGAGGGGGGATTGCTATTCTCAGTTTATTACTAACTAAAAATGATCAATCTTACTCCTTAAGCTGAACTTTCTCCCAGCATTAATGTCCCTGGAGATCCAGAAAGGGCTATTCAAAGCAGCTGACCCATCTTAAGCAGAGCAGAAATAGATTGCCACCCGCCCTCTCCCCCCGACCTTGTAGCAAAGGCAGCAAAGAGTGTCACCCAGGAGCAGGTCACCAGGAGCATTTAGGTATTAGGCCTTGGCCTGGCTGGTGTGGGCTTATGAAGGAGAAAGTGGGCTGAGTAAATATCCACAGGATAAAGGTGGCCATCCCCAGGGCTCCTCTACTCCTCGCACATTTGCTGCTTCTACTGATTTTTAACTTCATCTGAGCATAGGCAAAAATTCGGTAGACTTTATACTTATAGTCAAGTAGATAAATTGAAAGAAAAATTTCTTGTATTGCCCCTATCCTCAAATAAACTAGGGCTTTAAAGCGTTAAGTGCCCTTTCCATTCAGAAAAGAGGAGGAGACCAAACAGACAATGGTCAGTCTATGAATTAGAGACAAAGAGAATGATAGTTTTAGTGTGTATTTCTTATTTATGTTAAGTCAAACTCTGGTTCAACACTGAATAAAGGCTTTCTGAATCTTCGCTGTGAGTCTGCCACAAACTGCGACTGGCTTGAGAGGTTGGGCAAGTACTTATCTGCAAGGTTGCTGCATACACTGAGAGCACACAGTCTACGAATCTTCCCTCCAATTCCAGCTGCCAAAACCTTCCCACTCCAGGGTCTTGCCATGCTACTCTTCAGGTATAAGAAGAAGCATCCTGCCTACCTGAGCAGCTTTCTAATGGAGGGAGGGGCTTGGGTGAGCTGGCAGGAGACAGGCGGGCCTCAGTATCTCTTGGTGAAGCCCAAACCAGCGGATTAAGCCTTGCATGTTTGACCCTCTGCCCAGCCAGGCCAAGGACGTTCACTTCAAGGCTCCTGAGGTGGCCCTTTATCCCAGGTTCATCGGAGCCAGAGAAAGAATAAAGCCAGGAATAGCAGAAAGAGTAAATAAAATAAACGGAAAAATCAAGACCTTTTTCCTTGGTCCTGCTTACCCGCTAAGGACACCGAGAACCAAGTTAAGTACAAAAAATGACCCTATGATGATAAGTGTAACAAAATAGATCCAGGGCCAGTCCCTTCCTACGGCATCATTGACCTGGAAGAATGGAATGATAGTTAGTGAGGCACACGCAGCAGCTGAGCACGGCCCAGAGCCCATCGCCGGCTCCAGACACTGACCCACGCAACGCTGGGACCCCGATCCTCCAGGTGCAAATCAGAGGCCAAACAGCCTGCCAGCCAATGGGTCAGAATTTGTGGTTGAATGGAGACTTTTCCCCCTGGTTTTCCTGGGCCTCTTAGGATCCCATCCCTGAGGATCTTGGCAATGGATGGAGTGGAACCTGGGACCTTGCTCGGCTGCATTGTAAAGAGGACATAGAAATGGTCAGCTTACCCGCTCAACACACCGAGAACCAGATTTAGAACGAAAAAGGATCCAAAGATGACCAGACTGACAAAATACACCCAGGGTAACTCATAGCCCATAGCGTCCTGCATCTGGAAAGATGAAGGAAAGTTAGGAAAGAGAGAAAGCAGTACTGAGTCAAAGTGAGGAGGCAGGCAGAGAGGGGAGTGGAGAGAATCTGAAGGAGACAAATGGGACTGAACTTGGTTTTTGTCTGCGTGGACTGGGAATCCATGTTTATCCCGGCATAATCTATATTCAGAACGGTTTCCACGACCTTGACCTGAACTGTCAGAGACCTTTGCTTTATTTTCTGGATGAGAAAACTTTCCCCCAATGTTTTCTATTCAATGTTGTCTAAGAAGGTAGGTAGCCTCAAAAAATAATTTCTTCAGCAAAGGATGGTTTTAGCTCACTTGGGTTTATGTGGCATTAAATCTTCCATTGCATCCTGAGCTGGGCATCAGAAGGCCTCAGCTCTCACTGCTAGAACAGGAGAACCAGAACCTTCAAGGATGTGGGAGAAGGAGATATTCCTAAGTGGCTTGCCACCTGGACCTGAGCTGGGCCCAGAATTTAGAGGTGAAACTCCAGGGCTTTACAAACACTGCAGGCCACGGGCAGGAAAGATGGTCATTTTGGTTTATGTATTCAGAGACGGCTCCTGGGACTGTAACTAACCGGCTAAGGAGACACTCCATGAGGAGCTGCGAAGCCTTAGAGTAGTTGGAAGCGACGATGTGCGAAGATGGCCCCTACGCACATGGGAGAGCCATGTGCATCTCCTCCCAAAACCATGGTCAGTGACTTCACGATGGGCTTAAAACGGGCCATGGTGGTCAGAAATGGGTAAATGATACAGATCAGTCCCCTTCTACACCGGGTCCTTAACAACTGTTGTCAAACATTTACCAGCACACCACAGGTTAGTGAGTAGATGTGAGAGGATGGCAGGTCACAGGGCAGCATTTTTATCACACAGAACATTTATTCTGATTAAGTTTCCCAAATCTATTTCTTTTTATGCTTTTTGACTAGATTAAAGGGTTATTCCTATTTTCCAAAAATGAACTCCATCTTTGTCTTTGTGGACAAAGACAGCTTACAGGAATCCAAATTCCTAAGTACACAAGCTTCCTGAATGAGTTACATCAGTGGTTCTCTGAGTGGGGTCCTGTGGACCAGCAGCACCAGTGGGAACTTTTTTTTTTGAAATGTACATACTGGGGTCCCCTCCTGAAACTCTGGGGCTGGGCCCAACAACCCTTGTTTTATCGAGCCTCCAGGTGAGTCTGATACATGTGAAAGTCTGAGAACTCTCTGATTTACATCATTTTCTCCATAGCTCCCAACTTCAAATATAAGGACATGGAAAATGTTGTGATTTACCATACACCTCTGCTATGCTGAATAGCAGTGCTCCTCAGAGTGGGGTCCAGAGACCACCAGCGCCAGAACTATCAGGAGAGTTGCAAATGGTGCCAATTCCTGGGCTCTTCCCCAAGTACCCAGTGAACTTCATAACTCTGCATGTTAATCATTCAGGTGATTCTAAAGTGGGTTGAAGTTTGCTGATTACTGCCAGGTGTTCCCAGGTGAGGTCCAGATGTGCTGGGATAGGGCCACCCTCAGCCCTCAGGGATCCTCAGGCTCTGGGAGACCTCACCCATGTTTCTAAGTATGTTGGACAAATACGTTCTTTGTGTGCCGTGAACTAAAAAAATTCACAAGTGACCTACCTGGTCACTGGTTAGAATCTTTACATCCCAATATATTCTTTGTAAATCTATTAATATTTATCTGGGGTTATATTTTGGTTAGAGGAATCAACCAATGTACTTAGAGTGCAGAGTACAAAAACTGTCAAGGGCTTGGGCTTCACTGGTCAGAACTGAGTCAGGGAGAAGAATTCTCAACCTATGTCCACTTAACCATGTCATAATTAAATTCAATTTAACATGAATTTATTGAGCATTCCTACTCCCACATACCCTGGTCTGCTTTTTATATAGTGCTTATCACTTTCTAACTGTATAATTTACTCATTTATTTTGTGTTTGTTTTCCATGCTAGAATGTAAGCTCCATGAGGATGGGCAGTTTTGGTCTGTTTTGTTCACTGGTATAGCCCCAGTGCTTAGAAGAATGCCTTGTACCTGACAGATGCTCAGGAAATGTTTGTTGAGTGAATTAATGGACTTGATATGCACCAGGCACCGTGCTGTAAAGAGGAAGCCCTTGCTGGTAGAGGGGACAGTAAATTAAAGGCAACCACAATACAAGATGGTACATGTAGTTGCAGAAGTACACATGCGGGGTTATAGAAGCCCAAAGGGGACTGTGGCTGTATGGAGCAGGAGGAGCAAGGGCCAGGCCGGTCAGGACAGGGTAAACCTGGCACTGTGGGACCACTGAGGGCACGAGGAGGAGAGGAGTAGGCAGGAAACCCAGACACCAGGGGATCCTGTGATGGGGCTTTCCTAGGAACTTGGCAATTGTGAAAAGCAGCCTACGGCTGTACAGCCATCCTCCTCTGGGACGGAGGGTTTTCCCATAGGCCGAGCACTAAAATATCCAGCAGAACAGCAGTTGTGTGGAGTGGCAGGGCAGAGGGGTCCATGTGTGTCAGAGCAGGGCAGAGGGGTCCATGTGTGTCAGAGCCTGACCTCACCACAGGGAGCCTAGGAGCTACCTTTAACCGGAAGGTAGTTATCTGAACCAAGGCTGCAAAGGACACCAAACCAGCACAGGGAAGTCCAGTAAATGCCTTCAGTACCAGGAAGAGAAAAACAAAATTACACTAATATAAGGGACAGGATGGGTGGAATGAGATTAGGGAAGAGAAAGGTGTGGGAGCCACAGTGAGCTAGCCAACCACAGGCCACATAACGATGGCCACAGTGGCCATGCGATGCCAGGGTCTGTATGTCACATTGTATTATGGGAACCGTGACATAACCCTTCTATTGTTCTTGGTAGCAGTCTTGTTAGAGCCTATGATTGCTCAGCAGAATTGATGGAGTGCCCATTGTGTGTATGACATTGTGTTCTGTGCCACAGCGAAGGCGATGGGGCTGCAAACGGCCCTGAGATGTGAGGAGGCATCCGTGGGGAGGCTTCTATGGAAACCTGGGTCCAAGGTCATGTGAAGCCTTTGAGCGTCCTCTCCTCTCTCAAATCAAATCTTGCCAATGAAGGTCAGAAGAGGTCCCTTCCTCTTTCCTAAGTTAGTGCTCTTTACTCTTTTGGAAGGTTGGGGAAGTCAGGAAAAGCCGAAGAAAGCTGTGGGCTCCCACAAGAGAAAAGGCACAGGCACACAGCGCAGTGCCCACAACCTCACAGGTGTGCTGGGCCTTGGTGGCCCAGCCAGCTTGTTCTGTGCTGACCCCAGGGAAGCGCTTCCCCAGGCACGGTTAGGGGGTCCAGAGCTGCAGAGGGGGTCTATCCTGAGCAAGTCCCTGCTCCGCCTGGATGGCAGACTTCCTCACCTTCCTCAAGACACAGCTGGGAACATGCAGTTCCAGGAAGGGATGACATGCTCAGCGCAGTTCACTGTTCCAGAGCTGCCTCCAGAGCCTGGGCAGATGGCGAGTGGGAGGGAGGGCTGGATGACTCTTGGAAATGAAATTTCTCCTGACTGCTCCTCATACCCCCTAAATTTTGCAAATACTCAACCTTGCAGAAAATATAACCCTCCAGGGCACACATCTCTGATGGGCCAACAACCCACGAGCCTTGATCTCCTTGGGCCCTTGGTTAGTTTGGGCGTTCTTTCCCCTGTGCCACACATAAGGTGAGTGACTTCCAGAATCGCTGAAAACTTCAAATGGATGGAGCTACAGACCACATGACTCATAGAGAGCTCACAGATAGCCTCGTGACACACTGATATCCCACAGCCAGGGACCATTTCCAGGAGACTCATAGTCTCCACCTATCCCTTGCTGTCCCATGTTTCTGCTCTGGTTTCTTCTTCGGCTGTGGGATAGTTCTCGCAGAGGTTCAGGATGAGGAGTAGGAGGTGAAGGGTAGGAGACGGGATAAATGAGAGATGAGTGAGCTTCTGAGGTAGTCCTAAGACTACATCGCTCCCTCAGTAAGCGATGCTCAGCAGCCACCAGAGGGTGATTCTTTGGTCTGCCTGGCTCTGGCCTGAGAGCAAAGTGCTCCTTTTGTTTTCCTTCCTGCTTTCTCTTCTTTATTCTAGGCCACCTAATTTTGGAGGCAGACTGGGTAGATAGCACACAATGCTGGGTGGCTCTGAAGTAGGGCAATGCCTGGAGTGATGAGATTGATGTCTTAAATCAGCTGGAATGAAGCTATTAAGGAGAGAATGAACAAATACAGTCATATTTTCAAAAAATGACCCAGATGGCTGACACCCTTATTTAGAGGTGAAAAAAGGATAGGTCTTCTCTAACCATGAAAGCTAGATATTTCTTAGGCTTGTAACAAAGGAAGCTTTGTGACTTTCCTAGGGGAGGCACATGGAGAGGTATCTTGATGTTTATTTTCTGTAGCGCCAGGGTCTCCAGGCCCAAGAGCTAACAGGATGACCCCTGCCTTTGCTGAAACACACACCTTACTATTCCCAGAATCTGGGGACAAAGGGAACTCTGGATGAAAAATACAGAAGATCCTTCTGAAACCAATATCTAATTCCTTGAGAGGACTTCCAACCTTAAGCCAACATATGTTTTTTCCCCTGAAAAAGAAAGATCGGAGGAACATTTCTTGGTCCCTATTCTCCCAGGCTACTCTTGATCCTGATTTCCATGAGTTTTCAAGCTGTGGTACTTTCTTCTGTAAGGTTCATGGCACAGACACTGAATCTAAAAAGATTGAACTGTTGCAGTGAATGCCAAGAGAGGCTGTCACTTGCCAACAAAAGCAGGAGGTGTAAACCCATAAAAGTCACAGTGCCTTACACGGAATGTCATTAGAGGATAGGGTTTGCTGCCACCACGACTGCCAGTGCCCAGAGCAATGACTTGATAAATCTGTGACTCCTCACGACCTTTGTCACCTTACGTGTTGGGACATGGGGTGTTCATCTATGGGTCACTGAGTGAGCAGCAAGGCAGATGACAGGTCTCACCCGACTCCATTCTGTCCCTGCACCTACTGATTGTTCTGCACAGAAAACCCATGAGCATCTCAGGGCATAGTACAAAGCCTGGTTTGCATGGGAAAGATACTAATAGATTCTTAACACAGAGGAAGGCAAGCCGACAAAATTAGCTCCTCCATCTATGATATATTTAAAAAATCCTTCAGCTCAGGTGGGATCATGCACTGATGTCTCGGGGGAGGTTAGGAGCCATGGAGAGTGGCCCCAGGTACGACACCCGTGGAGGGGACAGCTGACTCACACAGCCTGGAAGACTTGCTTGTTTGCACTGAGCAGCACTGGGCACAGGTTAGTTGTGATGCCCGTGACTGCACCCCTGCATGCGGCCTTCCAGACACTTGGGGGAGAGCACTCTGGGGAGAGCAGAGCTATTTCGTAGGTCTGTTGAAGCTGAAACACAGTTCTCTCCAATCTCCCAAACTGTTTTCAGCTTACTTTCCCAAGTGAAGGAGGCTTCTCTCATGCTCATCATCCAGCCACAAGGCCAGCAAAATCCCACCCCTTATTCTGTGCCAAACAATGCTCTCCATGCCCTCACTGAGTATACTGACCTGTATTGCTAAGACACATTTCTTTTTGTCCCTTGTCTCTTCAATTAGATCCTAAACTCCTTGAGGGCAGGCCTTCTTCTCCTCCCCACCCACCTCACCCCGGTCCCCACTCACTCCTGGGAGCATAAATGCTCAATAAACGTTTGTTAAATTGGATTGTTGAATAATGAGAACTCACCTAACAACAGTGAAATGAATAAAGTCTAATAAGTAAATAAATAAGAGCTTTGAGAGATGCAATTTCTCTTGCTTGATATGTTTATAAACCAATAGTTTATTGGTTAGTCAATTGGCTCTCTGTTTAAACTGGCTAAGTGGGTAGCATTCTAACCAAGGCAGATTAAAAGTTAAGGGCCACAGGGTCCTAAGCAGGATCTACCACTTTCTCTACTTTGGTATCTGTTAAAGAGCCCAGGATGCCATTTCTGGATTACTTGAAGATTTTTTTCTCAGCTCTTCACTTAGAATGACTATTACATCATCAACAGAATTCAGCTCCGCCATTTTTCTGCTTTCTTGATGCCTTCAGAAACTCATTTTCTATATTCTATAGTGAAAAGAGATAGCTTTTTGAATAAAATATAGAATGGGGAAAAACAAGGTGAAATCTGAATTTGACCTGCTTGATGCAAAAGACCTTTGTCATAAACAAGGGATATTTCAGCAGCACCAAGAGCAGAGATGAGGAGCTTTGGTGTGTGTGTGTGTGTGTGCGCGTGCATGTCAGAGCAAAAGAGGGAGAGAGAATTTGGCAGCAATATCTTCCCAGCATGTCCAGACATACAGTAAGAGACAAAGGGTAGTGTTGAAAAGTGACATGAAAAGTTAAAATGTTACACTTTTGTTCCCAAGATCTCCTGCTGGACCAAAATGAATCCTGATATTATAGAAGACACTATTTGTGATTCTAAAAATATTTCCTTTATAAAATTTCTCATTAAGTTTTCTTTCTAATCTTATTTTTAAGCTCAATTGCTAATTTTTTAAGTCAGTGGAGGACCTGAGCATGTAGAAACCAGTGGAAGGGAGCAAGAGTTGGTGTTGGGAAGGTGATCCTGATGGTGGTAGGCTGGGGTGGGACATGAGTCCAGGAAATCACAGACCAGAGTGCTTTACTGTGCCACACAGTATGCAATGTTTTGAGGGGCCCTGGATCAGAAGGGCATTGGGTAAGTAGAGGTCAACAGAATCTTCTTGATGAAGAATTATTCAGGCATCTAGATTCCTAAAGAGCTTGAAACACGTGTTCTTAAATGGTGCCTGCTCCCATAGCTGCCTCCATTTCCCATATTTCTCAGATGCAGCCTTCTCTGGTGGTTCAGTGGCCATGTTCAGTGGCCATGCTATTCTTTTTCCCATAAGCATGGATGGAGCCATTTCAAGTGCTGGGCACAAAGTCAGCACTAAATAAATGATTGACATTTATGCTACTTAATTATGATCTGGCGACAATGTGGAAAAGATAATGCTCAGAGTTTCAAACACCCTAGTCTGAGAACCATACAGGTGATCTTGACCTAGCACCTTCTTATATCTTCAGGAAGGTATGTGCCTAAACCGTGTAAGATAAGCAGTCTTGAAACATATGCAGAAGGCTAAGGATGTTCGGTTTAAAAAAAATCTGAAAGTAGAACCACAATCCAATGATCATGCCATACGACACTAGATTCTTTCCTCTCTTGGTGTTTAACTGCTTCTCAAGAAGGCCAGCATTTTTACTTGATTACCTCTCCCCACTTGTTTTTAAGAGGCATAGAAATTCTGAGAGTAAACAGAGAGGCTTTGGTTTATGAAGCCATTTCCCGAGGAAGCCATACCTGGGTTTTTGCCTTGGTTTCCAAATCCCTGTACCCAGTCATCTGCAGACCTCTAGAACACGGCACTAGGTACAAGAAACGTTTTAAGCTAATCGTTCAGCTGATTGGGGCCTCCACCTAGTGTATGCCCAATGGCCTTAATAGCTGAGGAAATACTTAAATTTTATTTAAGACTTGATTTTATCTTTGATTTGATTTTACTTAACTTTGAATTTACTTTTAGTCCGTTAATTCTTCCTAATCATAACAATGGGATTAAATAATTGGTATCGAAGAAAAAGAGAAATACTCGATATTTTCCATCGCAAGAGGCAGGGTCTGCTGTTTGCTACTGGTGACCTCCCGAGTCCTTTCTATCCCAGGCAATATCTAGTGATTGAATCAATTGCTTCTTCAGTACTCTGATGACCTATTTTCTCCCCAGGAACACCTAACTAGCTGTTTGGTGGTTCAGAATGAAACCAGCTCTGGGTTTCCATTCATTGCCATACTTGAAAATCTGGGTTGTTCCTTCCTGAATTCTCTAGACTTGTCCTTTGGACTTGAAGGGAAATGCATTCTTCTGAGAAGAAGATCCTACTTCCCCAATTTCCATGGAAACAACCTCTCCAGACTGGTTCAAATCCAGGGCATCAAAGAAGCACCATGTGGATTTAATAGGTTAGAATTCTAGGGGTTTTCAAACTCCAGCTTGAACATCAGAATCACCTAGGGAACTTTTTAAAAATGCAGGTACTGGGGCCTAACTTCGTAGCTTCTAATTCAACAGCCTGGAGAGAAGTCTTGGCTTGGTTATTTTTAGAAATCTCCATGTTTTATACTAAAGCACACTGAGATTTAAGAGTCTGTGGGTTTAGAGATATAATCCTAGAGGCAAGGAGGAGGAATGCTCAAGGTGGAGAAAGGAAGAGGGGAAGACAAGAAGAAGGAAGAAAGAAATGGCCATAGAAAGGTCAAGTAATTAGAGAAATTGTCGGAAAGCAGGAGCATTGGGCTGGGAGGTGCTTCCATCATAAATACCCAAGTACAAGGCTCTGTTTGTTTTAGGTGTGTCTCTGTGTATGTGCACATGCACACACACACCCACATACACGCACAACTTGGCCATTTCAGAAAGGTGCTGGGAAAATCAGAGAGAGAGAGAGAGACATGTCCCATGAGTCTGGGATTGCTCCTTCACCTCTGACACTTTTTCCATTTCCAGCCTGAGCTCTATAACATACACCCCAGGGGAGAAAGCACAACACAGCTGCTGAAAATTGGTAGTTGCATTCGTGTGCTTCTTCTCATTCCCTACGCTGGCTGTCAGTATGACAGTATTTCTTTGGGTCACATCTGGCTGGTGGGGTGTCAATGACTTGTGATAGGGAGAGGGAGGGAGTGATAAAAGAAGATCACAAACATACATCAGGGCCATCAGTAAAGTAAATTATACCTATTCCCCCCAGCCCCACACCCATCCACCCACTGCCACCCTGCCCTCAATTTGCTGCCATGAAAGGCGTTTCCATAGCAACTTAAGGCCTGGGTTTGAAGCTCACATGATGAGGTTCCAAAGCACAGTTCCATTCAGTCATATATATGTTCATGGCCCATAGGCAAAAACTGCTCATTTGCAGAATGGTGCCTTTATCCTTGGCTGGCTGGGGGGATCCATTCAAGGCACAAGGGCCAGTTAGGGCCAGTTGGGAGTTTGTTTGGCTTTGCTAATGAAATAAATTTACCTAAGGATAAAAAGGTCAATTCCCTCTCTGTACAAATTATTTAAAACCAGTTCTTATTCATTTCAGTTTGAGGGAGGGGTGATGTGATTTAACGTGACTTTATTAAGCATAAAGGATACTTCTTTTGAAAGTATCACAAACAGCAACTCTTTTGTGGCTCGTTGTACCACTGTTATCTAGTTTGGATTTAGTGTGTTTCCCTAGACCGAGCTTTCAGTTTGAACTGGATTTTTTTTTATGTTTAATACCTAGGAGCACCCCCGGCATGCAAAGAATGCTTAATAAATGTCTGCTAGGTACAAGGTACTCAGGCAAGTTCTAAGTAGTCATTTGAGTACAACTTTCATAGCAACACTGGGTTTCAGCATGTCGACTAGAACATAAAAACCCGGAAAGAAGGTTTTTGAGTCAACAGAACATGGTGCTTAGAAATCTCTTGTATCACATCTCTGTGTTGTTACAAAAGTTTTCTGATTCAGTAGGAAGTCAACCCCTCTCACAGCACTAGTTCCTTTCTATCTGACAGCTCTGCTGGTGGTAAGGCATTCCATTTCCCTCTCACTCTCCTCCGCTTTAGTGTGTAGACTGTTCCTAAAGCAGCCTCTTATATTGTTTTCAGGATGGTCAGATAAATTTGACTATTTGCAAAACGCTGGGTGAGATGGTATTTTCAAGAACGGCAACACGCATTTTTTGCCAAAATGCTAGAGAACAACACTGGATTCTGGCAAACCATTTCCCGTGCTGAAGTAGGAGACGCTACACAGAATTATGTTTTTCTTTTGGAGTTTTTACAAATAATGGACTTGACTCTGCCAAAATGGGGACAGCTCAAAAATGGTGTGTATATTTGCCTATGGGACAAGCTGTACAAAAATCTGGCGCATCAGCAGCTCAAAGGTTGGCAAAGTAGTGTTGGCTGCTGGATAATAAAAGGGGCATCTTTAAAGTAAAAGACTTACTGTTGATTGGTTGACACTTAACTACTATTTCTAAATATGGATCACATAAACAGCAGAATGTTTTGTTAGCAGTGAAAATACAACAGTGCATTTGAGGACTATTTGTATGATGGGTAAGGTGAGATTAACATGAGAAATAAAAACGTAATAGCATGCCGTAATACTATACAATTCAATAAACATAGTTTCTTTTTAGACAACCAGGCCCGACTTTCCTTTTTAGCCCTAAAAATGAATAACTGTGTCCTCTAGCTCGCTTTTGGGGCCGGAGACAAGACAAGGATAAGAACAGAAGAAACCCGACAGTGGGAGAAGAGGGCATGGAATCCTGCGTCAGGCTTGGCCAACTCATCCTCAGAGAGCATCGGCGGCATGCCAGTGCCTCTCACTACAGTAGGACACACTAAAAGGCAGCATTTCTCTTAGGCTGGTGGGCAGAGGGAGTCTCATTAGGGTGAACATTTCATGCTTTGTTTCTCAGAAAAGACCTGGAAGAAATCAAAGACATCCATCAACCTCTCCATCAAAATCATGCGTGGGGCGCATGAACAAGGACGATGTTGAGAGAAGGCTCGCAGCTTTCTGGACTCCCTGCCTCTGTCCATCTCAAGCTACGTACCCAGTACAGCACGTCTGTCCAGCCCTCCATGGTGATGCACTGGAACACCGTCAACATGGCGAAGGCAAAGTTGTCGAAGTTGGTGATGCCGTGCTTGGGCCCGTCCCACCCGGGCTTGCACACGGTGCCGTTCTGGCACTGCCGCCCGTGGCCCGTCTCCAGAGCACAAGGGGAAGGATCATCTTCTGCCGGAACATCTTAAATGGCCAGACAAAAAGAGAAGGAAGCAGAGGGGAGGGAAAGAAAGAAGGAGAGAGAAGTGAGAGAGGAAAGTGATAGGATAAGGTTGACGTGATGAGCAAACCAGCCACAGCAACAATAATGTAATGATTATACAACAATAATATAAGTTCCTCTTATATGAATTAAAAAACATAAAGAACTAGTATTTATTTAGGGCTGATACTTTCAACTAATTGTTATAAAACTGTATTTTAAGCCCAGTGATTGATTTCAAAGACAGAAGGGTTATTGCACATTCTGTTGTAATATATCAGCATCATAGCCAAATGGCCAATGAAAAAAAAATGACGACAATGCAACTACTTTAAGTGGAAAATGACAGAAAATCCACATTTCCTTTTTTTTTTTTTGGTGGTAAAGTAACTATGGACGTTTCCCTTGTAATACCAGAGTTTAGAGTGAGGGTAATATTGGTTGGATGACTCTTTCACATAATTAGCCAACAGACCCCACCCAGAAGCACTTTCTGATTACATGAGGGTCCATAACATATTACATGATACACTACCAAGGATGCAAAGCACTCTGTAATGGAAGCCTTATAGAGAAGGAGATAGAAATAACTTCTGACTGTAGGGGAAAAGCATCCACTGCAGCAGTCTTTATTACAACCCCTGAGCACAAGCACCACCGACTGATGCAGGTCGCGTGTAAAACCTGGCAGCACTGCCCTTTGCTCTCTGGCATTACTACCTTTCAGAAGAAAAGAATCATGTTCTGAACTCAACTCGAGACAGAATGGCAGTGGGTGACAGGGAGAATATTTGATACGTATCAACGGGGCTTTTTCAGGAAACAGTATAACATATCTACTATGCCTGGAGACAGTGCTTGGGCTCATTCCACATGCTGGGAATAGCTACTAAAAAATTAATGAGTTGAGATGAGGTTTATATTTTTGGTGTGGAGATCATTAGTAAATTTAAATAAGACTTGACTGATTTAAGAATTTCTATTACGTTAAAATACTGAGAAAGTCTTGGCCCCCGCTGTGGAAGCTAATAGTGCAGAATTCACAGAAGTCTGTGAAATTAAGGACATTGTCTCATGCTTATGGAAAGTAACAGTAATAAACAGAATAGACCTCAGTTTTAACAAACAAATGATTGCTTCTAACAACAGTGAAAATATGGCCTCAGAGAGAGAATTTGCTTGTAATTCTTCATCAAGAGATACTTTCTTATTTCACAAGGATCTAGGATTTCTGTACTAAAGACTATTGGCATTTCTCAGTTTGTGGCTTCAAATGTAAAACTTCACTCCCAAGAGGAAGACAGGAAGAGAAACGGTAATCCTCAACTAAGGGATAATTCTTCGGAGAATGGAGTTGAGCAGTATGGCGGAAAATATATGCAGGATTGTATCTTCTTGGCTTTTTCCTTTTACACTCTCTTTTTAACAGCTTTATTGAAATGTAATTTACATGTCCTACAATCCATGAATGTAAATGTATAGCTAAATTATTTTTAGTAAATCTATATAGTTGTACAGCCATCACTATGATCCATTTAAAAACACTTTCATCACCCTACAAAATTCCTGCGTGCCTGTTTGCAGGCAATCCCTGCTCCTGTCCCCAGCCCCTTAGCAACCGAACCTGCATTCTGTCTCTAGAGCTTTGCCTTTCTAGAAATTCCACATAAATGGAATAAAATATGTGGCTTTTCGCATCCCCCTTCTTTCACCTCGCATGATATTTCTGAGGTTCATCCACGTTGTTGCACATACCAGTATAGTCTGTTCTTTCTTATTGCTGAGCTGTACATTTCATTGTCTGTTCGCCAGCTGATGGACATTCGGGTTGCTTCCATGTTTGGATTATTGTGAAAAGTACTGCTTCTCATCTTATTTTTGGCCTAGTGCTTCAGGTTGTAAGTAGGCTTTGCGCATGGCCAAGGTATAAAGGCCTGCATCACTGGTTCCTGAGCTGTGTGAGGGAATGACAGTGTCTGTACCACTTCCTGACTCCAGGTGCTAGCTCCCAGGAGGGCCTCATTCATATAGCTAAACTTTATCCAAATTTTTATGACTTTTGAAATATTTGGATATTCAAATGTGAGCTTAAACAATGGGAGCTTATACAAGGTGGGAAATGAAAAAATGAATCCTAAATTTAAAGAATTTTTTAAAAAGTGGGTAAGTACCTAAAAATTTGAGAGTTGAGAGACTGGAACCAAATATATCATAAATTTTGTTGGGTTCTCAGCTGTTCTAATGATGGCTTTCTAGAGAGATGTGGTCAGTCACTGTGATAAAAGTGCTGGAATAATATAAAAGATAGGACAAAAAGAGAAGGTGAAAAAAATAGAGGGAAAACTTGCATTTCTTCTCCACTTGTTTTGCTTTCTAGTGAAAAAAAAAGATGCTATTAATCTTTGCATTGTGATCGCTAATCTGACAGCTCTCCCTGCATTCTCAATTCCTGAAACAGGCAGAAATAAGGAAAAAGTGCAGGTTGCCAGAGTGAGTTCTGAGTGTCCTCAACGAAGAAAAACACGTTTTGGGGTTTTACAAATATGTGTTGAAAATAAAATGGCATCCCAGGGAAGTGATCTCATTAATAAAAGAGAAAGGGATGAGATTCAGAAAGATTATCTAAAGGCTCAAGGGCCACTCTCCTATTTTAAATTAAATCCATCTTGAACAACAATAAAAAAAAAATTGGGGAACAATTAAGAAGTAGTGATGATCTGGTAAAAATAGGTATCTATAAAAAGCACTAAAAGGAACACTTGAAAAATATGAACACATGCAAATCAGCAGGTCCTTGTGACACGAACTGGAGGATGAGGGGAAATTAGTTCTAATGTGACAATATGCTGGTGCAGAGTCATGAAGTCCCAGGGGGAAAGTGGAAATAAAGTAGGAGGAAGGAACAAAGCAACGGGGACCCTATGTTTTAAACAGAAGCAAAGAGGGGTGAGGTCATTCTGAAAAGTCCAAATTAACTCTGCGCTAAAATAGTGGAGGCAAAATTAGGAGAGATTTTAGAAATGCAGTCAATACCAACAAGACCATGAAATCCTGGGAAGGAGGCCAGTGAGTGGTTCCAAGGAGAAATACCAAAGACAAAATCGATTACTTTTTAGGACCCAACTTTAAGGAGTGAATTGAATGAAAGTGATTTCATTTCCAGGTTTTAGCCAACCCATTCTTTGCCAGTCTCAGGGGTAATTATTGTGCTTGGGAGAGCTATTCAGAGTGACCTGGCTGGGAGCACCATCAAACAGATGGTGGGACAACCAGAAACAGAAGGTACTGGCATATGGTGATGTGGAGGATCGAGGAAGGCGCCTTCCAGATGCCTTGGGGGCTGGGGAAGAATGGACTCTTTTGAGACCACCTCTCCAGGGAACTGGAAAGGCAGCATAGAGACAGAATAATGGTTCACCTGGCCAGCTTCAGAGATTTTTAAAACAGATTTTATAGAGAACATGGATTATAATACAATATATTCTAAAATACAGGCACATAAAATTCAGTCTGAAAAATAACCTCAAAGTGTAAAAAGAAGAATTTGATGTAAATTCCATTAAAAAATTCTAATAAGGGCTTACAAGCAATTTTGTATCATCTAAGTTTACAGACAAATATGGTAATTCAATCTAAAGCCCGAAATTGAAACAAAAAAATCACCCATTCCAAAGGTGGTACAAAACTCTCCAAAGCACATGGAATCTGATCTTCTACTCTGTGGCTGCATTGAATATGTCCAGATTCCTATACATTTTTTTCTCCTCATCAGTGTTAGTCACTGTGTGGGTGCAAGAGGCCTTGATGACAGCTGTATTGTGTTCTGTTGGGAGTAATAGAGTGGGACCCTGGATTGTGATCAGATGTCAGGTTCAGGAAGGAGGAGATAAGTGAGCTCCTAATTGCAGTGTTGAGAGAAAAGGCTCCTGCAGCCAAGTGTCCTTGGTCCCTCTTCCCAGCAGCAAGTCTGGTTCCACAGAGAATGAGGTCACCTTCCCAGTGGAGCTGGCATGGCTCCTCTCTCTGGAACACTTCTCTCGGTGTCTGTCCTCTGACATCCTGGCTCCCAGAGCTGATGGTCATTTCCATGATGGAAGCCACCTTCCCTTCTGAACTTGTGGGGTGAAGGTAAAACCCACAACATAAGTAATCTGATGCACCTTTTGATAGGAAGCAGGTGACCTCCCAGATACCTTTCTTGGTCCTGTTTTCCATCAGAGATGGACAATAATACGGTCCCAAATTGGACATTGCCACTGGTGAGGCTAGTTCTGGTCTTTATTCTAAAAGCAGGGAGGCTACTTAAACTTTTAGCAGGCCCGACGTAGCTGTTGGTGAGAGCCACACTATCACCCTCACTGCTAAATGGATGGGAGTCTTTGAGACTCAACAACCCAGTGACTGCCTAAGGAGTTTGGGTCAAACAGATCATCGATCACCTCAATACAACTGTATAAACTTTAGATACACTATAGCCAGCTCTTCAGCAGGACTTAGAATGAGCTCCAACAAAACCACACAATTAAATTTATAGGTTTGAGGCTAGCTACAGATCGAAGTGAACATAAAGAAGAATTTGAATTCAAGGGAAACTATTATTCATTGTATTGTTTAGTATTTCTTTAAGCAAGTCCTAGAACCTCAGAATTTCAGCTAAAGGCAAGACCGGTTTGTTCCAATATTAAAGAGTTTCTATTTTTTTAACATGATAGTTTATTTTATACAATTACGACTCAAGTAATTTGGAAATTCTTTCTAGAGTGGAAAAAAATGGTCTTCTCTTAAGCAAACTCTTCATCAAAAAAGGAAAAACAACAGTGTGAGTCTGTGATTATAGGTTTATAGCTTTTGTTCATTTATTTGAGACATTGGCCATGTGGTAGTGTCCTAGATATCTTGCAAATACACAATACATCCAGTCAAATCAGATCAGCCATATCAGGTAACCCACTTTGGTTTCTGAACATGAATAACCCATTCCACTCTTCATTGTATTTATGCTGTCCCCCCTCAGCCTCCCAAAGCAAGGGGGCATCAAATTGAGTTTAATTCCTGGGATGAGTAGAAATGAGAAGCAATAGATGGAGAAAAACGAGGTAACTTTTAATGCTTCAGACCTGCTCCCCTTTCTTCACCAAGATGCCAAAAACTAAGATGAAAGATGTTCTTTGAAGAAAAAAAATCACACAAATTTGACATTGCTAACCCCTTTGGGGGAATATTTTTTTCAAAAAGCCTTCTCAATTTCTGTTTAAATGTTTTTTTAAAGGTCAAGCTGAGATTTTAGTAACTTAAGATAGCAGTTTGCAGCATATTCCATAAGCCAAACTCTAGACCTACTCAAGGAAGTGCTTAATGAGCCACTATTGCTTGTTAAAGATATTGATTTATGGAATGAACATGGAGAGAAGTCACTAAAAGAAAGAACTGTGAAGTCATGAGGTAGAGCAAAACCTCTTTGAGGAAAAGAAGTTTCACTGCTGGCAAGGAGGTGATTCCATGCCTGCCACCTCATCCTACCCTGAGATAGGGGCCAGTGGTTCTGCCTGTGAATGGAGAAGCAGAAAACATTAAGAGTAGAAAAGTTGGGGTCAGTGCCTAAGGATGAAAAGAACCCAAGGTCATGATGGGAGAGCCTGCTGGCTACAGGCTAAGCTGCTTTCCTGAAAGGGCTTCTCATGACAAGCAACACTGAAGGACTAATGGAGTGAAGATCCACACAGTCACTAGGTTAGTTCTGATTCTTAAAATATTCAAGGTTGGCTAAGTATGTTTCTCGAATTGCACAGCTCATTTAAATACTGTTTCGTAATGCTGGACAAAGCTTGCATTTAGCTGTTTTAACAGAGATCTGTTTTAGTGAAAACAAAACTACTGAGAGAAAGAGAATAGTAATCTCTGCCTCTCACTTAACCATGGTACGGAAACATGAGCACTGGAATGGAGGGGGCCTACCCCAGCATCCCTGCTGATATGGTGGCAGTGTACCCAGCTGGATGGAAAGTCGTGATGAGACAGTGAAGCTTCTCAAGAAGTGGCCACTCAGCATCTTCCCTTACCTGCTATACCCTCCTGATTGTAGCAGGTCTTATGCATCTTCCCCATGAAGAGCTCCAGGCCGATGATAGCATAGATGATGATGACAAACAGCACTAGCAGGGCGATATGCAGCAGGGGGACCATGGCCTTGATGATGGAATTCAGGACCACCTGGAGACCTACAACGACAAACGATGGTAATAGTAGTGAGAACATCCACATCCATGTGCTGTCTTTGATGCCGTCCTGACACAATCTCATGCAATCTTCTTAGCACCTCTACCAGTAATTCTCATAAGCTCCATTTTTTAGATGAAGAAACTGAGTGACAGAGTGGGAATCTAAATTGAGGTTGGCCTGACTCCAAATCTCTCTTGGAGGTACATCCAAATGAAAGGACTGGCAGAGGCTATACTTCCAAGGGGAAGAACATGTTGTTTCATCCAGAACTACCCAATTTTCTAATATCCCACCTTAGAGACAACTTAGCATCTTTTTCTCTACATTTTATTATAGACAGGGCTCACTTTGACTAGAAGACTTATTGGTTACTCAAGAGCCTATGGCTGACCCATAAGCTATAAAATGAATTAGCCTGGTTGTGCAGCATCAGTGAAGGTGGGACTTCCTTTGCTGAAACTGACACATACTCCCAGGATATATCTGGGGAGTGAGACCTGTGTGAGAGGGCTGAGGAAATAGCTCTGAAAGCATCTTCTCTGGATTGCAGGAATGGACCTCTCTTCCTACAAATTTCTGACCGGGTCACCCTCCCTTAGCATCTGAGTCTGAAGAACATGACAGCCTTCTATTCAAATACTGCATTGAAGGGAGTTGGTGTTTAATGGGTATGGAATTTCAGTTTGGGGAGATATAAAAAGTTCTAGAGATGGATGGTGGTGGTGGTTGCACAATGTGAATATACTTAGTGCACTGAACTGTACACTTAAAAATGGTTAAAATGGTAAATTTTGATATGTATGTAGGACAATAAAAAAATTTTAAGTACCTAGATCCCTTTAGGAAAAAAAAAAAAAGTAAATGATAAACTCTATTTAGCTCATAGGTCTTGTCAGTGCACCCCAAAGGTCTGCAGGTCTCTACTGTTGTCCTATGGAAAGGAGAACCCCCTTACTCATAAATTCAACCATAAATAACACACCAAGAATGTTTCACATTTAAAGGAGATGTTTCAAGCTTTCATTTACAAATGACAGAGAGGTGGTCATTAGCAAGTCACCCCAGATTACTCCTAGTCTTAAGAAAGCTTTCTGTCAACAGTGAGCACACCAAATCTTCACATCCTAGGAGAGATGTGGGGGAAGGGCAGACTCTCCTTCCTTACATCTAGGCCAGCAGTGCAGAAAATATTCTTGGGGGCCACCTTTGACACTCCTATGACAGGACGCCCACCTCTGAACCACACCACGTAGGGCACTTTTAGTGCTGCTATCTGACTTACTCGCCACGTATATCTTCCTCCTGCCTTCTGCTCTGGGTAAACAAAGGCTGGGTCATCCTCTCCCCAGACCCCAGGGCAGAAACTGGCATTTTGTGATCTGGTGGAGTGGCTTTCACAAGCCTAATTAGAACAATTCTCCCCAGCTATTAAGCCAAGCTGGGGAGAGAAAAATAAATAAATAAAGGAAGGAAGGAAGGAAGAGAAAAGCTAGAATAATTTTACCTGTGAATTAATGAGTGCTTTGCAGCCTCCCAT
Organism: Macroglossus sobrinus; assembly: GCA_004027375.1. Taxonomy (NCBI): domain Eukaryota; kingdom Metazoa; phylum Chordata; class Mammalia; order Chiroptera; family Pteropodidae; genus Macroglossus; species Macroglossus sobrinus. The sequence continues at coordinate 139,942 of PVKZ01001849.1, read as the reverse complement.
TAGAACAAGATGTTTTCAGATCCAAATGATTCCATTAATTAGCAAGTTGTACACACATTAGTGTTAAAGTATGCGAAGCCACGAGAAAGTTGAAACCTGAACTGCAAAGCAGCTTCCAGAGGTGTCTGCTGTAGGGAATTTGCACTAAGTGCTGCTTGCAGAAGAGGGAGAGAAACCCCCGAATCCGGGCTCCACAGGCCACAAGGGGGCTTTGTGAGCAGGCCTTCAGTGCCACTGTCTCAGATGGCAATAAAATGGTGGGAGACACAGGACGGGAAACTCTCCGCCATGCCACAGCCAGAGGTCTGCTCTTAAGAACAGAATCTTTATCATGCCTGACGAGGCCCTGGGGAGTCCGGCTGGCCCCCCTCTCCACCCACCTCCATCCTCTGTCCCTCACGCTCTGGACTCCTAGCCAAACAGCTTTTCTTTTGGACTTAAATATGTCATACTTCCTCCTACCAACCAGCCGTCAGAAATGTTATTGCCTAGGCTGGAACACTTGTCCATAGTTCCCTCCTACTTACCCTTTGGCTCTCAGCCCAAACATCTCTCTTCCTGGGGATCCTTCCCCAGGCTCCCAGAACAGAGAAGTTTCCTTTCTTATATGTCTTCTTAGAACTGCTTCCTCTCCTTTGGAACATTAGTCTGTTTGGAACTGTATGTTCATTAAGTGCTTTTTAAAAATTCTCATCTATCTCTCACGCCGGGCTGAGTTTTGTGAAGACAGGCACTGTCCTTTTCACCATTTTATGGCGAAGGCCCGGCTTGGTGCTGAGCACATGGGGGGCACTCGGTAAATGTTTACTGAAGGAATAACACACAATCTAAGTAAATGCTGCTGCTGTCATGAAGCTCTGGGGGGCTTTGCTACAAGTCTGCTGGGCAGGCAGGGATGTGATGGCTGGGGAGTTTCTGGGGCCTGCAGACCCAGGCAAAGACTACTGAGCAGGATGCACAGAGGACAAAAGGCAGTCAAAGAAGCCTTGGAGCTCCCTTCAGCAGAGATGCCATAGAACTCTTAAATAAATACTCTGTTGCACTGTCCTGGTCTCGGGTGGTAGCCTCACGAGCCACCTGAGCACCCAGGCCAGAAGATGATCCCCTAGACTCTTCCCTCCAACCAGTGACTACGTTCTGCCAGGTTGAGTCTGAAGTATTTTAGACAAGTATAAATTATTTTTGCTATATAAATAACACATGCTAAATATAGAGGAAATGGAAAATACTTATTATAGAAAATTGGAAAACATAGGGAAACAAAAAAAGAGAGAGAAATCACCCATCATCCCATCACCCAGATATAACCACTGTTACCCTGTTGGTATATAGTTTGGACATTTTGGTCCGTGACTCGTTTTCCTCCTCTCTAACTCCTTGGTGTTTGTCATTCAATTAACTGATCTCCCTATGTTCAGTTTTGCCCAATCTTCACTCTCTGCTAAAGTACAAATTGGAATGTGTCACTTCCCTACTAAAGTTGTCTGATGACTCCCCATCGCCTACAAGTAAAACTCACTTGTTTCCTGTCACAGTCTGATCGTATCTGATTCCAGTCTACACTTCAATTACAGCAATATACCAAACTGTCTGAACTTCTGTGGCTTCAGTTCTCCCTCGTTCAACATGTGTTGTTCCCTCTACCTAGAATGTCATTCCCTGCTCAAGAGCTCCTGGAGCCTCGTCTTATCTTTGCATCAATACAGTGTAGTGACTTGATGCACATGGACAAAATCACATTTGTAAGCACAGGTTGCCTTTAGAACATAAACCACAGTGATGAAGGAATCTGAAACTATGTCGTTCAATGATCTTTAGAAGGCAAAGACAAGACTCGTGGAATGAGCAAACGCACAGGCAGGGAGGGTAATAGCAATGATTTTCACATGACTTAAACTGCGATTTTGAGGAAGAGGAATTAGATGAATTCTGCATGACCATAGGATGGAACTAGGAACAACTAGAAAGTAGTCAGAACAGATTTAGGTTCAATACAAATAAAAACTGTCCACAAAACAGACCTATGCTTTAAGAGCTAGTAGGCTCCCTCTCCTCAGAGGTATTCAAGCACTGACTAAACAAGCTCTTGGACGAGATGCCTTGGTGGGGATTCAGTCACTGGGCAAATATTGTCCTGGCACGCCAAAGCCTCTTACACCCTCGTTAACATGTTCTGAAGATTTACTGTGGGTCACGTGTAGCTCTCAACATTCTACTTTGATTATTCCATTTCCTCCTGGCAACAACCCTGTGAAGTAGATACTATTATTAACCATCTTTTACAGATGAGAGAAGTGAGTCTTAGAGATGTTCAATGGCCCATCCATGGCTATACAACTGGTAACTGTGGCGTGGAGTTTAGCGCCAGGGGGCCTGGCTTCACCACTGTGCTAAATGCCTCGCCATACCCTACGGACTGTAGCTCTCAGCCTCATGATCTGTGTCTACAAAGCAGTGACACATGCTTCCAACATCTGCCAGGAAGGTGCAGGAGCTTAGTCCCTGCTTCCAGGGGAGCCTAGATGTTTCCAAGGCTAGGCCCAGGAAAGGCATCTAGTTTCTGCCTGCCTTCCTCACAGCCAGTAGAAGCCAGGCTGGTGTGTGATGGCAGGGGGCCAAGATTCCTTCTCTTTGGTCCACCATGAGAATTTGGCTTTCAAGGGCTGGATGCTTAATAGCTTCTTCTGGGAACTGGCTCACAGTTGTCCCAGAAAGAGCTCCTCCAGCTCAAGTTCTAATTTGGAAGACAGCGGCATTTTTCCACCCAAGTGTTCTCCACAGATGGGTCATGCTTACAGCTGATAAGCAATTGATAGGCCCTTCTTCAGGGCTGGTTGACCATGTTGGTGGAAGTAAATGGGCTCTAGATAAGCCCGGGGAAACAAGTGCTGTAAAATGCCCCGTGAACACAAGATCATTAGAGGCCTACGAATACAATGATTCTATTTTCCTAGATCGAAATCAGGATGTGAAATCTGACAAATACGTAAGTGTTTATGGGAACAGTAGGATAGAATATTTGGTATGAGAGCTATACAGGAAAGTTTGGAACACACAGTTCCACAGGGATTAACATATAGCTTAGAAATCTAGTCTCTGCTAATCTGCATTTCATGTCAGGTGACCACCTCTTGGTAAAAACTCCCAAGAGGCCTGGCTGCCAGACCTTCCAGAGGGATGGGGCTTTGAGAAGCGGTATCATTAAATGCTGGGAAAAGCACAGAGATGGCACTTAGTTAGCACATGTGGCTTTTCCTTTTCTCCTTCTCATTTTGCTGTAAGGCCCTCTGGACAAATGCATTCCTTCTGGGCTCAAACTTGAATATTCCAGGTTAGAAAAGAACTTAAGATCTGCACATATAAATCATTTTGTTTTTCTTAAAATATCAGGAAAAACCACAGAATCAATCTTGGAAAGCAAAACCTGGTATCTATCTTTAAGATAGTGCTGCGATTATCCTGAAAATGCCCAGGTTGACTAAAGTTGCTGCTCATACCTGTTAAGACAGTCCGCCATGATGGATGCTTGGTTGAGGACATATCACGCTCTTTTATTTTATTAAGGAGCATCCCACCTACCCAGCTTTCAGTAATGAAATATTCTGCTCTGGGACTCAGGGGTAATATCAAGAAGGAGTTTGAAAATGACTTTACAAGTAAGAGCCTGAGAAAAAAGGAGAATGAAAACTTACTGGGGCTGAAAGGTCATGTGCAGAAGTCTTATCTGATCAAGAGCTAGACCTAAAGGCTCTGTTCTTTTCATATGAATTCTACTCCCATACTTCCGTCTTCTGAATTCAAATTTTAAGTGTTTCTAGTTCAAAATGGAAGGGTGAAAGGGAGAAATGGTTGAAGATTCCCAAATTGGAGATCTTTGCTAATGTTAGTTTGATTTCATTGTTCAGAATCCATATTAACTTATAGCGTGTTTTGTTGGTGGCCAGCGATGTACATTTTATTTTCCAGCTATTCAGACTCCATTGTTCTAGACAAATATCAGAAAAACTGAAAATAATCAAGGAGGCCTGATCACAGAATCCATAAGGAAATAATGGTGAGAATCACTGAACTAGGAGAAAAGGAGCTTGGGTTTAGTGTGGTGGTGATGGATACAATTTCTCATAGATGTAATAAAAAATTGCCAGAAAAGGAAGCAGACCTTAGGATTACCTAGCTCAATGACTTAATTTTCACTCCTTCAAAGGATATATGTATTGAGCTGTGTTCTATGGGCCATCTGCTACATTAGGGATGGGGATATGGTGGTGAATAAAAGGCCCTCAGGCTTTGTCCTCAGTGAGCTTGTAATGGAAGCCAAACATTAATCACATAATCACACAATTGATATATGATGACAAATTCTGCTAAGAGCTTCAATGGAACAGAAAAGGTACCATAAGGGTCCTCCTCTAGCACGTAGCGTAGAGGACGTCTTCCTCAGGAAGGGGTGCTTGAACCGCAGGCTAAACAATGAGATGAAGAGGACCTGGCCAGGTGAGTGGGCAGAAAAATGGTCCAGGCAGGAGAGTCTGAAAGTTCTAGGTGAGCAAAGTTGCCTGGATGATTTTGTAGACTCATGGGAGACCCATGTCTCCCATCCGTCGGCTTTAAGCTTTTCCCTTGGCTTTGTTCTGCCTCTTAAGCTACTGGAAAGAGATTTGGAAAACCAGTTTACTGCTTCTGTCTGAAGTCTAAGGAAGCAGAAGTCACTTCTACTTTGAGAGAAAACAATTCAGGAAGCTAATGAGAATGGCTCTCCTGGTAACTTCCTCACTTGTGAAATGGAGGAAATAATCCCCATCATGTACCATAGAGAAAGCAGAAGAAGGCGGAGAATTGGGCCAAGAGCCCTCTGCTATTCTGCTGGTTTTTAGGAGGCTGACTCCATTCAACTGGAGAGTTGTGGCACCATCTAAGATGTTGCCAACACAGCCAGCCTAGATGGAAAGAGATGTCCCATTAACCTCAAACCTGGAAAACATGCTTCTAAAATGGAACAGACCCTATTCCTAATGCAGTCAGTGGCTTTCAATGAGGTTACTGGTTGTTTTGTTGCTGAGTCAGGATCCTGCAGTGTGTCAGGACTGTTGTTAAGAAGACACACCCAATATCCAGCACTGGAGAAGATTCAGGACTGCTCTCCTTAGGCCATATCCGGGAGTTTAGATAACAACTTCGCAATTCAAGCTGGCTTTCCTTTCTTTGCAGAATGGTGGCCATAAAAACATACTGCTTAATCCAGAGGTCTGATTAACCGGATGATGATTAACTGAGAGGCTGGCCCGACCAAAAAGAGTTATGTCTTCCATACTAACCAAATTCAAACAAAATAATAGAGTCACTACATGGTGAACCAATTTAAAGCATGTTCACCAGCATCACCTTGGGATTTGATGCTGTCTGCAAGGAATGTATTCCCATTAATCAAGAGCATCATCTCTACCATGTCCATTAAGCTCCATGCTGACTCTGGACCCCACTCATATTGGACCTGGGACACTGACTTTGTGAAAGTGCAGATGAAACACCAACCTATCCCAGGAAGGGAATCTAGAATGAATCTGTCAGCTACCTCCTCTCTCTAAGTTTGCCCTGGCAGAAATGCTATGAGAGGCGCTCTGCCTTCCCTAATGGTATATCCAGACTACAAAAAGCTCTTCTTCTAAGAGTCAAGGTTGTCTTTCTCCAGTCCACCATAAACAATTATGTACCCCTCACTTGTGAACCTACTGAGCACTTACAAAGTACCTTGCCAGTTGTCAAGGGAGGTGGGGAAGGAAAGGCAGTACAGTGCAGTGGTTAAAGCACAGGGACTCCTGGAGCCAAATAACTGGGTTGAATCCTGGCTCCTCCACTTCTCAGTCATGTGACTTGGACAAACTATTTGACCTCTTAAAGTGAAGATGATGCTAGTACCTACCTTATAAAGTTGCTGTGGGGATTAAACAAGTTAATTCATGTCAAATGCCCATAGTAAGTGCCATTATTATTGTATAAGTGTGGTGAGGCTCTCAGTGGAACTCTAAAGCAGTGAACATATTTATGAGTCATCTGGGATTTTGTCAAAATGCAGATTCTGATTTGGTTCATCTGGGGTAAGGCCTGGTTTCTGCATTTCTGACCAGACCTCAGGTGATACCAAAGCTGCCGTTCTACTGACCACACTTGGGGAAATGAGGCCCTAGAGCATGCCAATCATCCTGGAAGGCCACAGCAATCTTGTCTGGCCTGGCTGAGGTCTGAGGCACTCTTAAGCAGTTACTGGATTTTTACTGGAGTGGGGTGATCCTTGTCACATCACTCTTGTCAGGTAATTTATATAATTGGTAAAACATGTGAAGCCAACACTGGATGCATAAAATACTACACTCTAACTGGTATGAGGGTCCTACAGAGTAATAAACTAAAATTTTTATTTTTATTTTTTTTAAACATATGATCCCTGCAAAGAGTGAGACAGGGACATATGATTACATTGTGCTGCTGGGGAACAGAAGTGAGGTATGCTAGTGTCTGTCCTTCCAGTAACAATAGAAGCTATCCAATAGAGTTATGGACAGACTCTAATGACTGTGACCCACTGCTGTGATGTTACAGGTAGGAGCAGCTTGACATCAGTTTCCCTCTTGACATGGGCCTGTATTGCATCCTCAAGGGTTACTTGTGGCCTCTGACTGGCCAATCCATCCATGCCTTTGCAGTGGCCATTATTTTCTTTGACCTGCTTGATACCATCGATTACTCTCTCCTTGTCTCCATGACAGTGTACACCCTTTGTGTGGTTCTTTCTAAACTCTTTCTCAGGAAATTCATTAACTTTACTCTCTCCTGAAGGCTCAATAGTCACCATCAGGTGAGTCTAAATTTGCAATTACATTTTCTTTGTCCTTTCTTTTGAATGTAAGCTATGTGTCTCCATAAGCCTAATAGATATTTCTACTGGTTTGTCTTATCATCTCCTTATACTAAAGAAATCTAAACTTGAACTCATAGTCTTCTCTCTACTGGTCCTCACGAGACTCAAAATTTGGCAGTCATCCTTGCTCCCCTCTTCACTAATAATAGTCAATTCTTCATCCAGAGCATCTGTCACATCTGTTCTTCCCACTGATATTCTTACTGTCTCCTCATTGGGTTGGGAGACTGGGCTCCCTGTTTCTAGCTCCCTGCCAGCCGAACCCATTCTGCACTATCACCCCATTACTCATCCTAAATTGCCTTGCTCAGAAACCTGTAGTGGTTCCATAATAGAGGTAGACTTAAATCTCCTTCTACACGATCTGCACATAGTAGGTACTCAGATTTATTTGCAGAAAGAATAAAACCAGGTTACAAGCATTAGGATAGTAGATTTCAGCAAGAAATGTATGGTTACTGAGAGCAATCTGCGGAGAGGGCCATCTTGAGAGGATCTGTGATGATGCCAGCCCAAGATGACATGTGCAGAAGGACATAAAACCCTGATCTCACCCTCCTCTCTCCTGATGAGCTCCTACTCTGCTCACCATTGATAAAACCAACTGAAAGCCAGAGGGCAAGGTAGCTTTTTGATGTAGTCCATATGGTCAGTCCCCTGGCTAGAGAGCAGACTGGAGAAGGGTTAAGAGTAGATGTGGTAGGGCAAATGGAACAATGTAGGGAAGACAGAACAATGAGCTTAGAATGGTTTTCAAAGTATCATTGGCCTTCTATGTGCCACCATTACCATTTCATTAAACCAGGAAGAGTTACCCTATTTGTAGGGCTTCTGAGTTTTATAAGTAAGAAGTCCCCTCATAGGGAGGTAATCAGATAAATGTCTTCTGACTTTAACTCACCAGCTAACTATGGGTCCTCATCTTCCAAAGTCATACCTGACTGGAGTCTAGAAATGAATTTCTTTCTCAGCATGTGTGATTGTAACTACCACCACCACCACCACCACCACCACCACCACCACCACTACCACTACCACTAACACCAACACCATCATCATCATCATCATCATGTTGTGACTATTGACCTAGGCTTTCTTCTGATCAACATGAACCAGTTTGGACTGATTAGAAATTGGAGGTGAGATGAACCTCACAAATCATGTTTTATGCCTTCACTTGGCTAACAGACACTTTTAATGGTTTCATAGACTTAATGACTTTCAAAAGAAAATAGGTCTAGAACTAGAAAGGCAGGTAATTAGTTCTCTCTTGGGTTAAAAAGTAAGTTTGTTACACTGAGGGTCAAAAATGGCTGATGCATTTTCTTACTGGAAGAGAATCTTCTCATTAAGGGCAGAAGAACTCTTGCCTGGATTGCTTTCCTGCGATCTCAAGGTTTTTTTTAATGTTCTTATTAAAATGTCCTTATCATTTGAGGTTTTCATTTATTTTTAATTGAACCTTTCCATGTTAATAAATTTCTGCATCCCACAAGTGGTTCAATGAACATTAATGGAGAGTTGTTGTCCGAGGAAAGGAATGGTGGATACTCTGTTGCCTAATAAATTAAAAACGAAGAGAGTAATTAAAATATCAACCTTCATATTGAATTAACTTTTTATATTAGCAATAGGTGTTGGGGTGAGAAAAATAACAGAAACCCTGATACTAGAAAAAAAAGTTAAATAAGGCAAAATGAAGACAAGATGATTCAAAGCAAATAGCAATAGAACTGAAATGATAATATCAGTTCCCATTTCTTGAGGACTCAGCGCATGCTGGGCACTGTGTAAAATGTGTTATTTATATAATTTCATTTAATTCTTCAACTATCTTGATAAATATAAATTAACTGAAGCTTATGGAAGACAGATAACTTGTCCAAGATTACATATGTTGTAAATTCTGAAGCTGGAGTTAAAAGTCAAGCCAAACTTACTTTAAACCCTCTACCCTTAGCCACTTACAGGCAAAAATGTCAAATACACTACATTATTCCCTGACACTGTGTCATGGCAGATGTTGTTATTGATCATGGCCTCTTTCCTTCTGGTCCCACATGGGGCTTTACAGTTCTTCTCATCAGTATGTCTCTTATGACAACACTAATTCATTGAAAGTGACTGATAAGATTTTGGCACCTTGTATGTCCCTTCCCTACTGGTGATACTGGTGATAAACTGTATCTCTTAGCTAAGAGCAGACTAGGAAGCAGATCTCTTTTGGCACCTGCCAAGGATGTGGATTCCTACACCTAAACTTTTCCTATTTTAAAAAACTTCTTGATAAATATTTGTGAGATATAATGTACATAAAGGTAAAAAAAAAAAAAGAAAATGTTACAGTTTATAATTTATCACAAAAAAAATAGCTATGTAACTATCACGCAGGTCAAGAAATAGGACATCATCAGTTCCACAGAAGCCCCACTCCTGACTCCTTCTGGGTGGTACCCCTTCCTACATCAAAATAACCACTATATTATACTTAAGTAACCAGATAAAATATAATTCACCACATTAATACAAAAATCACAATTCTGTCAATAGATGTAAAGAAAACTATTTCATAAAATTCAGCATTTTCCCCAGTCTTTTACATTCTTTTTTTGTATTTCTCATTCTTTTGATTTTTTTATGTTTGATTTTCAATACTTTCCCCTGACCTCTATACAGTTCAATAATTCTGTTTTCAGCTGCGCCAAATTTTCTTTTAAATCCATTCACTGCATGTTTCACATTTGCTATTATATTCTTAATTTCTAAAATTTACATATGGCTCTTTATCAGATCTTCTGGTTCCTGTAGGGCCCAGTGATACAGTCTCTCTGGTCACCTAAACCAGGTGTCGCAGGCGTGCCCTTTGTGGGGGTTGTGTGTGCCCTCCTGTTGCAGTTGAGCCTTGACTGTTGTTGTGACGTCAGTGGGAGGGACTGACTCTCAGGCTGACCGGCTGCGAGGAATGGCCTTGACTGCAGTAGATAATCTATTGTGCTGATCTCATAGAGCAGGATATACTTTAGCAGGGCTCTGGGGCCCAGAAAGTTCACCCTTTGGATATGATGTTTGTGGAGTAGGTTGGGTGGTGCTCTGGAGTTGTTTTGAAGCCAGCTACTGGTGTGTTGGTTCTGGGGCCTCTTGGGAGAAGCTCTGGTGCAGGCAAAGCTCAGCTGCTGCCTGTGACCCACCTCATAGTAGCTATAAAGGTGATGTGCAGAAGACCGCCATCTGTGCTGGGCATGGAGGCACCTGAGAGAGACTAAGGTGCAAACCAAGGCTGGCTGCCACTAGTGCTGGGCTTGAGGCTGCTTAGCAAGAGGTACAGGACATGCTGAGGCCAGCCACTGCTTGTTTGGGATTTGCAAACCTTTGAGACATTTTAGAAGAGTCTGCAATGCAAGCCAAAACAGCCCATTTGTGTAGAAAAGCAGCTGGAAGAGGTTCGTGCCAGGTTTGCAAGTTGGGTGTCGGAGGTCTCAGGGAATCTCCAGGGCAAGGTGAATGGTGTTAACCAAGTTAATGGAATACTCAGATTGAACAAGCAATAGGTCAATGAATAAATCAAAGGAGAAATTAAAGAAAACTTTGAGACAAATAAAAATGAAACTACAACTTACCAAAAGCTATAGGATGCAGCAAAAACAGTTTTAAGAGGGAAGTTCATGTGATACAGGCTCAACTCAAGAAATAAAAAAAATCTCAAATAGACAATCTAACTTTACACCTCAAGAAACTAAAAAAAGAAGAAGAAAAATGCCCTAAAATTAGTGGAAGGAAGGAAACAAAGATCAAAGCAAAAAATAATTGAAATAAGAGACTAAGAAGACAATAGAAAAGGTCAATGAAACTAAGAACAGATTCTTTGAAAAATAAATTGACAAATGTTTAGTTAGACTCACCAAGAAAAAAAGGAAGAGGGCTCAAATAAATAATATCAGAAATAAAAGAGAAGTTACAACTGATAACATAGAAATGCAAAGGAACACAAGAGAATATCAACAAATATATGCCAATAAATTGGAAAACTTAGAAGAAATTGATAAATTCCTAGAAATATACAGTCTTCTAAGACTGAATTATGAGGAAATAGAAAATCTGAATAGAGCAATTATGAGTAAGGAGATTGAATCAGTAATCAAGAACCTCCCAACAAACAAAAATCCAGGACCAGATAACCTCACTGGTGAATTCTACCAAACATTTATTTTATTATTTATTTAATTTATTTTTTTTATGGTGACATTGGTTAACAAAATCCAGTAAGTTTCATGTGTACAATTTAACAGTAAAGCATATATATGTTGCATTGTGTGTTCCCCTCCCATAGTTAGATTTCTTTCTGACACCACATATTTGACCCTTTTTACCCCATCTACCTCCCTCCTCTCCCCACCTCCCCTACCCTCTGGTAGCCACTAGTCTATTGTCTATATCCATGAGTCTCTGTTTGTTTGTCCTGTTAGTTTGTTGATTTTTATTTATATTCCACATATAAGTGATATCCTGTGGTTTTTAACTTTTTCTGTCTGGCTTATTTTGCTTAGCATAATTATCTTCAGGTCCATCCACATTGTTGCAAATGGCAGTATTTCATTTTTCTTATGGCTGAGTAATGCTCCACTATATATATGTACACAGTTTCTTTATCTACTGTAGGACACTTTGGTTGCTTCCATGTCCTAGCCACCTTGAATAATTCTACTATGAACATTGGTATGCAAATATCTTTTTGGATATGAGTTTTCAAGTCTTTGGGGTAAGTACCCAGTAGAGGGATTGCTGGATCATATGGTAGATCAATTCTTAATTTTTTGAGGAACATCCATACTATTTGACATAGTGGCTATACCAATTTTCAGTCCCACCACCAAATATTTAAAGAAGATTTAATGCCTATCCTTCTCAAACTCTTTAAAAATATTGAAGAAGAGGAAATACTTCCAAATCATTTGATGAGGCCCGTATTATCCTGATACCAAAACAAGACAAGGACACCACACACACACACACACACACACACACACACACACACACACACACACACTCTACAGGCCAATATCCTGTAATTAATGAGAATAGATGCAAAACTCCTCAACAAAATATTAGCAAATCAAATTAACCAATAAATTAAAAGGATCATACAACATAATCAAGTGGTATTTATTCCAGGAATGCAAGAATGGTTCAAGATCCATAAATCAATTAATATGGTATACCACATTAACAAGGTGAAGGATAAAAATCACACGATCATTTCAATAGATGCAGAAAATGCATTTGAGAAAATGCAACATCTATTTATGATAAAACTCTCAACAAAGTAGGTATAGAGGGAACAAACCTCAACACGATAAAGGCTATTATGACAAACCCACAGCTAGCAGCACACACAATGGTGAAAAGCTGAAAACTTTTCCTCTAAGATAAGAAACAGGAAAAAATGCCCATTCTCACTACGTTTATTCAACCTATTATTGGAAGTCCTACCAAGAAAAATAAAAGGCATCTAAATTGGAAAGGAAGAAGTAAAATTGTTACTATTTGTGGATGATATGATTTTATACATAGAAAACCATAAAGGCAACAACAAATAACTATTAGAATTGATAACCTAATTTAGTAAAATTGCAGGGTACAAGATCAACATACAAAAATTTGTTGCATTTTTATATACTAACAATAAAAGTGTTAATTTCTTAATTTCTCAAGAACAGAAAACAATCTCTTTTTCAATTGCATCAAAAAGGATAACATACCTAGAAATAAATTTAACCAAATAAGTGAAAGACCTGTACACTGAAAACTATAAGACACTGATAAAAGAAACTTAAGAAAACACAAATAAATAGAAAGATATTCCATGCTCATGGACTGGAAAAATTAATATTGTTAAAATGTCCATATTACCTAAAGCAGTCTACAGATTCAATGCAATTGCTATCAAAATCCCAATAGTATTTTTCACAAAAATAGAATAAACAATCCTCAAGTTTGTATGGAACCATAGGAGACCCTGAATAGCCAAAGCAATCTTAAGAACAAAGCTCATGGCATCACATTCCCTGATATCAAAGTATATTACAAATTTATAGTCATCAAAACAGTATGTTATTGGCATAAAAACAGACACAGAGATTAATAAAACAGAGAGCCCAGAAATAAATCTACACATATATGGTCAATTAATTTATGACAAATGAGGCAAGAATATACAATGGGAAAAGACAGTCCCTTCAATGAATGGTGTTGGAAAAGCTGGACAGCCACATGGAAGAGAATGAAACTAGACTACTGTCTTGCATCATACATTAAAATGAACTCAAAATGGATTAAAGACTTGAATGTGAAACCTGAAACCATAAAACTCCTAGAAGAAAACATAAGTAGTAAGTTCCTTGACATCAATGTTAGCGATGTTTTTGTTCGGATTTGACTCCAAAAGCAAAGGCTAAGAAAGCAAAATAAACACTTGGGAATATACCAAACTAAAAAGCTTATGCGCGGCAAAAGAAACCACAAAAGAGAGAAAGGGAGGGAGGAAAGGAGGGAGAGAGAGAGAGGAGGGGGAGAAAGCAAAAGCAACCTATTGTTTGGGAAGATATATGCCCATCAGGTATCTGGTAAGGGGTTAAGATCCAAAATATATAAGAAATTCATACAATTCAATAGCAAAAAGCAAACAATCCAATTAAAAAATGAGTAGAAGTTCTGAATAAACATTTCTCCAAAGAGGACATACAGATGCCCAACAGACACATAGAAAGATGCTCAACATCACTAATCGTAGGGAAATGAAAATCAAAACCAGAAGAGATATCACCTCACATTTGTTTGAATGGGTATTATCAAAAAGACATGAAATAACAAGTTTTGGTGAGGCTGTGGAGAAAGGAACCCTCATGTATTGTTGGTGGGAATGTAAATTGGTAAAGTCAGTATAGAAAACAGTAGGGAGGTTCTCCAAAAAATTAAAAATAAAACTACCATATGATCCAGCACTTCCACTTCTGGATATTTAATTGAAGAAAGCAAAACCATTAATTTGAAAAGATATATGCACCCCTATGTTCATCATAGGGTTATTTACAATAGCTAAGATATGAAAATAACCTAAATGTCTATAAATGAATGAATGGATAAAGAAGATGTGATATGTCTCACACATACATACGTACACACAATGGAAAACTACCATAAGAAAGAATAAAATCTTGCCATTTGCAACAACATTGATGGACCTTGAGGGTATTATCCCAAGTGAATTAAATCTGACAGAGAAAGACAAATACTGTGTTATCTCACTTATACATGAAATCTAAAAAAAAAAGCAAATGAACAAACAAATGGAACTCGTGATATGGAGACCAAAGTGGTGGGTGCCAGGGGTTTGGGTATTAGGTGAAATGGATGAAGAGTGTTGGCAGGTTCAGACTTCTAGTTGTGAAATGAATTGTTTATGGGGATGTGGCATGCATCATGGTGACTATAGTCAGTAGTATTATAGTGTATATTTGAAGATTACCAGGAAAATTGATTTTGAAAGTTTTCATGGCAAGAAAAAAATTTTCGTAACATTTTATGGTGACAGATGGTGACTAGATTTACTGTGCTGATCGTTTTGCAGTGTACGCAAGCGTTGAATTATTGTGTGGTATACTAGAAACTAATATAATTATGTCAATAAAAAAAATTAAAAATAAAAAAGTGGCCACTCTCTATTCTAGTACCTTACTTTCCTTTAAATTCTATAGTACCTTATACAATATAAATCCTCAATAAATGTGTGACACATGAATTAATATATAACGTATAATATAGCACAGCACTAATATTATGTTACATAAGACATATCATATATAACTTCCATAATGTTTGAGAAATATCTTACATCTGCTAACATATTAGTCATTTATTTTGTGATTTAAAATCAAGTATATGTCCATTTACAGCCATTTTGGAGGAATTAGTACCAGATGGACCCTTTTATCATAAACATTCAAAAACTGGACAAAATATAAGTGGAAACTATTCCAGAAAGTGGATACTTTAAAGCAACACAGGGCTGTAATCCCTGAGAGAATTAAAATTCATGGAGTAAACACTGTAATCACCTTGGCTCACTGACACTGAACAATTTCCTCACTGTAGCATGAAGAGCTACAGTGGAAGCTAACAGACCACTGCAGTCCAGATGATCTGGGAGGGCAGGATCAGATCAGATTTTGGAAAGCTGTAGTAGCTGTGGTGGGACATCAGAGAGGAAAAAGCTGGATAGTTAAAGGGACCCAGAAGTTTGTATTAGGGTCCCCTATGTGTTCATAGCTTAGGGATGGGTCATCTATGTGCAGAGTGAAACCACCAATGCCTAGCATGTAGCAGCTGCTATGGAGTTCATAGCAGAGATGAGACAAGCAGTGCTGAGGAAAAATCCATGTCAATAGGTTGGTGTTCTGTCCTTGCCATAGTGGAGAAATTTAGTTAACATCTCATTAATATCCTGGGCAACCAACTGAGATAACAAAGGGTAGACCTTAGGAGTAAGGACCTTACTCTAGAGTAAAACCTACTCTAGACCCATCCTGACAAACTCAAGTCCAAGCTTTGACAAGATCTGGAGGGTAAATAAAATTTGGAGTTGGAAGGGCTTGGGCTGTCAATTTATCTGCATCAAAAAGTGCAAAATCAAGTCTACTGAGGTTCATGGTTATCAGCCAGTAATTGAAATGTTTGTAGAAGAATGAACACCTTTAGGAAGATAATAAAATCCAGGTCTCAATGACATATCATTCATGATTCCCATATTCAGAAAAAAATCTCTAGACATTTAAAGAAATGGAAAAGAGTGATACATAGTCAAGAAAAAAGTCAGTAGGAAACTTAATGAGATTGCTCAGATGTTGAACTTAGCAAGCACAGATTTTAAAATAGTCTAAAGAATTAAAGGAGCACATGTTAATAAAAAAGAATGAAAGGAATATATGATCTTAAAGAAAGAACAAATGGGGAATTCCACAGATAGATGGAAACTAAAAAAGAACCAAATAAAAGTTCTATAGCTGAAAAGTAACTGAAGTGAAAAATTCATTGAATCAGCTTAATGAAGATGGAGATAGCAGAAGGAAAAGTGAATGCACTGAAAAAAATAAGCAACAGAAATTGTCCAATCTATGAAAAACAGAGAAAAAAAAAAGACTGAAGAAGACTGAACAAAGCCTCAGGGACCAATGAGACAAAACAAAATGGCCAAACATAATGTAATTGGAGTTGCAAAAAGAGAAAAGTGAGACTGGAGCAGAAAAAAATTTTAAAGAAATAATGACCCCAAACTTCCCAAACTTGATGAAAATCTCCAGTTTATGGATGAATCGGAGAAGTTAAGCAAACTCTAAGCAGAACAAAAATAAAAAACACAAAGTGGTATATCACAGTTGACTGCTGAAAATAAAAGATGGAGAGAAAACCTATAAAGTAGTCAGGAAAAAGAAAACATGTATAGGAAAGCATGATAAGAATATTAATGATTTCTCATCAGAGATAATAGAGATCAGAAAAAATGGAATAACATTTCTAAAGTTCTAAAAAAATTGTCAACAAAAAATTCTATATTTAGAAAAAATGTTGTTTACAGGACACCAGAAACATGAAAGCACGAGAGATCCTCCATTTTTCTCCCCTTAAACCTACAGTTGGACAGTGATAATTCAACAAAGGATTCCCTGCTCAACACAAAAATACATCTGAGAGATCCATGAATTGAGACATTTGAAGGTTGGCATATTGGGTAGATAGAATAGGTGGAAAGGACAGTGATGGAAGCCATACATTGTCCAATTTTCTCCATGGCCCCAGTGGATACAATATCTGTGAAGGGTTCTGGTGCAAAGCCCACTAAGCAAACTGGAGGGGCAGAGACAGCAATAGACCTGGGAGCTGGCACACATTGAGGCTAGGCCCACGGTCAGGGGCACAGAAATGGTGCAAAGGGCCACAGCATTCCACAGTCCAGCACAGGACAAAGAATTCTGAAGTCATGGGAATCTGCTCACCCCATCTTCCTGTGGCAGGCACCTCCAGCAGTAGAATCCTCACTCAGGAGATTGCAAAAGAGCTGAAAAATCTTTTTCAGCCTAAATGGTCCATACTCATGTGGCTAACCCCAAGAAGGGAGAACAGAGCTACTTCCCCCTGCCCATCCTTCCCCCATCTATCATGATGGAGCCTGCTAGAGGCAGCTGGATTAACTCAGAGTAGCTCTGCTGGTGGCTTCTGGCTATAGAAAGGCTTGGACCACATAGGCCAGGATACTCATAGCCTGCCACTTCCAATCCATGGGAGTACTGCCCTGAGACTAGGCAATGGTGATGTAGAGGGTACACCTACTTGAAAAATATGACGTGTTTTCCATGGCTGAGGTGACACCATCCCACTGAGATCCCAGAAGCCCCAGTGTTGCAAGTAAGAAAAAATAAAAACTTGCATTTCAGTACCACCTACTGGAAAACAAAAGAAAGACCTCTGGTTATCAACTTGCTAAAAAGTGAAGCATCAAATACTTAAAATGGGGAGGAAAAAAAGATTTAATTCCTATAAGTGCCTACGCAGAAAAATAATCCACCAAGCACAGCAAATACCAAGGTAACGAGGGAATTTAGTAAGAAAATGAAAAATCCCCAGAAAATAAACTTAAAGACATGAAAGACTATGATTTAAATAACAGAGAATTCAAGGTTGTAGTTCTGAAAAAACTCAACAAGATACAAGAACACTCAGAAAAACAATTCAATGAACTCAGAAATAAAATCAATGAACAAAAGGAATACTTCATCAAAGAGACTGAAACTATGGAAATGAACCAAACAAAAATTCTGGAGCTGAAGAACTCAATAAACTAGTGAGCTTAGAGAATAGACCAGATGAAGAAAAGAATTAGTGATACTAAAGATAGAAATCTAGAAATGGCTCAGGTGTGAGAAAAGAGAGAATAGAGAGTAAAAAAAGTGAAAGAACTCTATGAGAATTATCTGACTCCATTAGAAAGAGCAATATAAGAATAATAGGTATACCAGAAGGAGAAGAGAGGGAGAAGGGAACCGAGAGCCTCTTCAAACAAATAATCAACAAGAACTTCCCAAACCTATGAATCCAAGAAGCTAACAGAACATCTACTTATCTCAACCCAAAAAGGCCTTCTCCAAGGCTCATTATATAAAAACTGTCAAAAATTAATGACAGAGAAAGAATTCTGAAGGCAGCCAGGGAAAAGAAGGCAGTAACTCATAAAGGAAACCCCATTAGACTATCAATGGATTTTTAAGAAGAAACCCTACAAGCTAGAAGAGTGTGAAATCAAAATTTCAAATTATTGAAAAAGAGAAATCATCTGCCAAGAATAATACTTCTGACAAAGTTATCCTTTAGATATGGAGAAATAAAGGCTCTTCCAGGGACACAGAAGCTGAGGAAATTTACCACCATAAGATGTGCTTTATAAGAAATGCTGAAAGGTGTTCTACCTGAAACAAAAAAGACAAAAGGATACAAAACTGTAAGATGACAGACAGACAGAAGCAGGAAATTGCAACCTTTCTTCAAGGTAGGATATTAAATTCTTAAATATAACAAAAGTTAAAGAAGATAAAAGCATTTTAAAAAGAAGTTAATAGCTATTGAAATTTGTAAATGAACACACAGCATAAAAAGGGATACTTTGTGACCAAAAAAAGGGAGAAAGGAAAGGACTGAACTTATACATGAATAAAGATAAATGTAATCATAAGAAAAAGGACCATTGTACATGTGAAACTTTCTTTTGCATAAGTCTAATGATAACCACACACACAAAAATCTAAAACTGAGATACATAGTGTTAACAGAAAACACAGAATACTACCAAACTAAAATAACAGACAGAAACACTAGTGAAAAGAAAAAATGTAGACACAGAGCTACCAGAAAACAAAAGGTAAAATGGCTATAAGAAATCATATATCACTAATCCCTAATTATAAATGGATTGAACTCACCAATTAAAAGGCGCAGAATAGTGAGATGAATCAAAAAACAAAACCCAACTATATGCTGCCTTTAGAGGACACATCTCATCTACAAAGACAAACATAAACTAAAAATGAAGGAGTGGAAAATAATACCCTAAACAAATGACACCCACAGAAAAACAGATATAGCTATACTTGTATCAGAAGAAAATAGATTTCAGGATAAAAAGGTTAACAAGAGACAAAGATGTATATTTTATAAGGATAAAGGGGACAATATAGCAAGAAGACATAACACTTCACTTATTAATATATATGCACTGAACCTGTGAGTACCAAAATACATACAGCAACTACTAAAAGAACTAAAGGGAGAACCTGGCCAAACCTGGCCAAAATACAATTAAAGCAGGGGTTCCAAATTCCACATTGACAGCAATGGACAGATCATCGAAACAGAAAATACAATAAGAAAATATTGGCTTTAAATGACATATTAGACCTAATGGACATAATTGATATCTACAGAGCTTTTCATCCCAGAACACCAGAATATACATTCTTCTCTAGTGAACATGGAACATTCTCGAGGATAGACCACATGCTGGGACACAAAAATAGTCTCAATAAATTTAAAAAGACTGAAGTCAAATGAAGCATATTCTCCAATAAGAATGCTTTGAAATCAAATACAAAAAGAAAGCTCGAAAACCCACAAATACGTAGCGATTAAACAACATGCTACTAATCAATGACTGGGTTAGAGAATGAAGAGGTCAAAACACTGGTTATAAGGATGATCAGGAAACTTAATGGAAGGGTGGGCGAACTCAGTGAGAACTTTGACAAAGAGAAAAAACATAAAAAGGCAGATAGAAAACATAAAGAAGAATCAGTCAGAACTGAAGACCACAATAATTGAAGTAAAGAACACATTAGAGGGAATTAACAGTAGATTAGATGAAGCAGGGGATCAAATCAGTGATTAAGAAGATAAGGGGGAAGGGATTAAGAAGCACAAATTAGTAGTTACAAAAGAGTCATGGGGATATAAAGTATAGCATAAGAAATATATTGTAATAAGTATGTATTGTGTCAGATAGGTATTAGACTTATCGGAGTGATCACTTCATAAACTATATAAATGTCTAATCACTGTGTTGTACACCTAAACTAATAAAATATTGTATGCCAACTGTAATTAAAATTAAAAAATTTAACATTTGCTGAATGCTTTTTATGTGTTGAGCACATAAATTCTAAATGCTTTACAAAAATTGATCCTCACAACAACTCCATGAGGTAAGTGCAATTTTAACCTTGATTTATAGATCAGAAAACTGAGGCACATAGCTAATAGTTGGGTCTGGGAATTTGAGCCTAGGTAGTAAGACTCCACTGTCTATGTCCTCAACTACTAGCTGTCATGAGAGGAAATGAACCACAGATAACAGGTAAATGGGGCTCATGTTCAGCATATCGATCACTTCATGGGACACTGACCTCACTGTATGTTCATTTCCTCTCCCCTCACTTTTCTTTCCAGCATTTATAAAGCACGGGTCACTGGTAAGCCTAAGTGGCCTTTATTATCACCATTATTTTAAATTAGTTTATAGTAACCCTGCTGCTGGCTATTATTTCATGTTTGGGTATCTCTAGGGAAGGGCCGGGCATAAAGGAGAATCCATCATGGAACTTCCTGCGTTGAAGACACTCTCGCTTCCTTTGTGGTCCTGGGCATAGAGTCAGCGCTTAATAAATGTTGTTGACTTACTATATGACATATTCTCTTATCTCTGGATTGATTGCTACTGTACTGGGAGATGAAAAAGTGAAAGGATTAGTCAAAAGGTCACACCCTGCCCATGACTACATTTGAAGTAGTGATTATAAAAGTCCTCAGGTCACTGTTTTTCTCTACCTTTGAGAACAGAATGATACCACTCAGAAGAATTTTAGGGCTAATATAGTTTAACCCTCTCATTTCCCAGATGAGTAAATTGAGTGTCAGAGGTTAAAAGGTAAGGTCACAGACTTAGATACCTGGTCTCCTCACCAGCAGGCCCAGAGTGCCTCCAACATCCTCACAAGCCACTCAGGGGGCAGTAATACCACTTCTCACCAGCCCTCATGGGAAAAGGGTTCACGAACCCTCAAAACATAAATGAACCAAAAAGCAAACCATCAACTACAAAAGCTGATAGCTTCTCAGATGGGAACCCAGCTGAGAAAGCTGTGTTCTCTTCCTGACTACAGGGATTCAAGTCCTGCAAGGTCTACTCCTGCCCTGGAAAAGAGTCCGAGCCCATCTCTGTCCATCACTCTGGGAGAAGCACTTGAAACTGTATTTGCCTATCTATCAATTAGGGATAATGTCCCTGCCTTCCAGCACCATGGGGCTGATTAATCAACCAATAAAGTTCTTGGAGTCTGAAATCCTGGTACTGATGCCGAATATTGCTTTCAGTTCATGGTAGCCCTAACATTAATCACCACCTACATTTCATTCTCAGATCAAAAAGGGGCCTTTTCATTACTGAGGGAATGTCTGTACTTGAGTAAATATAAGAAGTTATTGTATGATTGGATGCATTCTTTGTCATTATTAGTTTTTAAGCTGCTATATGTAGAACACACAATAATGGAGACTTCCTCAGTTTAATCACATACTGTTATTAATATTCGATAACTTCTCAGTAAAACTCCATGACAGCAGGGACTAGAACTTTTGAAATATGCTCATTGTTTAAATTGACTTGCTTTGCTGCATTTGGGTCATCTTTCTTTCCTTACTACCTGATGCTGCGGCACATCACAATCCATAAAGTCTCTCTTTAAGAGGTGAATTTTTAAGAGACTTTGTTGCTAGAAGCTCATGGGGGCTTTACAGGTAAAATCTTTGACCTATGTATGGAATACCCATCATTAATTTCACTTTGTAGATAGATAAACGGAGGTAAAGCATGAAGCAGGGAACAGAGAGGTTGCCAGCAAAGTTGGGACTGTAACTGCGCCCCTAAGCTCCAGTCCAGAGGCCCCTTCAGAGGCACCTGAAAGTGGAAGGGACAAGAGTTGCTGAATCAGAGGAGAGAGGGCTGCAGTGGAAGATTAGGAATTGCTATGGGTGAGGGTGAGCGTCAATTCCAAGGGGCTATGAACAGGGAAGGTGTTTGGGGACTGGAGAAGGATGTTTGGGACCCTTTTCTAAATCCTGCTCTGTGTCTTGACAGCCGAGGCAGGCCCACGCCAGGGAGCTGACTTCAGACCGCTCACAGCAAAGCCATCTAGCTGATCTGTTTGGAAGGTTAGAAGGCCATGCGGTTCATAGTAGTCCTCCAGAGGGCTCTGCTCTGTTTTAGCAAATGTCAGCCCTGGGGAGGAAGGTGGGAGGGAGCACTGGCATCCCTGAGGGCTTGTTCCCTCTGGGGATGGCTGTGAACTAGTGTGTACAGGGGATCCCGCTCTGTAACCTCCAGAGACTATACACAACCAGACAGTCGGTCCCTTCATGACTGCCACCAGTCTTCCTGCAGATGCTGTAGGAATCAAGAGCCCTGTCCTCTTGACACCAGGGAGCTGTGTGACCTTGAGAAACCCATTACATTTGTCGGGGCACAGTGTTCCTATCTGTAGAATGGAAACTTGGTTGGACCAGATATCGATAGTCCCTTTCCACTCAGACCTTCTAATTCAGGAATAGCACCATGAGATAAATGTGGTGAACAATGTTGAATTACTTGCTGTTCCAGTGAAACAAGTGGTAGAGAAGGGAGCCTAGAAGATACTGCAGAAACGATTTCTGAATGGGGTGGGCAGTGAGACTGGGCAGTCTCTGGCTCTATGAGAAGTAGTTTGAGGGATGGACTCATGAGTGGCCCTCTGCATATGTCCCTGTACTTCTAAGTAGCCCTCTAAGACTCCTCTCATCCTGGTCTAAGGTCCTCTCACATTTAAGACCCCTTTAGTATGAATAGGATAAAAAGGCATAGAAAGCAAACTAGAAAGTGAGGGAAGAAAGAGGGCCAAGGAAATGAAAGGGGAGAAAGAGCAGAGGGTGGAGAGGCAAGAAGGGCTACCAAAGGCACAGGGTGCCAGCTGTTATAGAGAGAACAAGGGAGGAGGAAGGAGATGCAGAGGCCAGCCAGTTTAAAACCCTTCAAGTCACAGATGTGGAACAGAGGTCCAGAGGGAGAACTGAGCTGGTTAGGGGTGAAGGTAGGGCTGGAGTCTGAGTCTTCTGCCCACTTCAGGCTTGTGGGATACTGTACCACCTGTATCATGTTGGCTCCTTAGGGCATTCAGCCATATTAATTAGAGTAAAAGGAGGTCTGGGGAGATGATGACACAGGCAGTGGAAAAATAAGGGGGTGGGGAAGGAAGCAGTGTGGTTTGGAGCCTCAAATCTGACTCAGAAATCTTTTCTGAGACTCAGTTTCCAAGATCTGTAAATTTCAGGGGCTAAGTTACTTGATTTCTTAGCGTCAGCTCTAGACGGACTTTCCCTCATCAAATTTGGAATGGTGAGGTGTCCCTTAAATACCAGGGAGGATAACGAGCTATTTGCCAGGGTCAATTTTGGTGTTCAAGCTGTCCTCTCCTCTAGCACTGTGCAGGCTTCCCCCAGGGCCACGGAACACTGTCCTGGGACCAGTAATAGTGACTGTAAATCCTCAGTGGCCCAACTTTCCAAAGAGCAAATTTCAGACAGGATGGCATGACTACTTTCGAACTATCAAAGTGTGAAAACACAGAAAAGTTGTTTTTAGCAGCTCCAATATGCCCCCAGTGGGTCTGATTAACTGGTAGTGTTAACTAATCAGTGTGGCCAATTTCACAGCTCCTAATCCCCAGGAGGGGAGAACCCATTCTGGAGGCAGAACTGCATCGCAGGATGAGCGTGGCTCACCCGGGTAGTTGGGCACTTGGGCGAATTTTTAACTTCTGCAGCAGGAAGTTTTAAGTCATCACTGACAAAAATAAAGTGTGTTAAGTGTCCTGTAATATCACTAGCAGAGTTCTCAGAAAGAGCAGGATGCCCCAGACCTGCCCTACGAAAGGGACGTTGTGCAGGGCGGGAGAGTGTGGGCTGCTTTGGTCTACCTTCGATTCCAGCTCTGCCACCAGCTAGTTGTGTCCAGGATGGGTTGATGAGCCTCCTTGGAATGCAAGACCCACCATCCATTCTGACACTCCAGGGGATTTCTGAGACTTTTAGCTGTTCCTCTGCAGTGCAGTCTTTTGAATGTTTCCAATAGAGATGGAACAGCAATGGCTATTTAGAAAACTACATATGGCTGGGAATCCAGGACCCACTAGTTTGTTCCTGTTGACTTTTCTCACTACTTCTGGGTTCTCACTATTTCTTCTCTTGTAGTGGTTCAGTCCACGCATTTCTGGCCTGGGCTGGCTTGCACTGGTGACCCACACAAATGAGGTTTTTACCCCAAATGTCCTTCCATCTCTATCGCTACTTCTTCTACATAAACCTCAAGGCTCATTCCAAATACTCCCTCCTTCATGAAACTTTTCTGGAATGCCAGAGTCCCTGGGAAACTTGCCCCTTGAATATACTTCATTAGCTATACTATGCAGGTCAAAAAATCATACACATGCCTCTCTGGCATATTTTGGTCTCAGGTTGATATTTAACTCTTGAATATTCTTTATCCTTAAAGTATATTTGTTTTGTCTTGATAGTGATCTTGTCATATATTTCTATTTTATATGCATAATGCAATGCAATGCAATGCAATGCAATGCAATGCAATGCAATGCAATGCAATGCAATGCAATGCAATGCAATGTAATGTAACAGCTACCATTTAACTGAGTGCTTACCATAAGGAAGGCACTGTTTAAGTACTTTGCAGGCATTAACTCATTTAGTTTTTCTAACGACATATGAAATATGTTCTATTATCATTCCCATTTTACAGATGAGGAAACTAAGGCAGAGAGAGGCTTAATAACTTCTCCAAGGTTACAGAGTAAGTCAGTGGGCAAGAAGCCAGGCAATCTGATTTAAGAGCATATGCTCAAAACCACTTTCTTTTAAGTCTCTCCTGGTGTCTTCTAAATGGTATTCACTCAACAGATACTTGTCGACTGATTGGAGCTGATTTGTTTTTGGGAAATAGTTCTAATCCGAGCAAGGAAACAAGAAAGAAAGAGTTTAATCCCTCTCCATACATAGTCCTCACTGCTCCTTTTCTCTATTAGGAAGTAAACCCTTGTTTAATAACAAGCTGTTTTCTATTCTGTGTGCTTCTAGAAATAACACTTAACTGAGAAAGAGTTAACCTTAAGAAAATTCATATCATAGGAAAACATGTATCCCATGAAAAGTCTTTAAAGCATTCAAGTACCCTGACAAATAAGACTAGTATCCTATTTATCTGTGTCCCCAGTGCTTCTCTTAGTAGCTGGCTCACAGAAAATGCTCCATAAGTGTTCATAGTGAGTGGATGGTATTTTTAAAGGCTGGTGCTGGTCTTGCATGGAAGTGACTGTTCAATTGCCTTCCTTTTCAGGTCAAGTTTGGTCTGCTGTGCATTTTTGTCAAAGACACTTTCTCATCTCCCTCTGCTTCCTTTATTTAGTCCACTCCTAAAAATTCTTCTCCAGGAAGGCATATGGGTTATACAGAAAGGAGAAAATGACCCTTTTCTAATTGCTCCACAAACAAATGTACTCCTTACATATACATTGCAAATATTTAATCATAACCTTCCACATTTATTGTTCAAGTTCATTGTATAATGTTTATTGTTCAATATGACTTGTCCTTTGCTATGACATGCATACTTCACAGCACTGTGAAGCCTCGTGAGCAGTGGGAATTGATACCCTTTATTGTAGAAGAGTCCTGACAAAGCAAAATGGACAAATCTTGCAATTATATAGAATTTCATTGAAAGAGTCAACTGATTTCTACATTCACAGTGAAATCAACCCCTAAACCTTCTAACCTTTCTGGACACAACTCAACAGGCATATTCATGCTCTTTCTTTTT
Source organism: Macroglossus sobrinus (assembly GCA_004027375.1). Classification (NCBI taxonomy): domain Eukaryota; kingdom Metazoa; phylum Chordata; class Mammalia; order Chiroptera; family Pteropodidae; genus Macroglossus; species Macroglossus sobrinus. The sequence goes on along the minus strand of PVKZ01001849.1, from coordinate 114,014 downwards.
CACAATTTCCTGAAATGTCCTTCCTTGCTTATCAACTTCAAGATCCATCTCAACTGTTACCTCCTCCAAGAAGGCTTTCCTGATTCTCTATGTTCACTCCCAAAAGTATGGTGTCCAAATTTCATACTTGAACTCATTACATCTTACTTGAGCTTTTTTTTTTTTTTTTGGCACGCTCCAATTTTTGTTCCATACCACCAATTCTATGAACATATTTTCTTCTACACTTCAGGCTCTTTGAGATACACTGAACATCTGACTCATTTCTGTATCTGCTGTGATGACTAGGAAAATCTTACATAAATTAGGCACTCAGTAGGTTTTGTTGAACAAATTAATAAATGACTCACAGACTTGTACCCTCACAATCATCCATCCCCCTCTATAATCTGTGATCTTAAGATTTCAATGGTATTTAATACCACATATAGACATTTAAAAAATAATGACAACTTTTTGGGCTTAGTGTTACAAATTCCACAAATCATCCAATTACCCTATTTGTTATAAGAAATAACCACTAAAATACACTCCTATGTGTATATCTATATATCACAGAATTGTCATGAAGACCAAATAAGATAAAAAAAGTAGAAACACTTTGGAAAAGCTAAAAAAGACACATATAAATGGAAAATCTTTTAGCATTAGCATAATTTCAGTGGGCCTGTTACTTCTTAGTAATTGCTATGTGTAGCGCTGCCACTCAGCCATCAGGGGGCTGTGAAACAATGTCCAGTTATTCTACAAAGTTTTATCTGGCATTGTAGATGCTGAGGATATAGCAGTGAACAAAACAAACAAAAATTGTCTTCATGGAGGTTATATTCTTGTGAGGCAAGAGGTAATAAATAGACAAGTTAATATATAGTATGACAGATAGTGAAAAGTGATATTGGGGGAAAAAGCAGGGAAGGAGCATAAGAAGAGTGAGGAGGCTGAAATGGGTGGTGAGGGAAGGTCTCTCTGATAAGATGGCATTTCAGCAGAGAATGAGGAGGCAAGCAGGCCAGCTATGTGGATAGCTGGGTAAGGGTGTCCGGAGGGAAGAAGAAGCTGGTAAAAAAGCCCTACAATGGTAGTGAGCGCAGAAAGTGGGAGGCACAGCAAGGAGGTCACTGAGGTGGGTGAGGAGAGAGAGAGAGGAAGGGTAGAAGGAGATGAGGTCAGGGAAAGAGTGGGGAGATCATGTAGGCCCTTGTGGGACTTTGAGTTTCAATGAGTTAGGGAAGCCTTGGAGAATTCTTGGAGCAGAGAAATACATTATAAAAGAACTTGCATCTTAAGAGGACCATTTTAGCTGCTGTGTCAAGACAGGGCTCTGACAAAGGGCAAGAGTGGAAGCAGAGAATCTTGTTAGGAGGCTGCTGTAATGATCTAGGTATGAGATGATGGTGGCTGGCACCAAAATAAATGTGGAAGTGGTAAGAAACAGTCTGGTTCTTGATATCTTTTAAAGGTCTGGCTGATAGAATTTTCTGATGGACTGAATACAAAGGGTGAAAGAACGAAATAAGTCAAAGATTTTTGGCCTGAGTAGTTGGAAGAATGATGGGAAAGGCTTTGGGAAGATTGAGATGAATGTAGTTAAATTCAAGATGCTTATTAACTATCTGATTCAAGGAATGGAGTAGGAAAGATGTACAAGTCTGGAGTTTAGAGTCTGAGCTGGTGATATACAGTTGGCAGCTGTTAGAAGATATATACATAATACTTAACACCATGAGACTAGACATGATAACCAGGATGTGAATGTTGACAGAGAAGAGGTCTGAGGACTGAACCTGGATCTCTCTGATGTTAAGAGGACAGGAAAATTAGGGGAAATCAGCATAAAATTCCTAGAAGGAAAAACAAGTGAAGTAAGGGCAGAACTAAGAAAGAACAGAGTCCCAGAAGTCAAGTGATCATAGTAGTTCAAAGATAAGAGACAATCCAATGCTACAGACAGACCAAACAAAATGGCATCAGATCGGCCACTGGGTTCTGTAACATGGAAATCATGGTGGGCTCAACAAGAGAGACTTTGATGCCATAGTGGAGGAGGAAGCCTGACTGAAGTGGATTCAAGATGGAATGGGAAGACAAGAATGAGGAGACAATAGGTAAAAGCCAACTCTTTTGAAGAGTTTTGCTGAAATATAAAGGAAGACAACCTAGATTTATGAGAAATGGGTGAAGAAGGCATTTGTCTAGGTTTGTAGCATAGGAGGGATTGCTGACGTTTTCCTAGAAAATAGAAGCCAAACCAGTACAGTGCACTTTTTCACCTTGGTCTACATAGTTTACTATTTCAAAAAGTTCCACGGATACTCTTACATTCTGAAAGAGTGAAAGGCTGGATTAGCTCTTTCTTTAAACTCCAAAAAGAGCTATTCTCTTTTCATTAGTGACTCACAGAAAACAAAGCACAGTCATTAAACCTATGCATAAATATGAAGTTACCTGCAAGGCTGCCACAACTGCAAAACCATCTCACTGTCATCATATTTAATGACAAAAATACCTCCTTGAACTGTATGGCAGGTAATACCAGGCCCTTATATTTGAAGTGCTATATCATGTCTTCATCTTCTTGATAAGAGAATTCCAAGAAGCGTTACCTCTTCCTGACCACAATAGTTCTACCATTATTTACCTGCGTATGGAAAGACAAGACACCTTCTTTAAAAAGTTCCTTCTACAGAGGAACCCCAGCTATTCTATCTAATTTGATTCTCCCTTTTAATGTGTTGAAGCATGAATGGCTTTCAACCACATGCATCTCTGATTAAGAATTTTTATACTAGAGTAATTACTGTAACTATTTCTGTTAATAAAAATCTCAACAGTTTCATGATAGATTGTACTATTTGTTCATAATTATTTGCCCATGCCTCTCTGTAGGTATAGCATATTTCTTTGTCCCATTATCTTTGGGACAAAGATAGCTATGTGACTTGCTTTGGCTACTAGAAGGTGAGCAGCTGTGATCTAAGCCATATTTAAGACCTAAAATATGATTGTGTGGTTTAGCTCTATGCCCCCTTTGTGAGCATATGCCCTCTTCCATGAGAATCACATGTCCTACATGTTAGACATTTCTTCAGCTTGGGCTCTGAAATGAGATGACATACAGCACCTGGTCAAGTCCAAGGACCCAGTTGAGTCCAGAATGGCTACAGCTGGCCGACAGCCTCATGTACCATGAGCCAGGTATGAGTGTTTCTGGTTTTAAGCCACTGTGAGTTTGGAATTGTTTGTTCCTGTAGCAAAAATCTGACTGACATAGTCTTTTATTGACTGTTTATTCCTTCAAGTGAAAGGACCATATTTATTCTTTATGGTATGTCCTCATACCCAGCACAATGCTCTGAAATGGTAGACCCCAATAAACACAGAAGGGTAGGATTCATTATGTCCCTTGCAGCTTGGCTGGCTAAAATTTAGAATCAATTCATAGTTCCTATCACTGACACGTTAGTCGCACCAACATGTAAGCTTCTTAAAGCCAACGATCAAAGTCATTCTCGACCTGCTTTCTCATTCCTTGATTTTGGTTTATTGAGTTATGGCTGATTGACCAAGAAAATCCAAATAATTTAGGCTTCACGAAAGGGAAATTGGGTCTTGGCTATCATATATATTGTTTCTATTCCTACATGTCCCAAAATGATTAAGGCTAAGTAGAGAGACTCTTCTTTAAACGTGCTTGGGTGGCTTAGCAATATGTTCACTTATGGGTTTAATACAGGCTGCAAGCGTTTCCCAAAAGACCTCACTGCAAATCAATAACAACAACAACAACAACAACAACAACAACAACAACAAAACAGGCTAACACTTTACAAGAGGTTAATTTTGTTAATTCTTTACAAGAGATTGTGTGGTACAGTAGGAAAGAGTTGATTTGAAAGTCAGGAGACCTGTTTTAGTACTGCTCTAATGCTGGTTAATTAAGTTACTTTGGGAAGATCTTTTCACTATTCTGTGCACATTAAAAAGGACTGACCAGGTTACTATAAGGTCCCTCATATCACTACGGTTTTGTGACTCTAAGAGATATCACGAAGCAGTATAATGCCACCAAGTACTCCATCCCTGATGCAGGTGGTAAAGGCTGTTCAGAGCACTTCTTTGTTTTCCTGTCCCCTGGCCCCATCCCCAAAACTAGTTTGCTTTCAGCCTGGTCATAGGGATCTCTTCTGCCTTGAGTCTTGGGCTGGATCTGATAGAGCTGTCTTGAGAGTATAAAGTCTCAGCAAACAAGTCCAGAATTTACTCAGATATCACAAATTGAACAAAGAGAAGAAGGATAAGTTTTCCAAAAGCTGACTTAGCCCTCAGGAATAATTTAGGCTGAGGTTTACTGGGGCCAATGCAAGTGCCCTAAGCTTCTGAGTTCAGTGCCCAGGGCTCATCCATAATGGGATAGGCTTCTGGAGGCACAGTGGAAGGGGAGCTGTCCACATGACTGATATCCTAATAGACAATATCTCTTTAACACCCATCCACCTAACTGTGATTGCTGAATACCCTCCAACCCTTAAGTGAAACCAGTTTTCATAATGACAGGTGAAGTCCATAAATAGGGCTTCTGAGGTTAGAGATGGCCCTTCTGATATGAAAGGAAGAGGGCGCTGGAAGAAATGACAAAATAGAACTTAAAGAACTTTTAGAACATCCACTTACGCTTTTCTGATTGTTCTTTGGAAAATACAGAAAGTAGAGATAATCCTACTGGCTAAAATACCCTGTGAGCACTGGGGATTAGCTGTTTCTGCTCACATGGCTCTTCTGCTGCAAATGTACTTAAATTCCCAGCTCAGGGCCTTGCAGGGATGGCTCAGATGGCCACAGGACTGTTTTCTCTGTGTGGACTGTCTTCATTTGGTTGTGTGAATGCTGTGATTTTTTTCTAGATGTTTACATGAGCTGGGGCCGCAGTGTGTTTTAATGGACTCACTTTAGAGTTGGGACTTTTAAAGCAAAGGAATTCATGTAAGGAAAAACCTCTATTTATGTGAAATCAGTTTCCTTTGCAAAGTGCTCTTGGCAATTCAGTGAAGGAAAGCAGAAGGTGGTGACCACAGAGTGCTGTAAACAAGGATAATGGCTTTACTTACTCGGGACTCCAGACACCAGCCGCAAGGGGCGCAGCACGCGGAACGCCCTCAGAGCCTTCACATCAAATCCAGCCCCTTTCCCTCCTAGAGCATTGGCCCCGTCAGCTTTGGTTGCTTGTTCTAAAATTGCACTAAAAAGCCTAGAAGAGAGAAAGGAGAGAAGGAGCTGTCAGGACAGTGTTTCTTCGCCCAGCTGGGCTCTGAACTCTCTGAAGGAAGCCTGGGATAGCAGAGTTGCAGCTATCTCCAGCCCAGGAGCAAGTGCCAGGTGTGTGCCTGGGAGGGTCAGTGACCATTGAAGTTGACAGTCCATCAGTGTGGGTATCACTCCTGCCAAGGGCATAAGCACAATTAGAGAGATCTGAGAGAGGTGATGGGCAGGCTCTTTGCCATCATAAAACAGAGAACACACCTGGCTTTGTGTGAGCTGGGCAGCCCTGGACAGAGCGTAAAGCAAGGAAAGTTGGCTACCAGAGCCCTCATCCCTTTGGGCTACCCTCGGCCCCCTCCATGGTATCCTAGCTCTGCCCTTCATGTGGCCTGGAACCACATTTTCTCTCCTCTTTGTCCACTTCCTTCCTCCTAACAACCTCTCTCTTTGATTTGTATCTGGACACAAATAAATGATACTAAAGAAATCTACTTTGGGCTGACACATAACAGATGCTCAACAGAAATATGTTGAACAAATGAATGAATGATTCAACGGTTAAATGAGGAAGTTTCCAGCAGGAGCAAAACCACATATTAAGGCATATGATTGAGACATGGAGATTTCAGCTCTGCCATTGTGTTTAAGTTTGTGTATTCATTTCTCCAACAAATAAGAATATCTACTATGCACCAGGTATTGTTCTAGACACTGGGGCTACAGCAAAATAGAAAGAATCCTGTTCCTCTTGGAGTTTATACTCTAACGAGGGAGTCAGACAATAAACCAAGTAATCAGTAAATGTAGATCTCATTTAGAGAGTGATAAGTTCTAAGAAGACAAATGCAGCAAGAAAAGGGAATCTGCAGTAGTCAGGGTGAGAAGCCTTCCTGTCTAATATCAAAAGTCTAGGAAAGGAACTTGCTCCTTAGCTGACATTTGAGCAGAGGCCTAAAGAACGTGCAGGAATGGACACAGAGCTCGCTGTTGGGACTGTTTCAGGCAGAGGAAACAGTTGTTGCAAAAGGACTGATGGAGGAGCATGGCAGGACGGCTGGAGCCAAGCAGGTAAATGGAATACAGTGGCCGATGAAGTTGGAGATGAAGGAGGGGACCCTATCAGGTGCTTGGTTTTCTCTCTGAGTTGGAAGCCATTGGAGGATTTGAATAGGTCAGTGACATAACCTGACTAAAGTTTTAAAAGAATCACTCTGATGCTGTGTGGAGAATAGCCTGTAGTGGGACAAGACCACAGCAGGCTGCTGTATGAATCCAGATGAGGAGGCTTAGACGACCAGGTGGTAGTGTTGGAGATGGTTAGAAATGGTCAGATTCTGGATTTATTTTAAGATAGAGGTGATGGGTTTGGCTGATGAACTGGATGTGAAGTGTGAGAAAGACAGAAGAATAAAAGATCATTACAACAGTTTTGGCTTGAGCAACTGGAGAGATAAGGTATGATGGAATGGACATCAAGTGTTCTATTTTGAACTTTTTAAAGTTTGAGTTGTTGATTGGACATCTGAATAGATATCTTGAGTAGGATCTACTGAGTCTAGAGTTATGAGAGATGGGAAGTCCAGGCTGGAGACAAAAATTTGGTACTTGTATAGATTGTATTAAAGTCAAATCTGATGAGACTGCCTTGGAGGCTAGTGTAGAAAGAGAAGACATGATAGGACTGAGCCTTGGGCTCCCAAATTGAGGAGTCGAGGAGAGGAGAAACCAGTAAGTGGCTGGAATGGTGGGCTATGAGGGAAGTAGTTGTGAGAAGACACTGGTTAAGTGCTGCAGGTACAAGGATGGGCCACTGTCCACTGGATTTTGCAACATAAAGACCACTGAGACCTTGACAACGGGTTTCGGTGGTGTGATGGGGACAAAAGCCTAATAGATATACATTCAAGAGAGGATAGGGGAGAAATTGAAGACAGGGAGAACAGACAGCTCTATCCAATAGAAACATAATGCAAGCCAAAATATGAACCGCACGTGTAAATTATATTTTTGAGTAGCCTCATTAAAAAAGTAAAAAAAAAAAGTGAAACTAACTGTGATAATATATTTTATTTAATCCTACATAACCAAAATATTATAATTTCACCTGTAATAAACATAAATAATTATTAATGAGATATTTGTCACTGTGTTTTATCTAGATCTTTGAAATCTACTGTGCATTTTATACATACAGCATACCTCAATTCAGATTAGCCACATTTGAGATACTGAATAGCCACATGTGGCTGGTGGCTACTGTATAGACAACTCCTCTGAGGAATTTTGCTCTAAAAGGGAGTAGAGAAAAAATGGTGGTTACTGGAAGGAGATACGGAATCAAGAGTATTGTTTATTTTTAAATGGAGATACGACCGCATTTTATATGTGATGGGAATCATCTAACAGAGATAGACAATTTGATAATGCAGATGCTAGAGGGAACAATTACTGGAAGGACTGATGTTCTTCAGTAGGCAGGAAGGTGACCTAATGCACATTTAGGGGTGCTGGACTTAGGTAGAGGCAGGGAGGTTTACCATAGTTCAGGTAGAAGGTACATCTTAGGGGAACAAATGTGGTTGTGGAAAAGCATGAAAGTTCTCTTTTGATTGCTTCTGTTTTCCCAGGTCATCAGATGAAAACATGAAAGGGGAGGAATTACTGGAAGTTTAAAGAGAAAGGCAAAGGAATGAAAGAATCATCAAGGAAAGTGGAAGAGTGAATGAGTAGGGACATATAGCAGGAATGACAGGTATCACCATGGGCCTATGTGAGGTTGGTGGTCATAAGTGATGGGTCAGGTGAGACCCATCAGCTCAGCTTTCTACATTTCTCTACCTTTTTCAATAGCACAGCTTCAGGTATAGATCTCTAGTCGGATTAGAGTTAGTGAGCAAGATGAATGAAGAGAGGAATAGGAAGTTGAGCATAAATGCAAGTGAAGGATTATAACGAAGAGGCATGGCATCTAAGCTGGTTGGAAGGAGGAGTGCACATAATGGAAGGAGGAACAGAGAGAATGATGGCATGGATAAATGGATTTTTGGAGGTAAATGCTGAAGGGAGTAAGCTGGAAAGATAGGTCGTATTGTGTAGAGAGTAGGATGTTTGGTTTGAGGTTATAGGAAAGGTGAGTTGTTAATTATACAGGGGTATTGGCTATAACCATGGGAGTGGGCAGCTGAGATAGAACGAAGTCAGGATCTGTAAGGAAGAAGCTTGGGAACCCAGAAGTTCCCGGATGGCGGTGGCAGGAGTAAGGAGTATGGGAGAGTGGGAGTGAACCAAGAGCTCTTGTCTTCAAGGAATGAGGAATGACTCAAAAGTCTGTAGAGGCTTGCAATAAAAAGTGAGCAGGCGGCGGGGAGGGGGGTGTGGGGGAGTAGAAGAATCTGGTAAGACAACCACTAAAATCGAAGGCTTTTAGGGGGAGAAACAATGGTCTGAAAGCAGAAATAAGGAGAAAGCAGGGCCATCTCCTGAACTCTAGGCCATGGAAGGGGGCATCTGGGAGAGGAAGTGGCCACCTCTAGCGACTTCAAGGGAAGTAGGACCCTCAAGGTAGAGCCAGAAAGTGAAGAGAGTGACCAGAACGAAGCTGAGGATTCAGGGCAGCGCTTGGGCCGCTTATAGTTTGACTGGAATCCAGCCGCACCCATCACGTACACACTGCTGTTTTCTCTCTACAGAGCTGAACAGTTGAGACAGAGACTGCATGGCTCTCAAAACTGGAAAGTTGTACCTGGCCCCTTACAGGAAATGTCTGTGGCCCCCAGACAGATTGTGGGGGCACAGTGGGAAGGATTCAGGAGTTGGGTAGAGAGGGAGAAGGGGTTCGATCGGAGGATGCACAGACCACATGGGATGGGAGTCTGGAGTCTTGGGCTTTCTGTGGTAACCAAGAAAAATAGGGAAAAAGGTAATGCAAGGGCAATTTCTGTCCTTTGTACATGGAGTCACTGTTATATAGCGTGTGCTGGGTCAGAGCCTATAGTCCAGAAGGAAGCCTGGGGATCAGAGCTGGGTCCCCATATCAGACCTGAACTTGGGGCCAGGGAAACTTTATTTTGAGGGTGAGGCTTGAGCCTTAAAGGACTCATGCCCCAGGGCACTGGACCTGGACCCAGGAGGCTGCAGCTAGGGGCTTAGCTTTACAGAAGCTCAGGTCCACACAGGGCCTAGTAATGAGGGCATTAGTCCAGACTGAGGATTTTCAAACTGTTCTCCATGGTGCTTCTCAGGGACTTCTTGGGCAGAGAGGCCAGAGACGAGTGACTGGGATTCTGGCTCCTTTCCCCATATTTTTCAGAGTGGCTTCCCTCTTATCCATTTTATGCATTGGGCCTCTGAGTAAGGTTTGTTTGAACAGTGGGTTCTACAGCTAAAAGAAGTTTGATAACCCTGGCCAGAACACATCTAAAGTCTCTCTCCTCTCCATGATTCTTTCACCTCAGCTTGGCAATTTGATGGTTTTACACGTTAGCTGGTAATGTCTTAAATCCCAGGCAGAGGCTGCCAGTATGGGGGAGCAGGTTCTTTTCTCCACAGAGAAATGTTCTTTCCACTGAAGTCTAGATCACTGAGATGGAGCCCAGTTTGTAAGTTTGTCAAACTGCATTCCAAATCCAAACCAGATTTGGTTGCTAAGTATTTGCTGGAAGAAAGCAATATGCTTATCAGAGTACACGGTGTTCACAAAATGTTATTCAGAGAAGGAAGCAGAGATTGGACAACTTTCTTCTGTTTTAACCCCTGCCCCAACTTGATGCACATGCTTTAATAAGTGTCCGCTTTTAATTTGGAAGGGATAGAAAATCCAGGAACGGGTCTAGGAGATGTTTGTCTTGGTCTGCAGGGACTGCTGTGTTTCTCCTCGATCAGACACTGTGAAGGAGAAACCACTGTCCTGTGCCTGCCTGTTCCTAAGGGCTGGGTTCAGGTGTGAATGCTTGGGGGTAAGGGGGACTTCTCCAGGAGGCATGTCTGGCAGTTCCTTAGCTGGACATTAGAGGACACTGAGGCTCTAGAGGGCCTAGCGAGTCATAAAGGCAGGGCCAACATATAGAAAAAAGGCTTTGTGGCTGTAGCAGAATCTCTCGAACAGGTGAAGCTACAGAGGAAATTCCTTTGTTCTTGGGGTAGGGCTATGGGAGGTAGCTCACAGAGGCCTCTGAAGCCCTCTCCACATTCACTCAGCAGTCCCATCTCCATCATACCAAGGAGACAGCTCCACTTTAAAAAGGAAATGGAATAGGTCTATGGAGAAGAACAAAATGCCTGTTGTCACAGGGCACTGGACAGGCATTGCCAAGGTGAGAGAGTGGCCTTCAGCCTGACACTCAGGCAGCAGGCAGGTGACACCCTCGCCAGGCAAGGCAGACTCCCCTGATGTGCAGGAGGCTAGAACAGACCTTCCCCTAAGTATCTGTGGCAGGGACAAGGAGAGCAGATATTTCCCAGGAGACGCAAGAGAAACAAAGGGGTATTCGTTTGATAATGTAAAGGCAGCAGGAAAAATAGGTATGGCCGGAGAGAGGTGGCTGAGCTATACCTTCTGTGGGGCCATATGTATCATTTGCTGAGTTAGAAGAATGGGCTGAGATTTAGACTGGTTGGAAAACCCCTAGGACCAATAGCCTTTGAGAAGAGAAACTAAGTGCCAAATATGGCCGTGTGTGAGATTAATGGGGGAAAAAAACCTCAAATGGTCATGGTGAACCATGAAGTGAGCAATTGCTAGTGTCATAACCCCAGTGGCTTAGTCAACTAGAGGCATCTCTTGGAAGAATGCCAAAACTGGATGTTTCCCTCTTTTCATCAGTCTCATGGCCTCTGAAGCCCTCTCCACCTTCACTCAGCAGTCCCATCATACCCAGGGATATGTGACTAGCATCTGGGCTGACCCCCAAAAAGCTGCCCTCTGGGTTGGAGGAGGTGGAGCAGTCCAGGGGATGTAGTAAGGACTTAACAAGCTGGAGACGAGCAGGGTGGCCCAGTGTGTGGCCTGTGGCCAGGAACTTGCTCCCTTCCTCCCCAGGCTGCTGTTTGAGGTCTACCTAGTGCTTTCTGTTCCCACCTCCCAGGCTGAAGTTGAGGCTGTGAATGGGGTGCAGCATTGTATCTAGTCAACTCTGACTCATTCATAAATGGAAGAAGATGCAGCATCTCTGCCTAGACAAAATCAGTCCCAGCAAGGCTCCCCCAGCTCTCCATCAGCCTCAGAAACATCGAACCTCAGTCTGAGGCTCTTTTCTATGCATGTGTGAAAGCTCCTCAGGAGACTGAGGCCTTGAAATAGATTCTGGATTTAAAAGGGCTTCAGGGGCATTTGAAACAACCCTCCTTAAAGACCTTGACTATAGTTTACTGAGTTAATTCAAGGCATTTGTTTAGTCACTCTTCATTTATTCTGGCATGAACAGAAGCAGCAAAATCTCTCATACAGCTCCCTCCTCACTCCAAGTCTCCTGAAGCCAGATCCATACCTGGTGAATACTTTAATTTTAGTGCTCCTGATGCCACCCAATGTTAATGTGGCAAAAGTGTGTTACTCATTGGTTAGGCAAAAAAAGGACAACAAAGAAAAAACTCTAAAACAAGTTTCAAACAACCCTAATAAGCCATCCAGATGGCCAAAGACAAGGAAATAACTTCTAAATGATCTTGATTTGCTCTTGTATTATTTCCTGCAGGAAAGACCAGAAGCTCCTAGGTGATCACAAGCAGTGAGTGCTCCGGAGAAGCCACAGAGGTCTAGGTCTTCACTGGGATAGCACAAAAGAATTCATGAAAATAGTTTCTTGGGATAAGAGCCTAACGACATATAGACCTTGAAACTGAAGCCTGCTGGGATTCCAAGGGTGGCCATAACTTGATCACTCTCTGGGCTCAGAGTAACAAGAGATAGCTCAAAGAAGCCAGCTTGTGCTTGAAATGCAATGTACTACAAAGGTGCTCTCCGTTTACAAAATGAATGAGTTGTTGGAACTTCAACTGTATGTTGATAAATTACGTCTTATACAACATACACAGGCTTGTTAGGTACAAATATTTCCTAGAGAATCTTTTTGTGAAGTTACTAATTCATTAATAAGGAAATCATTACTTCTAAATTTTATTTAAGATTCCTTACATTGCTTTTTATTAAAAAGCATATATTGGCTTTGTCTCATCTTATACTAAAGTGCAGCAAAGTATTATGGGGAAGGTGTGTTTAATTTGGGTTTTGTCACTCACCACCTTGGTCCTCAATAGTTCACTGTTTTCCTATCACCCACCTGTCCAAAGCAGTGTGTGAAAGCAGTGTGTGGTTTCTTGGGCCCCAACAAAGCCCACTGTAGAGGTGAGGGTGTGCCAGCCCCACCCCCATGCCTGTGGACTGCATGCTCACAAGTAAGCTGAACTAAATCTGTTCAGGGATACAGCAGGGAAGTTTCTCAGAGGAGCTGTTGGGCCAGATGTGGTTGGAGATGGACTAAAACGTCTTAAACAGAGGACTCTCCCTAGCTACATGAAGAACCCTGGGTTCCATCAAAAGCACTCAGATTCAGCTCATGTGTGTGCGCATGCATGTGTGTGAGTACACGTGTGCATGTAGGAGTGATGGTGGGGGTGCGTCCTCTCCCTTTGGAGAAAGTCTAAATTCAAAGAGATATTTAACAGATCCTCTTGTCTGGCCTGAAGCCCAGTGTCACAGTGACCAAATCAAAAAGAGATATCAGTACAGAAGGAAAAAGAGGTATGTATTGGTTGATGACAGGGGTGAGAGGAGGGAATAGAGAAGGGCAACTATACTTACCCTACAACCACAATTATAAAATCTAGTAAATTCCAGCCGTTGCGGAGGTAAGCGTTGGGGTGAAAGAGAAGTCCATAGGCTATTACTTTTAAAAATGCTTCCACAGTAAAAATGATGAGAAAGAGATATTCCACTCGTTCCTAGGAAACAAAAATAGAAGAGAGAGAAAAATAAAATCGTTAGATTGGAGCTTTATGAAGTACTGCCCCAGTAGATCTCACAAGGTAGAGGAGAATGCTGCCCTCCCCTCATCAGTAGGATCTAAAGGGAAATTGGGTAGGACCCCCCCACCACACACACACACACCACACACATACCAAGCCAAATTACCAACTCCACAGTCTGTTCCACTATTAGAACTCCAATCCACTGGGCATTAAGTATTTTTTTTTCCTAAGTCTTCAAATATCTTCTTTTAAAGTTCAAATATTAGAAAATTTGCAGATTTAGGGGTAAACATCTTACTTAGTCAATCAGTGAACATGTCATTGTACCTCCTCAGAAGAGAACTCATAATGTCTTGATCTACAAGAAAACAATTCCTGGATAGAGGAGAAGGATGCTGAGAAAGCAGGTGAGATAAAACTGCAGGAAAAATGTGCCATGATTTTAAGATAACCAACCCTGAAGATAACAGATATAGTCTCGGGAATTGTCCTAGCTGAATTCTCCAAAACAGAGCAAAAACACAGCTGCAAAGAAATCAAGATCTCTTAACAGCAGCTGAAACAGAGGCAAAACTGCTCACATACATGGATCCAAAATTTTGAACTCTCTCTTTTCCAGAGAAAATAAAAGTCTTTTTCCAAAGTCATTGACCAGGTTAGCATTGAAAATCAGCATTTCCAGGATGGAGGCAGGCATTGAGGTGGGGGCAGTGAGTGGAAAAGGCTCCTCTCTTTTCTCAAGGGTCAGGAGGTAGGAGGTTTTTTCTTCCCCCTGCCACCTTAAAGAAAGGGCTTTGCATTTGAGGCTTCAGCTCCTGTCCCTGGGAGCCCACACTGAATAGGACAACCTCATTGGCTCCGTTAGAGCGAGCCAACTCTGCGCTGATTCGCTGGCTTCCCTCAGCACTAATCGCTTTCTCCCATAACCCATTCTCAGTGTGCAGCCTTAATGGCCACCACCAGGTGAAGGCTGCCTGCATGCCCTCATGCTCCACTGCTCGCCTCTGCAGGAGCCTCAGCCCATTTCTCATCGGAGCCACAAAACAACAGTCCACATAGCATTTGGCCACAAGTCCTCCAAGCAGGATGGGCTGGTCCACAGCTTCCAGGAAGCACTAGACTTGGAACTTCCAGACCTATTTTCTTATCCTCTACTCAGTGGAGTTCACTGAAGACCTCCAGGTCCTGCCCACATTGTGGGCAGGAGGGTGGCATCGCCCAGGAAGGCCCTCCTCCTCCTCCTAGCCTACTGGAAGGGTGCTCCAAGACTGGGGTTTTGGGAGCCTGAGAGGTAGCTCTTCAGGAAGAGGTTAGCCCACACACACCCCTGTGCTCCTGTCCTTCTTTCTGGATCTCCTAAACATTCATCGAGTACTCGCCTCACCTCTGGGTGAAGCAGTTGAAAGTTAAAAAATGCAGAATTCTGGGCCCCACCCAGACCTAGTGAAGTAGACCTCTTGGCTATGGAGCCTGAAAATGTGCATTATCGGCAATTTCCAGGTGTTTCTTAGGCACCTGAAGTTGAAGAACCACTGGCTATGTACTGATGGAGGCCCAGAACGGGCAGCAACTGCAGGAAAGGAATAGACAGGTTGAACTGAATCAGCACCTCAGAATAAGACTGTCCATCCTTTACTTCCCATGCAGTAGAGCATCTTAAAGTTGGTCTGGGGATGAGGCTGCCTGGGGGCTGTGACCCAGGTACAAATCACAGTGTGTGGGAGCCTCAGGTCTTTTAAAGTTAGGTAATGCTGAAATAAAATGAACATTAGGATAGTGTTGGAAGGGGAAGGACATTACAAGGGCACAGTGTAACCTGAAAAAATGTGCGGAAGTGGGGAGCTATCAAACAGTCACACAGCCCCCCATGATGGTCAGAGCTTTTGTGTTTGGCACAAAATGACAGGGCACTCTCCTCTGTACCCCAAAATACTCCATGGGAATTCACAAAGTGTTAGAGCTAAGATGAGAGGAAAAGGAAAGGAAAACAAACATAAATTAGGTATCTACTAGGTGTCAGACACTTTCATGTGTTCATGTATGTGCTAGTTAACTTTTATCCATCCATCCTTCTTTCTTTCTTTCCTTCCTTCCTTCCTTCCTTCCTTCCTTCCTTCCTTCCTTCCTTCCTTCCTTCCTTCCTTCCTTCCTTCTATCCATCCATCCATCCATCCATCCATCCATCCATCCATCCATCCAATCATTCATTTTCAGCGTGATAAAACTAGCTGAATTATCTGAAAGTGATTGTGGAACTCCTTCTGGGTTGTCTAGACAATGATCTTTCTGAGACATGTAGCATCCAAGCTCAGAGTACTTCTTCCCTGGGTAGGGAAAACAGTAATATCCCAAAGGCTCTAAGGGCCCTATGTGCTGGGAATCCAGCATTCTCAGACAAGTCCTATAAAGAGCTGGCACCCCCAACCCAGACTGTCCAGCACCAAGCAGTGTGTTTGTTCTCTCACTTACAAGGCTGCTTTGCCTTGCTTGATTTCCTTATACATATATTTTTAAAAAGCCATAAGGGAGGAGGGATCCTGGTCCCTTCCACTGAAATGCAGACCCACACTGCAGGCCCGGACTCTCAAAGCTGTGAATAGATGGGACTGGATCTCCTGGGACTCCTGGAGGACGCCCGTCCCTGATGGTGAGTGAAGCCTGATCTGTCTTGGAGCAGTAATGGCTTTGCCATTTCAGATGGTTCCTGTCTCTCATCTTCCTTTTTATCACCTTCTCTTCCTCTCTAGTTCTACTTCACTCTTATTGCTTCTTTTCCATTTTCTTCTTGTTCTCCCTTCGTTTCTTCTCTCCCTGTTCTTAGGGTTACGACTGGCAGCTGGGGGCCCATGGTCACACCCATGTCTGAAATATTTAGAAGGATTCAGTGGAGAGAGAGCCTCAGTTCCCAGGAATCATGATATATTCTAAACACTTATGGAACTAATTAGACACTGATGAGTACAGGCTATCTTCGTTTTCCATTTATCTTTTCATATATACATATCCTGCCTTTCAACTATATCATAAACTAGAGCACAGAGACTCAATTATCTTTTGATGGTAATAACCTTGATTTTGACACCAATTGACTCTGAATGTCTTTGGGCAAGTCATTTTACTTTTCTGTGTTCAATTCCTTATCTGCAAAAGAACTAGTTAAGCATTTCAAAATATATACAGTGCTGCAGAGAGCCCTATGTTTACAGAGTGCTCTTTTGGGAGTAGTTATAGGTTAGGGGAAGACTGAGAAAGTGGGGCTTTGGCTCCCCCAGTCCTTGAACGAGAGCGGCACCATTTTAACCCACATGCTAAGTTGTCCAATGGTCCTAATACAGTTGAATGGAGTCCAGGGAACTAATTTGATAGGGACATAGACAGAGAACACACACAGAAAAGAAGTAGCCTCCTCTTCCTGACCAATCTGGAAGGCTTTTATTGGCTTTATATACTGGGTTCTGCATAAGATCTTATTTGAGAAAAGAAACCATTGCTTTTTGTGTTTTTCCTGGATCTTTGAACATCACTTCTAAAGTGGTAGAGTATGACCAAATACTCTCTGAAATTCTGTGGAAAGTGAGGATGCTTGGGCCTGGCCTGTGTGTAGTTCTGTCCAAGGCACAGCTAGATTCCAAGTCATGTAAAGGAACAAAGAGTTCCTCCCCTCATTGTTCTGACGATTTCCATAAATAAAAAAATCCTTCATTAAAGAGATTATTAATATTAGGAGAACACAAACTCATTGTGAGCAGAAGCCATATTAGTGTAGAGCTCTTAGGACAAGGATAATCATGGAGAGCCTGCCACGTCTACTCACGTATGCACACTTCTGCACACAGACACATGTATGTGGTACAGCGTGTATGCCCACCATCCATGCTGAACACCGGACAGCTTACACCTGCTATATAACAGACCAGGGTGTGAGAACTGATACTAGGAGAGCCTCTGTGCACCCACTTAAATTTACAAAAGTGTACTTATTGAAGCTTCCAAGAATTCTACACCAAAATAATTGATGAGGAGCCCAGTCATATAATTCCATCTCAGTACAAGATGCAAAGACTATTAAACCAATAACAATGCTTCAAGCAGAACCTTGTATTCCAGAATGTTTCATAACTTAAGTACCATTCAATCTGACCTCAAATTACAGCCTCTTGTGTATTCTCTAAAGAAGGGAGATAAAGAAGCTGGAATACCAGAGTTCCTCGCTTTCTAGTTCCTTCTCTCATTCATTCATTCATTCATTCATTCAGAAGGTCACAAAATATATCCTGAGGGTTTGCTCTACCCCACACAACTTGTCATCTGTTCTCTTAGGACACTGGTGGACTTATAGAAATAAGAAGCTGAAAGGGCCTTCAACAAGGACATGCAATCTAAGCTCCTTATTATACAAAAGTAAGGGGACTTGTTTAAGGCCACACATCTACCCTGTGTGATAAATATTTGGGTTTACTGGTGGTTGGTCGGTGCTCCTTCTGATACAGCACAGCTGTCTTCATCTGTGGACTGACTGAAACCCTGGATTACTGTGCTCACCAGGGGCCACTGGGCAGTAAAGGGCCAATTACATGGTGTGGCTGGAAGTGTGGACAGCAGGGGTCCCAAATCTTCTTCCCTCTTGAGGTGTCTACTAGTACTTAAAATACAGCCATTAAGAAGCCTTTCTTCCACCAGGATGTCTGGATAAACACAATGTGGTGTACATACACACAATGGAATACTAGCCATAAAAATGGAGTTCTGATGTATGCTACAACATGGGTGAGCCTTGAAGACATTATGCTACGTGCAAAAAGCAAGTCATAAAGGATAAATATTGTATGATTCCACTTATATGACGTACCTAGAATGGCACATTCAGAGACAAAAAATTAGATTAGAGGTTACCAGTAGTTGAAGGGAGGAATAAACTGTCTCGGGGAATAAAAACTTTAGAAATAGATAGTGGTGATAGTTGCATAACATTGTGAGTATAATTAATACCGCCGAAATGTACACTTAAAAATGGTTAGCATGGCAAATTTTATGTGATATATATTCTACCACAATGGGGAAAAAAAGCATTCCTATGGATCTTAATGGTTTTCTTACTTTTAGACATCTCCATCTAAACCACCTGAAGTCATATTTAAACTTGTAACAGCTACCATCTTCATAAGGACTAATTCATCAGAATATTGACAGCATAGCTTTTTGTTTTTTTGGTGAGACCCTGGACAGATGCCTGGATTGGGAAGAAGGGGGTTGAGCAGGGAGGTGAGAGGCCACTGAAGACAACTGCTTCAATTTCATAGTTTTTCGAGTGCAGATCCTTCCCAAGGGCCTTCTGTATATAGAAGCCTACTTAGAAGCCTGGTGGCTCAGATAGTGTGGTCTTAAGACTCAAGACTTCTTGTAAATGAAGAAAGGATAGGACAAACCATTTAACAGTCTAAGAGTAAAGTGGCCTTGAAAAGAACTTTCACCTACTTATCGAGGGCAAGTAGCAATTGCAGCTGAGTGTTTTAGAGTAGTTTGGTTCGAAAAACCAAAAACTCTTCTCCAACTGGTCTGTGTTCTTTGTGCTTGTCCACGATGCCAAGTTGAAGTGACATATCCACTTATTAATTTCTTGTGTTCATGTCTTCCTCTCCAGAGACTGGCCTTGCCTCAGCTGCCCCAGCATGTGGCACCAGCCTCAGATCCAAAGTGTACTGAGCATGCTGCCTCAGATGTCTGGGTGCTGGCCTGCCCACTCCTCCTGGGCCCTTCACTGCCCCTGTCCCTGAGACAGCATCTCTGTCCATCCATGGGGCCTTTCTAGGCTGTGTTTCTCAACTGCAAACACCCACTGGGCAGAGACTGGCCTGTTGGGGTTTTCTATCTGGTGTTCAGCATGTGAACAATACAGAGGGAACAAACAACCTTTGGCACAAGCTGCCCGCATCGCCCTCTTGGAGCTCAGAGAAACTCAAATATCACACAGGCCAACCTCTTGCCCACAGCAGGAGCTCCCTCCACTTGACCACCTCCATCTCAGGACTGTCATTTCCTTATAAGGCTGCCTGTCTTGTCATTGGGCAGCTTACCATCAGCACATGGCCAGCCCCTTCCTCTCCAAGGGCTTTACTCTAGCTCAAGGATATTACCTTTCTTTGAGGGTAATGGAGAGAACAGAGTAACAGATATTACCAGTCAGGACTGAATTATTTCTAGGGAGAATGGGGCATTTGCTTAATGACCTGTGAGCTAGTGTGTAATTTCCCAAATGAAGCGGGGGCGGTGGTGCAGCAGCGGCCTTAAAACTCTCCTAAATGCGCACCTTCTTTGTAGTTGACTGACACCTGACTCAGGGAAACAGACCCTATCTTTTCTGCCCATCCCCACTGCCTGTCCCTATCCAGGCCCCTGTCACTGGTTGTTTGGTCTTGGAGCTGCTTTCTAACTGGTCATATTGATATCTAGGCTGTTTTCCCACTTGAAAACCTTCAATGGCTCCCCTCTGTCTTAAAATAGAATGCAGCCTCCTGATCCTGGCTCCCAGGTCAGTCACAGTGTGACCCCACAACTCCCTCTGGCCTCCTCCTTGATCAGTACCTTTGTACTCCAGCCACACCAAAAGGCCCAACACACCCAAACCAGACATGTTGTTATGTGCAACCCTCTTCTTCATGCTCTGCCAAGCCCTGCGCCTTTCCCTGCCTGGCCAACTCCTCCTCGGGGTCCTAGACAGCTCCTGTGCCATCACCTTGTCTGGACTTCTCACCCCTCCCTACCTCCTTGCCCCAGAAGGGGTGGAATTAGTCTAGTCCCTCCTCCTAGTTGCGGCACCCTTTATTCAGACCACGGCGATAGCACTTATTATAATGTGTGTGTTTTCTAGGTGCTTCTCTCCTTCAGGGACAGGGTGCCTGTAGGGCAGAAGCAAGCATCACCTTTGGTTAAGAGGTGTCTTTAAATGAAAGGCAAAATGATAGAGGAAAAAGGGCTCTGGAGTCGACACACCTGGGATCAAACTGTTTCTCTATGACAAGCTACATAATCTCTCCAGTAAACAGGAAATAGCTATTCTGACTCATGGGTAATTTTGAGAATTAGAAACCACATAGTCATCTCTCAAAGGGTAGTCGCTAACATTACTGTGGTCCTAGCACCTGCACACAGTAGGTATCCTGCACGCGCCCCTGCTCCAGATGGCTTTGTGTGTCTTCTCCAGAAGTCTTGGCTCTGTCTGCTCCCCTGGTGCCCATGCTGAGCAGCTGCAGTGGTCAGCAGCACTATCCCTGCTGCCTCTCCCTGTCCCCTTTCCTGCCCTGTCTGCATCAGCTCTCCTGGTCTCAAAGGTGTGGTGCAACTCATTTTTGTGCCTCTCGATCCTCTTGACTAGAGACTTGAGCCCTCACATCTGCTTTCTATTATCAAAGCAACTGAAAGACAAAGCTAAACAAAAACTTCTCTGTATCCTGTTTGCCGGGCTCCAGGTGTTCCAAACGTTCTTGCCCCACCTCCCTCTTTAGCCCTTAGATCTACAGGGATCTGTGTCTCTGGGAACCTGTCAGATCTCTGCCTCTTGAAGTGACTTATTTCAGCTATGGTGGACAAAAGTAAAGGACGACAGTCAGTGCTCTCAGGAGCAGAGGACCAATGAATTGAGGGGGTTTGCTAACCACAGTAGTTACCACAATAACTCATGGGTAATACTCGACAGCTCACAAGACACTTGCCCGCACATTTTAAAATTGAATCTCCTGATTACTTTATGAAGCAGGAAGAGAAGGTACTTTTATTCTTCCCTTACTCTCACTTTCTTTTTCTCCTTACACCACCACCACCATCATTATGATCACTACTATTGACATCATCGCCACCATCTTCACCACTAACCATTGCCATCACCATCATTGTCATCATCACAATCCAGTGGCTTCAGGAGGGGCAAGTGACCCACACTATCATCTTTGCTTTAGTTGGACATGCTCATGTCTATGGACCAGGCCTAGAACCATGGCAACCATCTGGGACACGAGGACTACTGGTTGAGGACAAGAGCAACATGCTGAGGCGGGCAGAGAGAAAGGGTGGTAAAAACTGGGATCCTGGATAAAATTGTTGAACCAATGAATTAATTCAACCAACTTTGGTGCTATCCTAATTTGGGGCTTATTTTATGTGCGATAAAATATCCTCACTGTAGAAACCATTTCAGGGTGAGATTACTAATACTTGCATGTGAAAGCATCCTTGTTGATAGGCTCTATTTGCTATATCTACATGCTCCTCTTCCTTCCACTTCTTTATCCCACTTCTGCTCAGTGCTTACACCCCTTATTAGCCATCTGGGCACATTAAAACTAAGCTTAGTCTCACGCAGCCAGGGAAAGCAGCTCATAAACACTGTAAGACAAATGCACCTCTATCTCCTGGTTAGTTCTCAGCCCGTGTGTGAAATGCTTATTTCAGATTACTGTCTCAGACTAGATCTAGAGAAATCAGCCCGAATCCCCATCAGAGGGTAGCCATGTAATTCTCTGCTTAGTCTCTTGTTCCAGCACAGGGCTGTTGAGACAAAGGATGTGGCTCCATGAGGGAGTAATATTACAGTCCTAAAAGAGGCAGGGTGGGAAGCATAGAGGAGCCCTTCTAACATGCAAATGGCTCTCTATCTCTGTGCTGTTCATTTGGGATTTTTATGTATGACACTATGGCACGTTTTGTATGTTCTCTCATTGCAGCAAGTATCCTAGATCTCGCTTACCCTGTTGGGAGTGTGAGTGCTCCAAGGGCAGGAACTCTGTCACAATTTTCCTCTGTCCCCATAGTACCTTGTACAGGGCCAGAAACTGGAGGCTTACTGAATCCTCTAACACAGAGTTGGAAGACTACCTAGCAGCTATCAAGGTCAATTTCCCAGTCTTTGCCTCTCTGAGGGCCCACACTTCATGGTTTATAATAGGCTTTTTCACATCTTCCTCTGTCTGCTTCTAGACAGCCCGTGGGTCAACAGTTTGCCTGTCACCCAGAACTTGGTGTACAGCTGCAGTGGGGATAGAGAAGGGTAGCCTTCTTACTCGGTCACCTAGCCCTTGTGCCCCACAAGGAGCACTACCAGGTCATGTAGCATTGTCATCATGGGGCCCACCCTAAAGGGCGCTGAGCCAGAGGACTGTGATTATTACCAAGGGCATAAGTGCTGTCTCTGCTCCCCAGGCACTTACAGTCCATCAAGGAGAAAGGAAGGGTGTGCCTGGTACAACTGGTGGAGAGAAATTATGACACAGGGTCACATTTGCTATTCACCACAAAAGTGCTGTGGATAATAAGCAGTTTAAGAAGCTGGAGAAAAGGACAGGATGTGTGGTGTGGGCTGGGTCTGAGGCCGGGGGTGGGGTGGGAGAGACTGTGGGCTGAGCCTGGCCACAGTGATTTCCATTCGGGAAACACTATCCTGTGGAGACATCAGGAGCAGATGAGTTTCGCTAGAGAGTTTGCATTGTGGGAGACAAATCTGGATTGATTGGAACGTTTAACATAAAGCAGACCTTGAGTGACAGGATAGAGTGACACTTCATATGAGAGTGCTGTCCCAGTATTTAAGGTCTATGGTAACTTGGATTGATGATGGTTTGTGAGCAAAAGGTGATATGGATCAAACTAAGATAAATATGAAAAGCAACCCACAGATGGATTAGACTAAATTTGGGAGACCTTGAAGTAGTTCAGGGATAGATGTTGACCATTTGAACTACAGAGGAACAGAGCAGAAGGAGAGAAAAGGCAATGACTGATTCAGAAAATGCTAGGATTAGAGGCAGGTAGAGGGGGGCCTATCAAACAGGTCATCAAGACTTCATTCGGAATGGCTAGAAGAATAAAAGTTTGCAATAATCGAGTCCAAGGTGGGAGCTGGCCAATGCCAGCAGGGTGGCTTAGGCTTGTCACGTAAGCTCTCTGGACTACATTTTCTTTATCCACCCAGTGTGAAGTTTGGACAGATAACTTCCACTCTCCTTCCTGCATCCAGCTAGAAGACGACCCCGCGTAGTGGGAATTTCATGGCACAGGCAAATCTTGAGTTGTAAAATTTAGGTCTTCTACAACTAGTGTACCCTAGCCAAACTACCTAAATTTCCTATGCCTATATTTCTTTAGCTATAAAATGGAGATAATATTTTCCTATCAAGACTCCTTAATGACAGAGGGGGAAATGCCAACATGTTAAACAGAAAATATTTAAGAAATGTTGCCCTCAGTAACCTCCAGTGATATCTGAGATGTGACAAAGCCATGACAAAACAAGTAACAATATGCAAGTGGAAATGTAACAGGTGATTAGAGATGATGGGTGGGTAAGAGTAGAAGGCATGCTTTTGGGAAACAATCTATACAGATAAAGTCATGAAAGTTACATGAAGTCCATGATCGAAGAACAGGGTGACGTTATGAGAACAGAGAACACAGGTTCAGGACAGGGATGCTGGTGAGGGGGTGGCCCAGGGCGGCGTTTCTCAAGATTATTGTCATTTTTGCCATGTCCATGTATTTGTAGCATTGTTTACTTAACACTTTTCTTTGAATCAACTCACTTCTCTTTTACATAAACATTTAGAAATGAGTTTTTAAATCATAAATATCACTACTATTGCTTGCCAAGATAAAAGGTGACAGTAAAAATAACTTAAAATGTTTGTTCATGTACTCCCTAAAATCATCTTACCCACCTCCCCAAGTGCACATTCTACACTTGGGGAGATACTGGGTTCAAAGACTGTCCCTTGAAAGGATCAGACTGACTCCATGTGGCTCCGAAAGGTAGAAGGAAGAAGGCAGGACCCATCAGTGGAATTGAGAGGGGCGCTGGCTTTGCCTCAGAGGAGAAACTCTGGAATTGGAGCTCTCCGACAATGAGAGGGCTGCCTATGTGGGCTGTGTGTGTACCCAGGCACAGGAGTGGGTCTCCTGTGGGTGTGGATTCATGGATGAGCCTCAGAAATTACACATCTCCTCCAAGGTCCCGTTGATGACCAGCAGTCCTTGATGCCATTTGTGAGAGGGAAGCAAAAAAAGTGAGTGAATAAATGAATGAGTGAGTGAATGGATGAATGGGTGGGTGGAAGAGCCCACCAGCCACTGCCAGGCCACACTCGCTATATGGTTCAGAGACATTAGCGTGCACGTCAGCTTCAGCAAACAGAAGCCTTGTTTGGGCAACAGGTTCCTGGGGCGCTGTCTGCTGGGGGACCCAGACTCTCCCTGGTTAAGTGCCCCCAGGCAGCCTCTGTCTTGGCTTTGTTTGCTCTCTTGATGATCTGGCTTGCTTGGGAGGACCGCCAGGCTATATGGTGTGCAGAAGCATCTGGGCACAAAGCTTCAGGCTGGAATGAACCTGGAAGCTCCTTGGGTCCAATACTTTAGTTTTCCAGATGAGGACAGTAAGGCACAAAGAAGAGAAGAACTTGCCAAAGCCACAAAGCTGCATAATATGTATAATATAAATTACTTGGTAATAATGCTAATTTACAAGGCTCGGTTAAAAAAAAAAGTGTGTTGCATTTATGCCTTTCCTGATCTATCATCCAAAGCATGTGCCTACTCCATTATCTGAACTGCTGATGGGACTAGTGTTCAGAGGACTGTGTTTGGGGTAATAGTCTGCCTTGTGCTATTATTAACTGTGAGTACATCATACTTCCTCTATCAGATTAGGCCTTTCTAGAGTTAAAGCCTAGGTTTCACCATGTATCAGCATAACTGAAACGATGGCAGAATATCGAACAGGCAGCCATAAGGATTGATCTGCTGCTTATTACCCTGGTTCCTGGGCACACTCACCTCCAGCCTCTGTCTGACTCTGTTAGTCTTGGCCACCCATTCCTTAAGGTACTGACAGAATGGGGTTATGGGATAGAAAGTCAGACCCCCAGAGCAGGAGAAACCAAACTCGAGTGTTGGAGCCCCTTCCCCTGAGTTGCTGGCGCAGGTCTCCAGGATGGCCCTCAGGACGTTGATTATTTTACTTTCATTCTCTAGACACTGATGGCACCTGGTGCTGAGGGGACTGCCAGGGCACCAGCGATGCAAAGGTATAAAGGTACGGTCTCCGCTCTGCAAGAGTCCACAGTCCACTTCCTGCTCGGGGAAGTCAGGGAGCTTATACCTGACGACCACTCCTAGTCTCTCTGCTGACCACAAGTCGCCTAAAAAGGGTGACCCCGCCTCTCCACCAAATCAGGCGTAGCTCCTCGCACCAGAGCTCTTCCTGGAAGCTGGCTGATACCTGTACTGAAGGCAGATCTAATTTAATAAGTGTTTCTTGCAAGCTGCAAACAGTCCTAATTTTGGCTTTTTGTGGGTGTCTCCCTTCCCTTGTAAAAATGGACTTGTTCTCCTTGCCGATCAGTTCAATTATAATGATATAAAACAGAGAGAAATAAAAACTGGGGACATGCCCTAACAAGGGGGTACAGTAACAATGATTCACAGTCTTTCCCTTTGGGGACCCCAGCAGGGGTGAGATGAGCTTGAGCTGTCTCTTCCATGTGAGGATGGAGTTTTGTGGTAGGTGAGAAGGGGGATGGGAATCTTGAGATCCAGACACCAGCGCCCAGGGCGCTGCATTCACCCTGACACTCACCAAGCCCTGTTGTAGACTGCTCACTGCACAGTAGTGTAACAGAACTGTACACACTGCCTACTGACAGGGTTCCTCCCATCCTTTCGTGGCAGGCAAACGACGTGACTAGACCTGAACATCTCACAAGTGGACTGACTCTTGGCTCCCTGTTCTTGTTGCACACCAGGCCCTAGGCATGATACTTTACAGAGATTATCCCACAATGGCCCTGGGAGGTGGGCACCATCATCATTCTCAATGTACGGGACTGGAATCATGGTCTGTCTGGCACCAAGTTGGTTTCTTAACCATTGTGTTATATGGACCTCTCAGCACACAGCAGCACATTTGGATCCCTGTATTCCCTATTGCCTCTTGTTCTTTCTCCCTCTGGAAACAGAGAACAAGGGCAATGAGCAAGCTGTGGCAACAAGAGCACCCTCCTAGAAGTCAAAAGTCTTGGGTTCTAATTTAACCTCGCCATCATCAAGCTGGGTGGCCTTGGTAGGCCATACCACCACTGTGAACCTGATTTTTCCCATCCTTAGAATGTCCACAAAATGAAGATGTTGGATTTTATCAGTAGATCCCAAACTTCAGTTCTCTGATGGCTACCTGGGTACGTATGACAAATATAGCTCCTGGGTCCCCAACCCAGATGTGCTGAGTCAATATCCTGGGAAGGGACTGGGAGTCTGGATTCCTTACAGGCTCCTCAGCTTCTGAAGAGCCCAAGCTGGGAATTACAGTTCTAAATGATCTCCATGGTTCCTTTGCGATACAAAATTTGTAAACATATCTCCGCTTCCTGGGAGCAAAGGTGCTCTGTGGGGAACAACCTGAACCAGCTGCACCTGACAGGAGGTGCAGAGGGGTGGGGAGAGACAGAAGCTTTGCTTGAAGCTGCCCACAGAGGAGTGACATGTGGCTTTTATAGAAATGTCCCAGGCCAGGCACAGTGCTGGGACACTGGGTGGCACTAAGTTGGCAGTGGGTGTGCTTCCAGGGTAGGAGGCTCAGAAGCAAAAGGATGCCAACTGAGGGTGGGGCGGTCAGGCCTGCCCTTTGCCATCGACCTGTGGAAGGGTTGTGGGGAGCACACAGGAAGAACTTCACGTACTCTGGCTAGAATGAGATCCGTACATCCTGATCACTGCCACACCATGTAGGAGTGCACAGTAAGTGGCAACTGAAGAACAGAGACCAGGTCTCTTGAGTTTAAAGGGGAGAAAGGGCAAAGGAGTGGTGTCCCTGAGTACCCCAGTGCCAGCATAGAATCTCATATATGTCCAGGGGCTCGGTTACAGGTGACCCCCTCTAGTCCGGGTAGGGACAGGACAGGTGGGATAAGGTGTTCCAGGTCAGGAAGCAAACCCAACGCACGTGGGGGAGAAGAGGCTTACGGGTTCCCACAAACAGTCCCGGGAACTAGCTGGAGACTATACTGGACCATGAATCGAGGTGCCATGGCCATTAACCATTTGCAGATCTTTAGGCAAGACACCTAGTGTCTCTGGATTTCAGTTAGAAATGAGAAGACATGGGATGAAGTATACCATAGCAGATCTATGGAAAGTTAGGATCATGGCTCAACTCTCAGGCCTTAGAATGCACAGACTCCTGTCATACTTAGTATGCACCACTGCATCCTCACTGGAGTTGGCCTAAACACCCAGACCTGTGGAAATCACCATTCTCCATAACCTAACATGGGCCCCGCCTGGTGCTGCTGGGTTCCCAGTGCACAGGATACTGTGACTTTCCTGGAAGGGAGCAGGGGAACGAGTATCTATCAAATAGCTCTCAGCACCTCTTGCAAATTTCTGAGCGTGACACACAAAGCCATCTTCCAGACAACAGGGAGCGCAGCATCAGCCAACGGGTGCCTGCTACTCAGAGGTTATGAAGTACCTCCATGTGTGCTGTAAGATTTTCTTAACCTTAACCCTATGAGGGAAGACAGCGTAAAGTCACTCCCATGTAACAAATGGGGAAACTTAAGCTTAGCCAGCTCGTATACAGTGCAGAGAAGGTTAAAACCTAAGTGTTTGGATTCCAAACCTAGTGCTTTTCTCCTAAATCATCTGATGTGCACTCAATGAATACAAAGTGGGTCCCAGAATTCACTTGTCTGGAGTCCTTTTCGCCAGTTTGTTAGCAGAACCCAGATCCATATCAGGGCGATTAGTATCCTCCCATCTCCAAGTTCATGTCCTTCCTAGAACTTCAAAATGCCAGCTTATTTGGAAATAGGGTCACCATAGATGTAATTAGTTAAGTTGAAGTCATACTGGAGTAGAGTGGGCCCCTAATCCAACCTCCATATTGTAGGCCAATCTCACCGTCTACTAAATGGGTCACGTAAACAACAGCTGAGTGCCTATGAGGGGAGGGGCACACAGCGGGGCTCATGGAGACTGGAAAGATAAGATCTTTTCCCTTGGGGAGGTGGCCATCTTGGTTGGTAAGATTAATACCCCCAAATACAATTAAACACCACATGAGGGACACAGGCAGCCAATGCCACAGCTGGCTGAATCCACCATTGAGTGCTTCTTGGAGAAGGCGTCCTGTGGACTGAGCACTGGGGAAGAGACAGAACAGAAAGCTGGAGGGCAGGGCATGATCCCAGGTGAGGAGACAACCATGGTCCAGCACCATGCTTTCCACTGCCTGGCTCGAGCAGGGGCTCGCAGAGGAGGGATGGGACAGGGGCCTGGTCAGGGGGGCTTCAAACGTCTTTTCTGTGGGCAGTGTTGAATTAATAATGCATACATAAATCATATAAAAGCACTTCTCAGGTGGAATTAAAACCGATTCTCAAGTTCCAAGCAAGTAATACAAGATCATCTTTCCTTGGAAAGTGTTTCTCAGCTTGAAAGCTTCGAAGTGATGGGGCTGAGTGTTCGATCTGATAGGTACCAACCTAGTATAAACATGCTAAAGCAGACAAAATTTTGCTTTTAAAAACGTGCCTCACAAAGTGCTAGCCATTCTAGGCCCAGCCATGACCCCAGCCCCACCGGGACACCTTCCAGATTGTGCAGGTCCCTCCCTTCTGCGAATTCTTCTCCTTAACCCTTTATCGAGTGGTTCCCAGGCTCCTGTCAGGATTTCAAGTATCAGTAAAACGGCAAAAATCTGTGAGGGATGGAAGTAGGTTGCCAACTCTTTATTCTGCCAAGTAGAAATGTTAAAAATAACAATGAACATTTATTATCCCTTTTGTTTCATAAAAGGACGGAGAAATAACCCCAGAATAAAGGGTGGTTGGCAACCCCCACTGCCATCACCATCACTCTTATAGACACACACTGCACTCTGCTTACTTTTCTCATCTAATGTAGCCCAGTAAATCTTCACTGTAGAGCAGCACAGGCCTGCAGGTCAACGCTGGGAAGCTTATGTTCTTCCCATTCTCTACCTCACTGCATACTTTCTGTGTCCTTCCTACGAAGGTGTTCTTTGCTCTGGTCCCCAAGTTCTGCTAGGATATGCCTCCAGCTAACCAATCTGTGGAAGGTGGTAAAAATGGCCACCATATTTAACAGCTCTTCCTAACAAGAATCAGAGTCTATTTGCCCATCTCTGGAATCTGTGCTGACTTTGTCACTTGCTGTGACCAACAGGATACTATGGAAGTGACATTATGTAACATCTAAGCCTAGACCTTTTGAGGCCTTGCCGCCTCTCACTCTGGAGCTTTTCTCTCACCACATGAACAAGCCCACAATAGCCTGCTAAAGAATGAGAGACTGTGTGGAAAGAGGACACAGTCACACCAGCCAACCTAGCCAAGGCCATTATGAATGAGCCAGTTCTCATGACCCACTCCCTGACTGCAGACACTTGAGCAAGCCTAACTCAGACCGGCTGAGCCCTGCCCGGTCTGGAAGATCCACCCAACTGGGCCCAGTCCACATTACTAACCTGCAGAAATGTGGGTTAAACGATTAGTTGTTGTTTAGAGCAGGGGTCCTCAACCCCTGAGCGGCGGATCAGTACCAGTCTGTGGCCTGTTAGGAACCGGGCCGCACAGCAGTGGGTGAGCAGTGGGCAAGAAAGTGAGTGAGTGAAGTTTCGTCTGTACCTGCAGCTGCTCCCCAGCACTAGCATCACCACCTCAGCTCCACTTCCGATCATCGGGCATTAGATTCTCATAGGAGCTTATGTCCCTGGTGCCAAAAAGGTTGGGGACCGCTGGTTCAGAGCCACTAAGCATTGACGTAGTTTGTTATGCAGCACAAGCTGTTACACTACCTTCCAACCACAGTCTGCATGGGCCTTCTATGCCCTCCACTGCCTTTAAAGACAACTGGGCTTACCTATTCCTAAGAATTTGCCTAAATTATTTCCCTCCAAGGTCTTGACTTGAAATAGTTGCTTCCTTTCTCCTCAGATTTTACCCATTCTTCAAGATTCAGGTCAATTGCCTTTCTTCCACTATTCTCAGAACTATAGCACTCACTGTCCGTGCCACTCCCTCGGCCCTTAATCACATACGCCTCACCATGTGGCATGTCTTACATTCAGTAGCAGATTACTTCCAATGATGCTAACTTTACACGTGTTTATTACATCTTGCTTTCTCAATTAGATTGTCAGTCTTCTATGGGCAAAGTCTTGTCTTATACTTAGACTCAGCTTTTAAACCCATATCTGGCACAGGATAGGTATATTTCTTGCTCATTGATTGATGAGACTTGGAAATTCAATGAGTATCTGAAAATAACCACACAGAGTCAGTTCTCAGCAATGTACCTTCCACTCAGCTGAGCTGTGTCCTGGATCCTCTTGCTCTTCCATGAGGTCTGGGCTCATTTTTCAGTCCCACTACAAAGGCTTTCTAGAACACGGGCCGTGCTCATCCGTTCCCCCTACACTAATAGCCCTGAAAGTCAGAGAGGTGTGCTCAAACCAAAGCCGGCAAAACCCTTCTCGCCAAATTACTTCTTGATTTTCCAAGTCACCTGGGACTTTCTAAAACTCTCTAAAAACTTTCCCTTCTCATTTCCGTGACCTTTCATTTGTCTCAGGCACTGGCATTGGATAAGCTGGGCTTCCTGTGCCTTTCAGCCTTCACTAAGGTCTTTAAAGTGAACTACAAAGCTTCCATGGAAAAACAGATAAAAAGCTTAGCATTGCAAATGAGGACAGCATTAAGCCCAGGCGGGAAATGAGGTAAGTGTATTCAAAAGAGCGCTGAAGACTGGCTGCTAAAGGTTAAACTGGGAAGGTAAAGGCCAAGGCTTCTTGCTCTCCTAGTTTAACTGGTTGGGTTTTCTCGGAGGGCCCATAATAAAGTCAGCAGCATTGCTTTTGCTGTCCCATCTTTCTCCCTTCAGATCTTGCCTGCCCTGATATCAGTGACACCATGTAGTCCCCTCACTTGAGCCCCCATCCTTCCTATAATCTTGATCACTTTATTTTCTAATAGCAAAGATAGCAAATCATGTTAGGAATTAAAAAAACTCAAAGGCAAAAAATGAAAAAAAAAAGAGCAATATCCTATTTCCCTTCTTTGTGTGCATTTTGCCTTTCTAAAATTGTCATATTGTTCATATCGTTATAATCACTTTTATTTTTGCTTAGGTTTTACATATTTTATATGTTATTCAATTTTGTTTCCAATATCACTTTCAATAAACTTATAGCATTCTAGTAGCATGACTAGGTGTACTGCAATTTATTTACTCAGTTTTCTGGTTTTAGTGCTTTAGGTTTCTATGGTACCTGTGACTTGGAGCCTGTCTCTCTTTGGGAGGTGGATGGCCAGCGGCCTCCTTTAGCCCCGGAGGCTGTATATGAACTAACCCTGGACACTTCTTCTTCCCCCTGGAGCAGACTGCCCACCTGAGTCCAGTGGGCCCTGCTTCTTTGGGGAGCAGAAGAATTACAGTTGGCCAATAGGGAGAGGTCTGGGTGTCCCCAGAACTCCCTGAGACACCAAGGCTTGGCCACCACTGACTGACAAGGATCAAGCATTCCTGCTAGAAGAGATCTTACGAGCAACTAGTCAAGTTCCCCCATTTTACAGATTAAGGAAAGGAAAAGTAAGATATAGGGAATGACTTGTCTGGAATCATACAACTAGTTAGAGGCCTGGGACTAAGACTCCATGTTCAGTGCTCTTTCCACTACTTTATGCTCTTCCTCCGCTTCCTGTGACACCACTGATAGGGTACCTGGCCTGTTTGTGGTATAAGGAACCTCTCCCCACTTCTGGACCCTCAGACAGTCTCATGCCTGTTGCCTACACCAGCTTAGACTCCAGGTGGAGGCTTCCCTACCCATTCTCTCTGCTGCCCTCAGGAGGCAACCCCAGGAGGTGTGCCCCACACAGACCCTGACCTTCACAATGCAACCAAAAGAGCAGGCAAGCAGAGGATGCTGGAGTTCCCAATCTTACTACAGAGACGGGACTTTGTGCATGTTCTGGAGCCACACCCTGCGTAACGCACACCCCTTCTTGGAATTCTCGTAGCCCTCTTTCCATCCCGAGGTGTCAGGAAGAACCCTTCCATTCAGGGGTTCCTTTCTACTTTTCTAAGGCGAGGAGGCTGCCACGAAAAGTGGAGCCTTTCCAATGATGAGAACGCACAACTCTCCATGGACTGCGACACCCAGGTGGGCCAGGGGTGTTTGTCTCCATTCTCAGCACAGCAAGTCACCCCTGTGCCCCTGCACCCCACCACCTCCTTGTGAGCACAGCTCCATGCTTGAGCTTTCTGCAAAGTGTCACATTCTTCTTCATCTCCCTGTCCCTAAGGCACCATTGACATGTTTTTAGCTAAGACACCACACATCCAAGAAAGAAGATGGGGATGTGTCTCATGCTGGGTGCAAATAGCCCGTCCTCCCAGCAGGCTGCTGGGTCTCTTCCCTTTTGCTCTCCTTCTTGGGCTCTTCTCTCTGTCTGAGCCCCATCTCCCCTTTTTTATTTTTCCTCTCCCCTCTGCCTCCCTAGCCTTTTCCTTTTCCCCACCTATTCTTTCTGTTCTCTTCTTCACTCCTCTCAGATTTTCCCTTTTCTGCCTGAGGGTTGGGCAGCTGTGTACATTCAGCGTTCCTTGTGTCACACGGTAGTTCAGCAACATGAAGCACTTTTTGCAGATTGCTTAGAATCTGTGCAGACACACTGAAAATGGAAAAACATAGACATGAGCATCAGCTTGTGATATGGACGATGCCATTAATGAAACACCAGACCCTGCGAGGTATGGTTTGAGGGAAAATTTCCTGACCAGCGTGGAACCACATAATGAGCACAGGTTACTGAAGAAACACTGACTTTGACATAGCCTTGTCTGCGAGGGGAGCAAGGGAGGGGCAGAGTGAGCTCAGTCCACCCACCTGAGCACTGTGAACCCACAAGTACAGCAGCAGCCCTGCACTAACTTCCTTTGCTGAAATGATCGGAGACTGAGAAAGGAGTCTGAGCCCCCAGCTAATATTCTCACAGTGCTAGCTCAATAAAATACCTCTGTAAACACTGTCTTCTTTTTTCTTATTCTTATGCTTTCTGCTTCTGGTACTTGTGGATGTAAATCCTAAGGTGGACAGGGGATAATGAATTCAGGGTCATATACAAATTCTGAGGTCACAGTACCAAAGAAGAGTCCCAGTTATGATATTTACTAGCTGGTTACCACCACCACCACTGCCACCAACTGCTTGCTACTACTGCTACCACTGCCACCTCAGCTACCTATCACTTCCGCCAACAAATTTTATTATATGTGTTCTAAAGCCAGACTGCTGTCCCAAGCACCCTGCATGAATTACTTCCTCTAATCCTCACAACCTCATGATGTAAATAGATTATCCCGACCCTACAGGTGAGGAGATCAAGACGCTGAAAGATAAGGTCGACTCACCCAAACCATGCAGGTTGTAAGTGCTCAGGCAAGTGTTTGAACTTGGGCAGTCTGAGCCTAGAATGCTGTCACTTAACCTTTCTTAATTCTAAGTTTTTTCACCTATAAAACAAAAACAATAAAATAAGGCCTGTATCATGCGATTGTGGGTAAGGACATAAATGTGCTGTGGAAACCGTGAAGTGCGCTCTGGAAATACCAGTTGGCATCAGCCCCAAAGTGTAGCTTCCCTTTGGGGCAGAGAGAAACTTCTCACAAACTTCTCATTATCATAGGATTACATAATTTTAGGGGTAGGAGGAGGAGATCAGATGTCGTCCAGCACAATTTCCCACTCGATGCAAGATTATCTAGATTCATGAAGTTGAACGAGACCTTGTGAGTAACCTGGTCCAACACTGAATAGGAAAGGGATCCCACCCAAGATGACATTAGGAACTAGGAGCAGAGTCAGATCCAAACTTGGGTCTTCTGACTTTTGTCCCGTGCGCATTTCATCATTGCAGCGAGTGTTGCCTTTCCCCTTACGTGCGCCGTGGGCAGATGCGACCTGGCTATCTCTGCAGCTTTACCTGCTGAGCCACACGTGACCTCAGAATCCTTCTCAACACAGCACTCCAGGAAGCTCTTCTCAGTGCTGACTTACAAGATGACACTCTTTCATTCTCCCTACATGATACACAGGGTGACCATATACTTTATCATTTGAACACGGGCACTTTTGAGAATAAAAGGCACTATTAACAATTATATGGGGACACAGGTGCAAAGTGGGATCATCTCAGGTGAACTAGAAACTACAGTCACCCTAATTATACTTCAGTGAGCCTCCCAAAGCATCTAGGCCACCCCTAACTCCTTGTAGTGTAAAACTGCTATGAAACCGACTTGAAGGAAACTTGTTGGCTGAGTCTTCCTCAGGATGGTGGGGAGGTACCAAGGGGAAAGAAAGGATATTCCTTAGGTAAGAAAGGATGAAGGCCCACCTTCGGTTCACAGACTTGTCCAAAGAAGTGACGCCACCATCACTGGGTCACCTTCCACTTTCCCCTTACTCCCCCCCTCCCCTCCAGTCCACTAGCTCTGTGACTGCTCCTGCTCCTTCCTCCTCTTCCTTTCTCCTCTTTATGTGAATAATTGTTTCTATAGAAGTTGAGCCAATTACAAATGTGTTCAGGTATCTTATGAAGAATCATTTTGTTTACCTGTTGGTAATTAAATAGGCTACATTTGATTGTTGTTTGCGGAGATTTATGGGCATTTTCTGTTTCTAGATGGCAAAATTGAAAAATTAAAGTCTAGTTATTGATGGTTTTCTCCAAATAGAGACACAGAGAAAGGTATTTAATTCATTGCCAAGTTTACTGTGTCTTAGCATGGCCATAACAATTACAATAATACTAAAGACCGTTAAACACAAGCTAGGAGAGAGGAAAGGAAGTTATGAGGTTCAGCATGGAGAAAAACTCATTTTGTAACAAGATGGAATTCAACTGTTGGACTACTCTACTTGAGGTGTGTTGACTTTTCCCCTCTCAAGCCTTGAAAGTTCCTCTCAGATAACTCTATTTCCTATGGCGAAACCTATTTGTCTCTCAAGAAAAAAACAATGACTAAGAGATTCAATTAATAATATGAAACTTTAACTGTGGAAGATTCTAATCAGATGTGCCTCTAATTTGTTTTAGGACATCAACCAAGTAAGTTTTATTTTATTCTTAACCTTTATGTTTTCTCATTTATGAAGCAAAGTTTTCAAAATTATCAAATTATTGGGTTAATTGAGCAGATTATCCCATAAAAGTGCAAAGCCAATTAACAGAAAATATTACAATCTGTTTTATAAATATTTATAAGTTCCCTGTTAGAGCATTTCGCTAAGGTTTAAGTTTCTGACCTTTTGGGTTAGAAGTGTGGTAAAAATAATCTGAGAATTTTATTTAAAGGCAAATAAAATAGTCTACTTGGGACTTCAACTCTGTTAGTCGCCAAATACAGTGTGCCTTTGGCTATTATGTCATTTTGAATGTAATTCACAGGATCTGGCTGGAATAAGCGTGAGTTTCCTACATTTCAGCAACAGGAAGGTACAGAGGTCTAGCGCTACCCACAGAACTACACCAAGAGCTTCACATGCAGAACATCATCGACTCCTCCCAACAGCTGTAAGAAATGGGCGTATGCTCTCCAGATAAAGAAACTGGGCTCAGAGAGCTTAGTGACTGTGGGAACCAGGATCTGAGCCCAGCCCTGATTCTTACCTAAGTCTAGCCTCTGTCCAGTGCACTAAGCTGAGATTCAATGTTGAACAGATTGTGGCTACTCATCTAACTCATGCTGCAGTCTTTCCAAGTTCATACGACGTTCTGGTACCTTTGCTTAGAGAGACACCATGGGCAAGTGAACAATCATTTTTGTTCCTCATTCGCAGAAAACACACGAAGAGCTAGGGAAATTTAGGTTTCAACAGTAACCCTCTCTTTTCACCTTGGCCCAACCCACCCCTGCTTCAGGACTGAGACAAGCAATTCTCTCCCATGGTGAGGGGAGAGAAGTCAGCCGGAGGAAATAACTCAGTGGAAGCTTCTCCTTTAGCAGGATACCAGCTCTGTCTAATGAAGGTGGCCCCAATCAACTCTACCATCCCTCCTGCTGCCTCAGTCATTACAGCATGGTGAGGGACTGGCAGCATCTTTCTGGTTCAATCTCTCACATGAATTAACAGTGGCAGCTGGAAGGACAGCCAACTTCCCAGGGTGGATGCAGAGCAGCGACGGGGGCGGGGCGGGGGAGGGAAGAGGTAGGGAAGGGGGAGGAGAAGGAGGGGTAATTAGTGGGAGTGGTTCCATGTCCCTTTGGGGTGCTGTAGTTTTTCAATCCTCTGGCACTCATTATTTTTCTTAACTGCCACCCCATCCCCCCTGCCATAATGGTCACTCACACACCATTTTGCCTGACACTGGTTACCATATCCACCCTTGCATGCAGAGGGACAGGGCCATGGCCGAGTGACCCTATAAGGAAAAGCTTGGTGGTGCCCAGGGCAAGACTGAATACGTTCTACATAGGCCGTGCTGGAGCACATGGGAGACAGAGATGTGAGAGACCCTTGTACGGCGCAGTTTCTGGCCCAGCATCCTCTGTGACACCTCTCTGATGCTCAGCCTCAGCCTCAGTCTCAGTCTCAGCTGCCCTCTCTCCAGTTTGGACTGCAGGGTCAAAGTCTCTTGGAAGGAGGTGCAGTGTACAGCTTTGAGAAGCCTACTCTCTTGTTTAATACCACGACTGCTATTAATTTAGGGCTCATGGTGTGCCTTGCACACACGGGGGGGGCCCTCGATCGACACTTGTCGAATACACGCTTAGAAGGAAGTCTGCTTGGGAATACCTCCTTGCATTCCCATGTGCTGTCACAAGCTGGGGAAGTGGCCGCTTATGGGGGGAACTGTAGCACAGTGAAAAGTCTTCTGCCCAAAATAACTCCCCAGCCAGTTTCCTGAAATTCATGACATTCACATCACTCACTTCTCAAGGGCCTTTTCAAGGAGATGCGATTTTTAACTGAATCAGACGTGCCGCTACCCGGGAGAGATGCTACATTAGCACAGATTAGTGTCTCTGATTAACAGCATCATTACCTCTCGCTTCTCAGTTGTTTGGACCCCCTTGTAACCAAATCACACACCACTAGAAGACAGAGGGGGATAGAAACCCGGGGCTCCTGGCTCCAAAAGGTTGGGCATAGGCCATCAGCGCTTGCCTCTTGGGGAACCTTAAAAAAGTGCCAGGCCCCATCCCCAGAGGTGAGGTTAACTGGTCCAGGGATGAACATTTGCAAAGCACCCACAGGACTACAGACAACCAGAGCGGAGACTGACCAGTCACAGCTATCTAAAGCCCTGTCATTCAGGAGCCCTGGGCAGATGGCGGTGGATGGGCTGCAGTGCTTTGAAGCCGCTCTTCCCAGCAAACCCCTGCACAGGACCCATCAGCATAATACCCAGTGCAGTGCTGAGCACATGGAGACACTGCTCAAGAAAGGCTCCGTGTTCAGGAAAGTGGCACGAGCCAAACCTGATTTCACCATCAGAACACATCCTGTTTCTACTTGGGAAGAAAAGCTGAACGTTTCATTTTCAGGATCATAGCTCAGGATGGTGTCTTACAGGACAGCAAGGGGACGGTCTGGGCCTGGTGAGGGGCAGAGGAGTGAGAGAAGCAGCCAGAGTCAAATGCAAGAACTTGGGTAGAAGCGTGTTGATGTGGCTTCTGGTGCATCGACAGACAGTGGGCAAGCGTGCTCACCGGGGAAGAAAGAGGATGAGAGGTAAAAGACAAGTGGAAATTGCTAGTGAGAAAAACTGAAAATAAAGAGGAAGATAAAAAGGCAGAACAACTAGGAAGAGAAAACATAAGAGCAAGAAAGAAAATGGCACTATCTGTCAGAGTCATTTTACCATCCAGCTTAGATATCCAGGGCTAAGGTTCCTGTAGCCGCATCCACTAGGCCCCCAGGGTACTTGCCCGATAGAAGGGGTATATGCTCCCATGTGACAGGACCCCACAGTGCACACAGGTGTCATGTCAAACGTGTGCTGGAGAAAGAGGCTGCTGGATGTGACTCCATGTGTCCTTGTCCACACGGCCTCCAAGAGCCCACAGGTAACCTAATTAGATGTGGAAGAGCATTGTTTTGGTGCCTCCAGGTGAGGAGCTGGCTATATGTAGACTGTTACAATTTTCTTATGGCCATGCTACCCTGAACACTCCTGATCCCGTCTGATCTCGGAAGCTAAGCAGGGTCGGGCCCGGTTAGTACTTGGATGGGAGACCACCTAGGAAGACCAGGTGCTGTAGGCATAAAAAAAATTCGTAACAAAAAGAAAATATATTTACAGTATTACTGAAGAAACTCCACATGTTAGTGGAGCTGCACAGTTCAAATTATGTTCCTCAAGGATCAACTGTCACTGCTTGCTGAATGTGAGAAGTGCCTAGAACACAGAAGGAGAGCCCATCTCCAGCTCCGGGGAGGGGAAGGAAGCAGGACAGGGCCAGCAAGTGGTCTGGGTCTGAAGAGATGGGCAGCTTTCTGATGGCCTAAATGGCAATGGAGGAGGGCCTTTTAGGTGGAAGAAACATCGTGATCAAAGTCATTGAAATGCAAAAGGATAGGGAGGCTTCGGGGACCCAAGGGGCTCATGTGAAGTTCACGCAGGACAGTGCCACTTGACGTGGTAGGATGGGGGCCAGATCTAGCCGGAAGCAGCCATGGCACCTCAAACTCAGCAGTTTTGCAGCGGTGTAGCAAGTGGTTTCGAGACAGTGGGCTTTGCAGTAGCAGGGAGGAGCATTTTATCAGAGCTGTGTTGACACACGTCTAGTCCAATATATTAACATTTCCATCTCAGCTGACTCCATTTGGCAGGAGCAATAAATTCATATGGCAATTGAAGCAACAAACGAGAAGCGTGCAGGAGGGCATGGGGATGGAAGACGGGTGGAGTCGTTCGCAATTCCTCGAATCGCTTTCATTTCTTCATTCATTCATTCCTTCCTTCGCCCAAATCTATTCTATATTTCACCTACATTTTAATTCGTTAGATTTGGACATACTGCATATTTTTCAAAGCTTTTTCTCAGTGCTGCCTCATCTTATTCACTGCAGTACCATCATGTAGGACAGGTATGTTGGCACATATTAAACAAATTAGAGAAACCTGGGTTCAGGCACTGACTTTTCTTCCAACACAGCCCCTCCTTCTGACTTTGGTAGTTAGAAAATGCATTAAATCCATTTTATAGATATCTGTTAAGTATCTACTTATTTGCACACTGACAAAGATATTTATTTATTCCCTTGTTCAAAAAACGTGAGATGATGTATTGAGCACTTACTGTGGACTGGAGGTGACGGAATTAAATTGAATTGAATTAATGGGAGTGACAGGACCAGAACTCAGGTTTCAGGTGAAGCAAAATGCACACAGTCAGAGCCTCCTGAGCCTGACTGGTTCCAAGTAGTGTGCCCATCTCACTGCTGTGTCCGGGTCTTTGTATGTCTTCTACCTCACGGAGACCCAGGTTTAAGCTGCCAGGTCGGCTGGGCATTACCCCTGTTCAGAACACCTTAAAAGGCACAGGCAGGGCCTGAAAGCCACTTCATGAAGGACCTCATCACAGAGCACACTGCCTGACACCAGTTTCCCTAAGAAACCTTCCTTATAGCACCGAGTGGAGGAGCCCTCTGCAGTGTTTGTGGAGCTCAGGGCTGTGACAAGGGAGCAGAAAGAGGGTCCCCCTACTTATGAAGATGCTCTTCCTGTGGACCTCTGTGGCCCACAGTGACAGCCTCACTAGCCCCACACAGCTGAGAAGACAGAGGAGGAGCAGGCTGGTGGGTAGACCGGTGATGGGGAGACAGGGCAAGGCCTGATTGAGAAGATGGCTCTGAGCCCCATGAGGGCTTTTCCTGCCTCACAATGAGAGCTCAGAGGGAGAGCTGGGAGGGAGAGGTCACACAAATTCAGAGGGCTTCACCTTTCACGGGCCGCCAGCCTCCTAGAGGCTCCCCAGATGAAAGAAGACAGATGCCTGCAGTTCCCTCAGAGGCACCACCGAAGAAAGTGTGGCTCTTTGTCTCTCCCTGCAGGGACCATGGGGGGACGTCAGGGTGCGTGGGCAGCTTGCTTGTTTAATGTAGTCCCTCTTCTACTGCCAGGAGCTCGGAAGTCTTTATCTCATTGCAAGGCACTTCAGCAAGCTCCAGAGACCTCTGGGATCTCTGGGTGAAAGGTGAAGCATGGCCAGGCCGTCTCAGGGTTGGTTTCTGAAGCAACCTGAAGGCTGCAGCCAGTGTCCCAGCAACCTCAGGGCCAGGTGAGGCTGGTAGTCCCCCTGCTCTGCCTTTCACGGGTCTTAGTGGATCAGAACACATAGCCGGTCAAGCCATTTCAGCCACCAGAAGGATCAGAGCTCCTGTAATAATTATCTGTGGTTTCTATCCAGTGGAAAATAGAAGCATAACATTCCAAGGTGTGCCCCTTCTCCAGCCTCCCCCATTCTCTGATTCTAAACAGGCCTATTAAGTGCTTTGTCCTCAAAGGCCTCAGGGCCCCCACTGTCATGAGTTGAGTTCTTAGGGGTTACCCTTCCCATAACAACCTAGAGAAAGGCCTGCTTTCACTCCCATGTTGCTGATAGGCCTACTGGGGGGAGGATGGTCCTGGGGGTGGAAATTTTGCTCTTTCCTTCTTCCCTCCTTCCAAGTGGTAGAAGCTCTTGACATCCTATTGAGTTGAGGAGGTCAGGAAGAGGTCAGCTCTGCTGGGAAAAGTTGGAGACACCCAATGGACCCTACCTTGGGAGGGTTGGTGGCTGGCGGGGACATCACGATGATGAGATTTGTGCTGACCCAAACCTTTCCTAAAAGGGAAGAACAGGACTCTCCAAAGAATGACAGAGCCTAAGCATCATATGGACAGGGCTTGGGCTCTTGCCCTGCAAAGCAGTGTAGGGAGAGAAAGACAGTGGAATACTCCATGCGGCCAAAGAAGGCAGCACAGAGAAAGAAATGATGGGGAGCCATCTTCACAGCTAGTGTCATCTCTGGGAAAACATATGTACACCGAGCGTATATGTGCACAAGTATGTGTACACACACACACACACACACACACACACACACACACACACACACACACACACAGAGTCCAGATGTTTTTTATTCCAAGCATGTTCCTTCTCAGTTACTTTACACGTCTGGGTTTGGCTTCCTTTACACAAAGTGATCCATGCAAATCATGGTCCCTTGGAAATGGAAACTACACCATGCACCAAGTTTCCTGCAGGGGCCTATTTCTTGAAAACCTCGTAAAGCAAGCACCTCAGTGTTTCCGGGTGGGAGGACTGGTTCTTTATGCTCTTTCCTGTGTGGACAACGGGAAGCCAGGGTCTTCTTTCCGGAAAATGGGCGGTGCCCTGCCTTAGCACCTATTAAAGTGGTGCCCTGCAAGGAGCTAAGGGAATGTAGATTCTGCAGTCAAGATGGGCATTGTGACTGGCAAGCCATGCTGCTCTAGAGAGTAACCCTGTCCCTCTGGCTGACCTTACCAGGATGCATAATGCCACCATGCAATGCTGGCAGCTAAAAACAACCCAGAATCTGAGAAGGGAAGAAGCTGCCAGCTTGCTGAGGCCAGGTGGCTGACAGGTAAAGATGATTCATCCCCACCCCACAGAAGATTCCCCTCTGCATTCTCATCTCCTTGTGCCATCCTGATCATCCATCTCACTCACTGTTAGTTCTCCCATGTGCTTTTCCTTCCCCTCCCGGCCCATTTTCTTTCTCATGTTATTTCTTCCTCTTGCCCTGAAAGGGATTCTATGCATCATACTCGAGTTCTTGTCTCTCTTCAAGGATGCAGAACCTGGGTTAACTCCTCTTCCCTGAATTGGATACAAAAGCCATGGGAGGCATAGAGGGAACACAGGTGACTTACTTTGCTAAGGTGAACACTTCAGCTTCAGGAAGGAAGGAGTAAAAGGGGTTGTAGGGAGATGGAATAGAAGAGGCAAAAGAGAAAGATGATCTGTGATTGAGGCACCTAACTTTAAGGGAGAAAATGAAAAAAAAATCACTCATCTTTTGGTATTGTTCCAAGCCCAACTGTCAATAAAAATAAAAAATTATGACAAACCCAAGATAAGAGTCTTGACAGGAATTCTCTACATACTGTCCAACGACTGCTGGTTCCTATGTGTCAGCAGAGAATAATCAAGGAGATCAGGTCTACAGTGACAACTGTGTATTCAACCCTCACTCCCTTGCCCCGCTCTGAGAATATCTTTGATTTTATTAGAGGTGGGTAGCCCAAACATACAGCTGTTTCAAGCAGGAAGTGTTCATAAGAATGACCCAATGCTCCTTCCCTCATTTTAATGATAAGGAATCTGACATGTAAGGCAATGAAACGATCTGTTGGTTAGTGGGAAGATGAGAAATGGAACCCAAATATCCTAATTCAAACCCATTGCTTTTACTGCCACACCAGGGTTTTTCATCCAAGGAGTCTTCTAAAAACTAGCAGTTATGACGAGGACAAGAGGACAAACATGCTTAAGTTGGCCTAAGCATGTTTGATCACTTACGTTAATAAAAGTGTGAGAGGGACAGGAGGCATGAGTTGAAAACATAAACAGGACAAATAAAATTAATTAATTTTATGATTGTGAGTGGGCACTAGTCAAATATACCTGGGATTAGCACTGTTGAAACATAGGGCAAGAGATGTTGGAAATGAAATGTGATAGTGGATGACAATATGCTACTTATCTGATGTTTTAATGCTGCTCTGGATATGTTTAGAAATTTTGATCTAAGATATCTTGTTCTAAGAAGAAAGAATTTTTTCAGCCATAGTTTTTATATACTAAATTGAAACGAACAAGATCTCACTTGCTACAAAAAGAAATGGAACATGGACAGAACTTCTTCCATAAAATTAAGTGGTTTAGAGACTTCTGCTTCTGGAAAGATGAAGTAAACATATTTTTTCTATTCCTCCCATGAAGTGCAACTAAAATCCATGAATGTTCTATATATCCAACATAAAAAGACTAAATGATAGAAGAAAGCAGACTGTTTAGGAAATTCAGGATCCAAGGAATGACACAAAGGTGAGTTCCCTGAGTTTCTGGGCAACCTAGAAATGCCAGTTAGTACAGAGAGACAAACAGACAGACAGATGAACACCTAGTTGAAGTCTGCTTTCTTTAGCCAAAGGCCCAGAAAAGGGGCAGCCTGGCAAGACAAACTTTTTCCCAAATTGTGCTAAAATTAACTATTTTAACAATTTAAAAAGTATGCAATTCTGTGGCATTAAATACATTCACATTGTTGAGCAACCATCACTACCATCCACCTCATAAACTTTTTCATCATCACAAATTGAAACTCTGCCTATTAAATAATAACTTCCTACTTCTATTTTCTCCCAGCCCCTGGTAATCACTGTTCTACTTTGTTTCTATGAAGTTCAGGTACCCTGTATAAGTGGAATTATATAATATTTGTCTTTTGTATCTGCCTTATTTCACTCAGAATGTATTTTTCAAGGTTCATCCATGTTGCAGCATGTGTCAGAATTTCATTCCTTTTTAAGGCTGAACAATGTTCCATTGTATGTAGAGACCACCTTTTGTTTATCCATTCATCTATTG
Organism: Macroglossus sobrinus; assembly: GCA_004027375.1. Taxonomy (NCBI): domain Eukaryota; kingdom Metazoa; phylum Chordata; class Mammalia; order Chiroptera; family Pteropodidae; genus Macroglossus; species Macroglossus sobrinus. The sequence goes on along the minus strand of PVKZ01001849.1, from coordinate 70,100 downwards.
ATGGACAGTTGGGCTGTTTCCACATTTTAGCTACTGTGAATAGTGCTGCTATAAACCTGGGCATACAAATATTAGAAGTTCCCACTTTCAATTCTGGGTATATTCACAGAAGTGCAATTGCTGGATCATATGATAGTTCTATGTTTAATGTTTTAGAAAATGCCATACTGTTTTCTACAGCAGCTGCACCATTTTCTATTTTCGCCAACAATGCACAAGAGTTCCAGTTTCTCTATATCCTTGTCAACACTTGCTATTTTCTATTCTTTCAATAATACCCATTCTAATAGATGTGAAGTGGTATCTCATTGCGGTTTTGATTTGCATTTCCCTAATGACAAGTGATGTTGAGCACCTTTTCATGTACCAGTTGGCCGTTTGTTTATCTTCTTCGAAGAAATGTCCATTCAAACTCTTTACCCATTTTAAAATCAAGACAGACAACTTTAGACAATAATCATTCTGCTCCAGACAAATCGCACAGCAAAACCTGTTCCTCTACCCACCTCCACCAGCAAGGGCCAGTGGGGAGCCTAGACTTTTGTCCTTGCCAGGCAGTAATGAGGCACCGAACGCCCCTGCTGGCGTGGTGTCAGACAAGGCCAAGTGGGGAGTCAGGACATATTCCCCACTGGGTAGTAACGGGGCTCCCCAGGACCCCCATGGTGTCAGTGGCGACCACGTGAGAGCCAGAAATTGAACTTCTACTCTGACTTAGTGCTAATGAGGTACACCTCCCTCTCCCTGCTGAGGTGGTGTCAGAGGAGGCCCACTGAAGAGTCAAGACTTTCACCACTGCCCAGCGGTTTTGAGCCCTCTGCTATGGAGCCTCGGTGAGGGTGGTATCAGCAGAGTTCTGCTGGGGAGCCTCAACCACCACCAGCAGTAATGAGGAGATCTTGCTCTACTGGGTATCAGTGGATGCCTAGTGAGGAGCCTGACTTCCACTCCCATCTAGCAGTAAGGAGGTGGCATTCCTCTTCTCTGCTAGGTCAGTGTAAAAGAAAGCCAGTTATAAGATTTAAATAATATCTAGACTTTCGTAACAGAATACTCAGAATGTCCAGGTTTCGATAAAAATCATTCATCATAACAAGAACGTGGAAAATGTCAACTTGAAATGAGAACAGATAGTCAATATATATCAACACTGAGATGACCCAGATGTTAGAATTATGTGACAAGGTTTTTAAAGTAGCAACTATTAAAATGCTTTAATGAGCAAATACAATAATGCTTGAAACAGGGAAACAATAGAAAGCCTAAAACACACACACACACACACACACACACACACACACACACACACACACACAAAACCTCAGCGGAGAAATGGAAGGTATAAACAACTAAAAGGAAATTTTAAATGAAATTTAAAATGAAACCTCAATAAATGGGTTCAATATCAGAAAGGAGACAACAGAGGAAAGAATCAATGAATTCAAAGACAAAACAATCGAATTTACCCAGTGTGAACAGCAGACAAACAATAGTCTTAAAAAAGTGAACAGAATTTCAGAGACATGTGGGGATAGAAGATCTAACATTCACATTATTGGAATTCTAGGAGAAAAGAAAGAAGATGAGGCTGAAAAACTATTCAAAGAAATAAGGGCTGAAATTTTCCCAATTTGGCAAAAGATATAAACCAGCAAACTCAAGAAGCTGAGTGAATCCTCAAGAAGTTCACACCAAGACACATCATGATCAAGTCCCTGAAAACTGAAGCCAAAGAAAAAATCTTGAAAGCAGACAGAGATGAATGACACCTTTCCTAGAGGGAGAGAATAATTCTAATGACAGCAGATTTCTCATCAAAAACCATCAATGTCAGAAGGAAGAGGCATACTATTTTTCAAGTGTTAAATAAAAAGAACTATCAACCCAGTGGAAATATCCTTTATGAATGAAGGGAAAATAAATACATTTTCACAGATGAAAAAAAAAAAAACCTAAAAATTTGTCACAAGCAGACCTACCTTTAGAATGGCTACTTTCCTTTTGAGTTTTCTAAATTATTTGATGGTTAAAGCAAAAGTTACAACATTGATGTCTTTCTCATGTATGTGGCAAAAAATATCTAAGGCAATTATATTACAAATAGGAAGGGTGGAGGGAAATAAAGTATCCATACTTCATTTAAACTGGTAGAACGTAATAACAGTAGATAGATAAATTATATATATATATAGTAAAACTGACAGGAGCCACTAAAAGAGCTATACAGAGATATATTAAAAACACTAGATATAAATAAAAACGGAGTTCTAAAAAATGTTCAGTAATCCGCAGGAAGGCAACAAAAAGTCATTTATATAACATTCTTAAAATGACAACATTATAGAGATGGAGAACAAGTTAGTGGTTGCCAGAGGTTAGGAATGATGGGGATGATGGAGGTGGGTGTGGCTATACCAGGCAGATCTTTGCGGTGATGGAACAGTTCTGTAACCTGATCGTGGTGATGCTTACATGGATCTATACATGTGATAAAATGGCACAGAACTATATATACACATTGTGCCAATGTCAGTTCCTGGTTTTGACATTGTACCATAGTTATGTAAGATTCAACCAGTGGGGCACTGTGGACCTCTCTGTATTATCTTCGCATGGACCCTGAGAAGAAAGATTCATTTTATGAGAAGGACTTTATCTGCTGAGATAGACTCCCCATGGTCAACCAAGGGCCCAAATTTTATGAACAGTAAGAGTCTTGTGGTCATTTGCTGACAGAGGCTTCTCACACACTCTACACCGGGAAGAACCTCAGACTGAACTCCCCCACTTTCCACATTCTGTCTGCCCTGTTTCCACTGTTTGGTCAACTGCTGCATGGAGCCCCCGGTTTCACTTCTCTACCGACAGACTGAGACCAGCTCCGTCCAATCAGAACTCTACAAATTGTATCCTAATTTGCATCCATACTGACCAGTCAGGACTGCAAGATTCAGAACAATCAGAGTCGCAGGAATTTGGGTACCTCATCTCCATAAAGTAGACCTAACTGGGAACCTGGGTGGGTTCTCATTTGTCTCAGCAGAGCACACTCTTGTCTCTCCAGAGGCTTCATCTGCTCAGTTTGCAGACTATTACCTGAATAAAGTCTCTCCTTTTTTACTCCAGTGCCTTTTGGATTTATTTACATTTGAAAGTTCTTATAGATCTGTACGTATTTAAAAATATAAATAAATACACATAAATAAATAAATAAATAAATAAATAAATAAATAAAGTGACTTGGATTAATAAAATGTATCCATATCTTTTCCCCCAATTTTTCCTAATTTCCCTCAGGGAGCAGCTTGGTCTTCTTCCAAGGAATCCAAGTCAGCAAGCCTTGGCTGTCATATGGGGAAACTGAGGCAAGAATGTCCCTATCAACAATATAAGTTTCCACGTGCAGTTTAGCAACATTTTTCTGTGAACACCTATTTGTACCCTGAGTACTGTGCTCTATAATTGAGAGGAAACTAAGAATAAATGTGACATAGATCTCTCCTTAGAATCCCCAAACTTGCCTTTTTCTGGACTCCCTCTCAGTCTTTAATGCTTGGGTCTTTGCAAAGAATACCCACCAAAAATAATTGGCTATCAACTGTGTGATCAAAAATGGGAATGTCAGTTGCTTCATTTCTTCCCACGTAAACAAGCAGTCTCCCAGAAGCTGACGGGATATACTTGTTCACTTAATCTCCAGGAACACAGGTACCTCATTCATCAGGGTGGGTGCTTGGTTTTTCCTTCCCAGCCAGGGGAGAAGAGTCCACTTCGAGAGGGGTGTGCACAGTAAGCCAGATCTCTTGAGGCGAAACAGAACCTTGCCTTCCAACTCAACATCTGCTTGTTCTGGATTGTACAGGGTTGAATGTCCCCGATTTAACCTTGCCTCATAAATACTAATTTTAAAAACACAGCCCCCTCCCCAATGCAAATGTAAGCTAAGTGAATCCTTTATGACTTGAATAGAAGCGTTCCTTTACCCTAAGAAAAGGGACACATAGAACGTTAGACTGAGGAGGGTGGAAGAAGGGGAAACCTGCCCCACCCAGAAAGAGAGGTTTGGGCTGACCCTCAACGATGTTTCTGGTTAATGCAGGAAGAGGTGACAAGGTACGTTCTTGAGGAGCTTGGGAACTTGACAATTTTGAAGAGCTGAGGACAGATGCCCACATTTCCTGGGGTGGCTTAATGCCTGTCCTTGCTGGAGGCCTAGGAAGAGACCAGCAAGAATTCTCAGCCTTCTGTGAGAATAGTGAGGCATGCAGAGAAAACATCACGATTTTCATGGCATCAAAGGGATGCGATTGATGAGGTGCTTATGGCTGGCAGGAAGTGACCAGCCCAGGGACCTTGTGTTGTAGACTCAGCCTGGCTGGACTAAACCCCTGGTGTATCCCAGGAACCAGGAAGGGACTTCTGACTACAGAACTTGTACAGCTTTCAAGACTGAGAATTAAGTGTTTGCACCAGGTAGAAGCGGGAGGCTGTGGAAAAGCCTCTGGAGCGCTTCGGCAGGGCTGGGACAACGCCGTCTCCTGTACGCCCTCATCCTTGTTGTCTTGCAGCAGGGAAAGGTGTCCATGCTCCGTGGTCCCTGAGTGACAGCAACAGACATCTACCTGGGACTCGCTGGCGAGATGGGAGGGGATGGATCGAAAAGATGGCTGCTGGGGGGCTGGAGAGGTGGGGGCTTTGAGTTGCTGAATGTCACTGCTCGTCTGTTATTTACTGTACTTGTCCTAATCGTAGAGAGTCGATGCATCTATAAATTATCTTGTCTCTCAGCAGCTGCCAGAAGTGATGAAAGCTGTCACTTAATCAAAAAAAGTTTAAATGAATTAAAGGGGGGGAAAAAAGGAAGGGAAAGGAAAAGCACCCTCGAAATGGCTGTTTCAGGCCTTGCAGTGGTGCCTGGGATGCGATGCCAGTGCGGGAGCCGTGTGCCTGCTGTTCTGTCGCTAAGTCGCTCCAAATCCCACCTTGCGCATGTCCTCAAAAACACCACACTCACTCCTGCCTCCAGCACCCTCACTCCGCAGCCCCACTCTCTCCCTCCACAGACGAGTAAACAGAAACCTACCCAGATGGTTAGCTGTGGGCAAGACCAGAAGGTTAATAGTATAAGATGTATCTTTGGTCTGGAGTTGTATCTGATTCAACCCAACTTTGAGGGGGTGAGACACTGGTCAGAAAGAAATGAAGGATATTGCAAACACGTTGACCTCTAGGAAATTTTGGGAAGACGGCGGCTTGTCCCTCCCTTATCACTCCAGTCCTGCATCTTGGTTCCGTGTGTCTTCGTGTTGCCACCTAGATATCCAAGTCCCTGTCTCCTGCCCCATGAGTCCCTTCCAATTCCTCTAACTCCAATATCCCCACGATCTGGATGTCTCTTTCAACTCTGACTCCTCTCAAAAAACAAATAAAACAAAACCTTGCCTAGTAAATCCTAATTTACTTGCTCCTAGTTGGGGGTCAAATGGAGGAGGAAATCTAATTATTATTCATAAGGTATTAGAGTAATTGATAAGGGCTTAAATCATGACCCAAAGAATAAACCCTTGAGGGGAGCAATGTTCTGCTGATGGTGGTGGCACAACAGAATCTTCCTGTGATCCCTGAGACTAGGCGACCAAGGTTCCCGCCGACACTGAAACACACCAAGGCTGGTCCGTGACGGAAAGTCACTGCTAGCATACTGTTGATTCTCTCCAGTTAACAACATCAGTGTAGCGCTTAAAATTCATAAATTGATTTCACATGTGAAAAAATCCAAGCCACTGTTAATACCCCCGTTTCCCAGACAGGACCACGGAGATGCAAGAGAGATCAAGTGCCTTGCTTAAGGTCACAGAGCAGTAAGTGGCAGTGAGGCCTGGGAAACCAGGCTCTTTGTTCTCCATATCCGCACTGCCTGCAATGCATGCACCTTCCCATCTTCCTCTTCCAGCTGGTTGGCTCCTGCCCCCCAGAGCTCCACGTGGGGCCTGGCTCTGGCCCCTGGAAGCACACGGCTCTGCCCCTTCAGACTGAGTTTTCTGGTGGAGGCGCCCAGCCAGCCACGTTGCACAAGGCACTTTCCCCTCACTTTACCCTCATCCTTAAAGCGCCAGGAACGAGAGGAGAGGCTTAATGTTAAAGGCCTGGAGCACCGCCTGCCAATAAGATCAACAATCAGAAAGGTCAGGTGCTGCCTGGATACTTATCTAGCTTTGGTGAAGCCACAGAACCAGACTGGAAATCGGGGTTTTCTCAAGCAGAATGTTTCAGCGTTTGAACTTAACACTCCCATTTTATTATTGAGACAGTGTGATTCAGCTCGGGTTTCTGCTCAGAGGCACTGACACGCACCACTCACACACAGAGGACATCCACGATGTTTCAGGTAAGGGTTTCAGACCACCGGGGGTCATCCTCAGGGGGCTCACTACACATCTTCTTTAATTAACAGAAAACTAGGGGATACTTTGTTCCCTTCCTATTATGCCGAGGTTCAGAGGTACATAAGAGGAGAGGACAGAGTGTAAAGAACCTCATATATACATCTAGGTTTGTGTTATTATTGAACAAACATTCAGTGCTTACTATATGCCAGGCACATGATCAGTTAATGCTAGCTTTGCAGATATTAACTCAATCCTCATAACGATCCTTTGTACTCAAATAAAAATGAGAAAACTACGGCATAGGGAGGTTAGATCACTTGTTTAAGGAAACAAAATTAAACAAGTTGGGGATCTGAGGTCTGGCTACAGTGTCCATCCTTTACCATCACAGACATAGCACCCGGTAATCAGGGGCAGAAATTCTGGTGGCTCCCCGATCTCCTAGCATTATGACTGAGACTCCTTGATTTCCCCAAATGTTCAAAGGGAGACCTGTCCTCTTTATCAACCTCAAAGCTCGGTGATGATCAGATGAGGTTATAGACATCAAAATATGTCTGCTATTACAAGTGTGTCTTATGAATATAATAGATTTTATGTCACTCATCTTTAAAGACAGCTTAAGTCCTCATTAGTGTGTCTGGTTTTGGGTTTTAAATTTAAAACCAGTCAATAAGCCTGCTCATCTTATTTGATTCAATGCTTACCAGAGGACTGTGTGTAGCCAAATGCCGAATAAATATTTTCGGATGCATGGTGAGATGGTGATAGAACACAAAAAATAAAAGGCAAACTTTTGCCCTTTCTTCAAGAAAAAAAAAAATGTAACCACTCTTCCAATCTTGATCATGAAGCTTCTAACAAGCAGTAAAGAAGCCAAAAGGGGATTACCCACACCCACGTAATATGCCTTAACATTGAATTGTGAGCGCCCTTATTTACAACCAGTAGACTCGGTATTCCTGAGAGCCTGCCTCACACTCAGCGTGGCACTACCCGAGGCCTGATAGTGGGGGTGGGAGTACACATCCCCACTGCCAAACCCCACAGGGGGTCCAACAGTCTCCCAAGTCCTGAAGAGCAAAAGATATGCATGCAGTAGTAAGATAGTAATTTTGTCCTATACCAAACCCTGAGGTGTCACCAGGAGCACCCCAGTTACTTTGAGGGGGCCACGGAGAGTTGCTGGGAGAGACTTAAAGAAGGAGGGGTGAATAGAGAGTCCTCACTTGCCCAGGTGGGAAACCTGGGAGTAGAGGCTCAGAGGAGGGAGGGGCCTGGGCACGGTGGGTGGGGCAGGAGGAAGCATTGGGCTCAAGCAGAAAATGGGGTTTGGAAGCAGAAGGAACAAGAGCAATAAAAGTTGCAGCTAATAGTCATCAAATATTTACTGACAGCTGACCAGGTGTCAGGCACTGAATTAGTGGGCGGAAACTCAGCAGTGAGCAGGCCAGATGGGGCCCTTGACCTTTGGTAACTTGACGGGGAGGCAGACGAACAAGAGGGAAGAGCACCTCACGTGAGAGCAGAAAGTGCTGTGCGTGCATGATGGAGACCCTACGCTAATCTGGGGTGGGCAGAGCAGACCCTGGACTAAGCACTTTATTTGTATTATGCTTCTCAACATTCAGAGCAGCCCTACGGGGGTTAACATATTACAGACGAGGACCCTAAGGCTCAGTGAGGCCAAGGTTGTGCAAGTAGCAATTGGATGGTAGAGCAGGCTCTCAAACCCTTGTCCCTCTGACTCCAAATTGTGTGTTTTTATCATCGATGATAACAACCTGACAGTATGGACTACAGAAGTACCAACTCTGTGTAGGCCACCTGAAGCCTGCTTCTCAATGAGCTTTTCCGCATTCTGGTTTAGCCTTTGGGTGAAGGTAATGAAACACGAAGTAATGACCTGGTTTCTAGAGTTAAATGAGGCTGAGTTTGAATCTCAGTCTACCGGTGATGATAGTATGGGCAAGGTATTTCACTTGACTCAGTTCTCACTTCTGTAAAAAGGGTTTAACATTACCCACCTCACAGAGTTGTAGTGAGGAATAAATGAGATAATGCAACGTACCAGGCCCTTAACCCATGCTTGGTAATGTAGTTTCAGGAACCCACCTCCTTTGCTTTTACCTTGAGGAAGTGGAATTTTAAGAAATCGGTTACTATTGCTCTAAGATTCATTGTCTAAATCTCCTAAACCCTTGCAAGGGGGATCACACCTTGAAGGCAGACACTTTTATGTTCACATGTCCAAAAAGACAGGAGACAGCAAAACCAAGGCTCATATTCTGAAATGTGAGCTTATTCTGAGGTCCTAATGATCCAAGGTGATCGCCTTAATGAAACAGAGAGTGAGCCTGTGTGGCACATATTAAATTGTATGAAAAGCCCCGTTTTCCTGGGGTCTTTGGCTCAGGACACTGAGATGGCATCTCAGAGTCATTACTGATACATTTGAGAGCCTAAAAACCGTCCCTCCCCCTGCACTCCCACCTCCCACCTCGAACCCAGGGGATGTTTGCTGCCTGATCCCTCAATGCTTGTCTCCAACTGTCCTGGCTGAATAGGGATGCTCAAGTAACTGTGCCCTGGTGACAAGAAGAGCTGGGTAAGTTCAGAGTGGATCCTGGAAGACCTGTAGTGACATGGTTTTAGGGGAAGCTGTGCAGCGGGCCGGAGCAACGTTCCACCATCTCCAGGACAAGTCTCTCTGCTCCTGAGTTACCAGCTCAGATGCTGACTCTTAGCAGATTGCTTCTGGGACTCAATGCAAGGCTTTAAGAGGCCCCACAGCTTTCAAGACAGAAAGGAGTGACCGGCCTAATAGTAAGGACTCTGCCATTCTGGCCCTGGAGCAGGGAGGCATGCCAGGGGCTGGGGGAGAAGGCTCCATAAACACCCCTTCAGGCACCCCGCCCCCCACCAGTTCTCACTAAGGACGAAACACTCCATGTTCATTTCCCCTGTCTTCTCGACAATCCCTCAAAGCCTCCATTTTTTTTCCTCAGTAAAAACATCCTTGCAGGTCCTAAAGGTCACGTGACTTGTTCAGGATCAGACAGATTGTTAGAGCTGTGCTGCAAACCCACCCTGGCCTCCGGGCTAAGGGGCTCCTGCTTCCCCCACAGCAGCCTCTGACCCACACTGCAGTCCTAGCCCGTTCTGGAAGCACCCTGGGGCTTCGGTCTCAAGGCCACTCACCGTCCCGGCCAAAGGTTCCCCCTACCTCGCATGGCCGCAGCCCCCGCTGCCCACCACGCTGCCCCAGGCATATCTTCAGGGCCTGCTGCCAACTCCATGATTAAACACCAATCTAATCAGCTTCAGCTGTGACATAACTCACCTCCCTCTGGGTGCTGGGATAATGTATTCAACATGACTAATAACAATCCCGCTCAGTGAAACAAAATTGGCTAAACACACCTCCATTCTCCCGTTTCCCCAAGACATTTTCACTCGAGTACCCTGTCCCCTTGTCTGTTTCCCTTATTTTCATGTTCTGTTCTTTGACAGATCCTGGAGCCAAATCACTTCTCGTTGGCTCTCTGTAAAACAAAACAAAACCTTCCCATCGCCACGCCTGTCTGCTCAGATCTGCTGCGTGTGCTCCCCACTTTATGGGTTAAGCCCTAATCCTTTACACTTCATGGGAGAGCAGCTGAGGCAGCTGAGGCAGAAACAGTCTGTCCTGGTGCTCTGAGTGCAAGTCGCTAGGGGATGGCTGAGGTCCTCCCGGGGGGCTGGCTCCAACCAGCCGTCCTCTTGCTCTTCTTGAGGCTATCAGCAGGGAAATGGGAGAGCCAGTGATTAGAAATTGATGCCAGTTAATTGTTTATCAGGACCGAGAAGAGCCAGCAATGACGATGGGCAAGAATGACAGGACAGCGGGAGTCAGGAATGGTTTAGAGTTCTCTTTCCCCTTTTTTTGTCCAAGGCACTGTCCCTATCACTCCTTCCAGCTCTGTGGGTCCTTCACTGATTGCATCCCTGCACCTTGTACACTGCTCAGCCTCCACGATGTGGGGTGCTAGGCCCACCGCGACATGTCAGGCCTCTCAGTGAAGTGTCCAGGGGGGTCAGGCTGTGGGTCCTGCCCTACCCTCAGACCCTGAAGCCTCCTATGAGCCCCCAGGAAGAAATGACCACTCGGTCTCAGAAGAGTAGAGGTCTGGGAGCAGAAGTGAGACATGGACATCAGCCCGGAGTGCAAGATCAGGGGGGTGAGGCAACTAAGCCAGCGTCAGCTGGTCAGTCTGCATCTCTCCAGCACTTCCCGAGAGTCAGGCATAGTGCTCATAAACGGTGGTCTCGATGTGGGCTCTGCTGGGGGCCTCGGCCTAGTCGAGCTAGGACACAGGCAGGACACTGATCTGTGAATTCATGAGAAGCCACCCATGTAAAGACAGGAGCGTCAGGGAAGCTTTACGTTAGAGAGGTAACATTGGAGTCGCTCCTCCAAAAACACTGTAGGCAGAACAAAGAGCATGTGCCAAGAGCATGGGGCAAGGTTTGGGAACAGGCGGTGGTCTTGAATGACTGCGAGGCGCTCTCTGGCTGGGGATGGGGAGAGAGCAGCATGACTGGGCCAGTACTCCCCGGGCCTCGAGTATTACGCTCGGGAGCATGGAACTGCTCCTAGGGCCACAGGAGTCACTGCAGGGTTCTTAAAGGGGCGCCGCAGTATCAAATTCGTGTTTAGAAATAGAACCCCAGGAGTTGGGCAAAGGATGGTTGGCTGCACAATCACTGACTCACAGGCACCCAGAGCCGGCTGGCCTCCCTCAGAGGGTCTTCCCCTGTCTGCCCTCAGCATTGCCCTTTCAGCTTTATCCACCACAGCTTTTTAAGAATCTTTCCCGTTCTTCTGCCTCTAAGTGAGAACGTGGCCCATGTTCTCACATGGCACACTGCTCCTCACCGTCTCCTAACCTGCTGGGCCTCTGCCGGGATGGCGGGTCCAGGACCTGCTTGGTGCAGCGTTAGAGCCGCTCACCCTCTTCTCTGGACCTGGCACATTTCTCTCTGTAGCTTTGAGCAGAGTCAGCAACTCTCTTCTGGAACAGTATGTTTTAGTGTTTCCCTAGACAGAATCTCAACCAATGATGACAAGTTGGCGGAAGGTGGGGAAGACCCAAGGTATCAAGGACCCACGCTACCCAACTTGCAGATAAGGAGATGAGGCTCACAGAAGCCATCTGGCTCCTGAGTGGCAGGTCTCCTGACTCGCAAACCAGAGCCCTGCCCCCATTTAGCGCCACCCAACCTCACTGTCCTTCCCTTTACAGAGGCCAAAACTATCTGTTTAGAACACATCGATAGCAGTCAGACAACCTGCCAAAATATCTGTGAGCATCTGATGGTTGGAGGAGGCTGGCAAAAGTGGCGACGTCACTCATACAGACAGTGGCAGATCAGTTGTGGCCGTTTCTGCTCAGCCGAGGACAGGAGGAGACGGGGAGGAACAGAAAGAAAGGCTGGGCTGCCCCCCACTGAACACGGTACCCGCACCCACTCCCCGAGCCTCAGCCCCCGCTCCTCCAGGGCATCATTTGCAGCCAAGCATCTCAGGATCCTCACAGGGGAGGAACACATTCTTTCAGGGACTCCTACCCAACTACAGGGCGTGTGGTTTGGAACGCTTATTCAGTTTATAGGTACTGTATGTGTACCAATGAAAAAATACCTATTGCTTTTCTGATACAGACCTCACGAAGTCAAGCTCAGTGCAGTTTTCTCGTCCAGGAGATGAGAGGTATCGGGGATTATCTTGGGGAGGGGTCCTCAGAGCACTCCGTAGGCTCCAGTACTGGAGTTTGTACAAGGGCAATGGAACTCAGAAGATGCAAATATGACTTTAGAAGAGTGCATTAATTTTTAGGGCACATAAGTAAGAAGTCCTCTCCTACTCTTGGGAAGAGGCCAAACAGTCTCTTCTTCCTAAGTGCCTCTCCAGCCTGGTCTGCGTTTATCCCAACCCTGAGCCTGTCCTTGGGCCAAGGGGGAAGATTCAGGAATCACAGGCTCAGAGACTAGGGGAGGAGGCCCCTTGGCCCAGCCCTTGGGGCACTCACACTTCAGAGCCCCACCTGTCCCCCAAGGGCACCTGTTGTAGCTCATTTGGAGGATAAATCACGCTAGCTGCCAAAACACCTAACTGTGCTTTCTCTGACTGTCCTCTCTTCCCCCTAGTCAGAAGCTCCCTGTGGAGATGGAATGCATAAGATTTCTCAAAAGGCTCCTGGCTTGAGAAACCAGCAGGAAACCTTCGGTAGATACTGACACCACTCACCTGGAACAGTGTGTTTTTACTACCTCACAGTCTCTATCATCAGCCCTGTTTACGTTATTAAGCTGTTACTTTGTGCCAGATACTTTGCATATCTTAATTCTTCAGCAATCACCAGCGTTTTACTGTTTGCAGGGCCAAAGACTCAGAACTTGCCCAGGACCACACAATCAGCAACAATCAGCATTTGAATGCAGGTGTGCGCCCTTCAAAGCTTCTGTGTTTCCCTCAGTACCTGCCATTAATACCATCGGAAAGCCACTCCTTGTCCATGTTGCCGGTACCTGACTTGCTCCTAGACCCCCAAAGCTCCTGAGGGCTCTGAACGGTTGCCCTGAAGTGACTCTGCCCGGAGGGGCCTGTCACTTAACTGCACTCCCATTCTTGCTTGTGAAGTCTGAGGTGATTCCAGTAGGTTAGGCCCCATTCTGCAACTCGAGGACTTCTAGCATTTCAGTAACAAAATGCCTATTTACTCTCCCGGGTGAGATAACACTCCACAGTCTCCTCTCTAATCCTGGAAGTGACTGTTGTTTAGCACAGGGGTTCTCAATGGGGATCCATCTTTAGAGTGTGGCTTGTGAACATCTTGTGATTCTATGCAAAATGTTGCATTTCGTGTGCATGAGTACATTTTTCTGGAGAGAGAGGCCAAGATATGAAAGGTTAGTGAATTCTAAAGAGTTCAGAGCTACTAACGGGCCGAATAACTTGAAAGAGACAGATGTGTAGCACAGAAGTATCCAGAGGAGGAAAGAGCTGAGACAAGGCAGCAGCCCTCCCTGGGCCTCCGGCCTGGACTTCCAAGAGACCAGATTCCTGGGTTTGGGATCCTTCAACAGTTTGGTTTTATTAAGTGTTCACGTACTTCCGAATGGCGTGGCCCAGCCAAGCTTGGACCCGTGCCTTTGGAAAACCACTAATGAAACGTTAAATGGTCGGAGAGGCCTGGCTTCATGCCAGACCTCTTGGCCAGGAGGAGGCTGCTGTATGGCCACAGGCTGGGGGCTGCTGAGTCCCCAGAAAATTTAATAGGTGGTGACAGGGCAAGTCTTGGTGACAACAACTCACCCTGTTCACAGGGACGCTAGGGTTCCGGATCCTCGACTGGTGTCTTGGAAGACCACAGGCCTGGGCAGCAAGCCACTGCTCAGCTGAATCTAAGCTCAGCACATTCCCCAGGCCGCGGATCCCGTCAGATCTGCCCCGGGCCACTGGAGGGGCTGCACTGACTTTCTGTGCACCGCCAGGCCCCGCAAAAAGAAAAAAAAAAAAACCCTGCTTGGAGACCTTTTTGTCCTCAGACTTAGAAAGGGAACAGCTTTGCTATTGATATACTGGGGAATAATCAAGCTGCAAACATTCCCACATTCCCAATGGGACCTGTCTCTTTACCTTTTTCTGCTGTTCTCTGTCTCAGAGGGCTTGGAGAGCAGATGCATGCTACTGAAACATACATAACGGCCACAGGCAGAACCTCAGGGGATACCTCAGCACCCTAAAGCACATTCTACTTCCTAGAAGCTCTACTTACATTTATACAAACATACCATTCACGCGCACTTCCCACGCCAGCTGACCTCCTTCAACTGGCCAGGGCTAGCTATCCACTGCTGAAGTTCAATGTCAGGAGAGGACAGCACAGGCCTGGGCACTCAGGCTCCAGTGAGTCAGACCAGGATCTACTCACTATGTCATCTCGATAAATTAATCTTGCTAACCTCAGTTTCTCCATTTGAAAACTGGGGATCCTACTACCTAATCCTGGCTTGTAAGGATTAAATAAGCCAACAGATGTTAGTGCCTAGCACATGCTAAGCTCTCAATAAAAAGGCAGATATGAGTGTGAGCAACTGCCCCCTTGGCTCAGATCTGGGCTGAAACAAATGCAAAAGAGGTCCCTGTTCACTGCTTACCTTTCCTCAAACCACAGAACTCAGTGATGTGCACGGGAGTCCTGCCTTGTAAGGTATATGTGGGGAACCCCAGACAGAAAGGAAGCAACTGCTCTAGCCTGGAAAATCTGCTAACTCCAGAACCTGCTCTTCTTCCAGGGGCTGGCTCTTGGGGACACTGGGCTTGCAACTACCACCGTGGCCACTAGGGGTGCACGGATGCCCTCTATCTTGAGATTCTCGGGAAAAAAAACCCTCTTTCCTTTTATTCAGCTAAAATAAGGCTGGGGATTTTCATATGAAAATTTCACTAGGAAACTAAGAAAAAAGAAAACAAACACAAACCACAAACATATGGAATTAGTTGACAGTGCAGAATCTGGATCCCAATTAAAGTCTAGCCTCAGACTGACTTTGCAGCCACAGTTTATGGTATTATCTAGCCTAGTTATAAATGAGAAAAACAACCACTCAGAATTCTATCCTGGTCAGACTGCACTGGTGCTACTTGCTGTGTTTTCTCCGGCAATGGGCTCCCATTCCCCGTCCTGTGGCCCTTCCTGCTTAGCTCACCACTTCCTCGTTGCCTGCTTCCGTGAGCCCCAGGGAGAAGAAGCCTTCCAGAACTCCATTTATGGTTTTATAATATTGATATCAATTCACATTTATATACATAGTAAGTGGGATGACGTCACCTCCACTAAGGAGAGAAGATGGCCATTTCTCCAGGCAGCAGGGTATCTGCTTATTTTAATATTTAAAGGTGTACTTGGTGGGGCTTCAGTTTTATTCTACCTCTTCCCTTGAAAGTCAGGCTTCAGGGAACGAAGACATGTTTTTTTAGTCACACATTATTTTTTTGAGCCCTGCGATTCTGAAGCTTGTATTTATCATGGCTGTGTCCAGGTTGACCGTGTGAGTTAGGGAACGGCTGCTGTGTTCATACAAGAGAGAAGCCACATCAGGAGCAGGGAGAGGACAGCTCTGGATCATACAGGACTGGCCTCCAGCCTGGACAATCCTTGACTTACCCTGGGACCTTGAGCAAATTGTGTAGCGTCTTTCCCAGGCTCCCTGTTCAGTCTAATTCAGAAATATAGACACACACCTGATGGGTTGTTAGAATGACTGATTTTTAGATCTTACATTCTTACAGGTGAGAAAACCTGGACCGAAAAAGGATTTAAACCAGAGAGATTAAGGAAAACGAACACAAACTGAGCATCGATTGTAGGTGTCTGATATACATCAATTTAATCTCCATAGCAATTCAATAAAGTAAATGTTTCTATCATCCTTTACAGAATAGAAACAGAGGCTTAGAGAAGTTCAGTGGTTTACCCCAAACCATACACCAGCAAGGGGTAGAGGTGAGATTTGGGCCGTCAGGCTCCAAAGCTCTTTGCACTTATCACTTGTCCAAGGTCACACAGCTAGTTGATACTAGAACCAGAAAGAGAGTATTCCAGCAGTTGGAAGCCTACGTTCAATCCCCACCACCCGATGCCATAGCCTTCCCTGGAGAAGCAGGTGTTGGAGGCCCACACCAGCTGGGGAGGAGCCCATTGTCTGGGTCTCGAGTTGGAAGTCATTCACACACCGCTTGCCCCACTGCTGTGCAGCTAATAACCATTTAAAGAGGCCTTTCAGCCCAGGCCTCAAGTTCTGCTGATCGTCAGGCAGCCTTTGTTGCAACTCACTGTTCTGCAGGCCTTGCTCTCCCAGCGAGCCCAGATTTCTGAGGACGATGAAGTTGCAGCCTTAGCTTCAGGCTCTGAAGCAAGACAGTGCACCTTGATGGGCTGTTAAACCCAGGAGTGGCTACTAGGGTGAGGTTAGGCTGAGGGCATGTGCCTGTCTGGGCTTTCCAGTGTGAGGCAGTACTTTGCCATTAGGACTGTTAGGGGGTGAACACTAGTTGATGGTCTACCGATTACATCCTTATTAGGTTTCCCTAGGAGATTACACAAACTAGTGAAGGCCAGACGGACACAGAGTAAAGCTCTCCAGTGGCCACACTGCTACTGAACATGTCCATGAACACGTCCACATGGGGCGAGACCAACCCTGAGAACAGCCGGCCAACATGCTCTCCTCCCCCAGGTAAAGGCCAATGGGCAACTCTTCAGATACAACCTTCTGCCTCCCACCTGAGCATCAGCAACACTTCTGCAGTCTGTGCCCAAGTCCTCTGCACTTATAACAACGAAAAGACCTTTTCAACACAAGTGTCTTGGAGACATAAAATCATCCAAAGACAAATTCCCTCTGAAGGATAAAGGGGAAAGCTTAGGGAGAAATAAGAAGTATCCTCTGGGCTTGTGCCCAGACACAGTGGTTTCTCAGAAATCTGCCACCACCCGATGGATACGCCCAAGAAGCCGGCAAATCGGATGCCTTCAAATCCCCACAGCTGAAGGTCTGCTCTCAGGTGCCCACACAGGTGGAAAAATAGCAGACCCCTGTGGCTTCCTGGAAAGAAGAGGCTATGTTGCCAAATTTTTCTAATGAGCACATAACTGTAAAAAAAAAAATAGAAAAATTAAGTTACTGTGGTTGCACAAAGGCTAATTATCAGATGGAAATTGTTCGATGGTAACTATGAAAAGACTAAATAGATGGCCCATCAGGAAAACCCACTTATTTATATTTCTCTCTCCCCTTCTCTTTTAACATCATGGAGCAATTTATGATAGATTGATGTCTGGGGATAATGTTGACTTTGAAATTATAACAATTCTTCAGCATTTCTGCTAAAAAAAAAAAAATATCTTCCGGCTTCCTTCACTTCAGAATTAGGTTTACAAACTAGGTAGCACCGATAGCACACAAACTTCTAAAAAGCAGGATTGAGGAGATAATCGAGTGCAGTGGAGTGTGGAGCAGTGCTGCCCAGCGGGGCTTCTGTGCTGACGGACATGCTCTGCATCGGTGCTGTCCAATGTGGTATCCACAAGCCACGTGCCTGCTGAGCGGTTGCTATGTGGCCAGTGAGAATGAGGAACCGAAATTTGTATTTCATTTAATTTTAGCTAATTTGGATTTAAGTATCCACAGCTGGCTAGTGGCTAATGCATTGGATAACACAGGTCTAGAGGGCAGAGTTAAGTCTTCGTTATACTGAAGAGCCCAGAGTGATATTCTTTAAGCATTCTCTGTAAAAAGGAACTTCCTTAAGACTCCACTGCCCTGGAAAGGAATACTTTTCATTAAACCCCAGCTCACCCTCCAACTTCAAACTTTCTCCTTTGCCTCCACTCCAAATGTTAAAGGAGTAAGCTACATTTTGCTTTTTCCTCCTCTCTGTCTCCCACCCCATTCTAGCCATGGCTCTTGCCCAATCACTTCGTTGAAACTGCTCTTTTAAAGATCCCCAGATTGCCATCTAGTTCTGAGACCTCCTGGCTTCTCCTTGGTCACCAATGGCATCACTGAGTGTCCTTCTCCCCTGGCTTCCTTGACAGTCCTCCTCTTCGTTTTCTCCCACCTTGCTAACTGTTCCTTCTGAGGAGCCTTTCATGGTTCCCACTCTTTGGGGGTAGGCATTTACCAAAGATCAACCTGGGGTCCAAATCCTCCCTATGCCACACTTGTTCCCCTCCTAACCCCATCTACCACCATGTCTTCAATCAGTCTACTGAGCAATCTGTCCCCTCAGTCCCAGACCCAGATATATAATGGGCATCTCCATGTGGATGCACCATAAGCACCTAAACACGCCCCAAACTGCCTTCAGTGATGCTGGAGCAGCCTCTTTATTACTCTACGTCTCAGTGAATGGGAGCCTCATCTTCTTGGTCCTCAAAGTAGACTCCTCACATCTTGGCACCTTAGTGTCCCTCACCTTCCATGGCAGGCACTAAGTTCCATCATTTCTACTGTCAAATTCTCCTCTTTGTCTTCCTTGGCCCTGCCTTAGTTCAGGATTGCCCCATCCCTACTACTGTGTGGAGAGGGTTTGGGCTGGCCTCTCCACCCCACCCCACCCCAACCCTCATCACTCTCTACCCTGGCCTGCTCCACACCTTCACCAGACACGTCTACTAAACGTCAGCAAGCCACAGCCCTGCACTCACACAAGAGATCACAAACTCAAAATGGATTTAATGATGCCTCCGAAGGGTTAAAGAACCTTAGCAGGGCCCCAACATGCTTCCCAACTTTATTTCCTGCCTCTCTCTTTCTATGTACACTGTCCTTCTCTCTCTACAGCCCCAGCCCCAGAGAAATCCTGATCATTCTTCAAAGCCTAGCTCTCATTGTCACCTCCTCTGATTCTGGAGCCCTTCCAAACTAGTCACTTCTCTTGCCGTGCTCCCAAAGCACTTGTTCATAAAACTATTCCTTATTGAAACTGAATTCAAAACTTATCAAACAGAATTATGGCAAATTGTATTTGTGTCACTCCTCCCCAACAATTTTTAAAGAAAGGATTGTATCTTATTCATCTTTGGTTTCAGTATCTAGAACAATGCCTGTCCTACTGTAAATGCTCAGTGACTATCTCCGAATGTTACACATTAGCCAAAAAAGGTTTCTCGGGTTCTGTCCATCATACTCATCATATGTAGGGTGACTGAATATCCTGGCTAGCCCAGGACAATCACAATTTACCTCAGTTATGCTGGTGTCCTATTCGATGAGGGCTTTCTTTCATCCTTGTAAGTATTCCTATTTGAAAGCTAAATTATTTGGTCACCCTAATCACATGGCTTGGTTTGTGATCTTTTACTCAGAAACATTAAAGAAGATCCATTTGTAAAGAGTTTAGCAACTGAAGTAAGGGAATAGGTGCCAACATTATTGGCACCAGGGAATGGTGCTCCTATGAGAATCTAATGCCTGATGATCTGAGGTGGAGCTGAGGCGGTGATGCTAGTGCTGGGGAGCGGCTGCACATACGGATGAAGCTTCGCTTGCTTATATGCCTCTCACCTCCTACTTTGTGGCCCAGTTCCTAACAGGCTACAGACCGGTACTAGTCCACGGCCCAGGGTTTGGGGACCCCTGGGTTAGATGACTTCACGACCTCTACTTCAGTTATAAGGATTTAGGATTCTTTGATTTCTAGAAGTAGTCTTAGGAGAAGATGTAATGAAAATTCAGCCACTTTAATTTCCTCAGACTGAGAATAGGAGGTACCCTAGGCAGTGTTCTGTATACTCTGATAAATGAGAAACAAGGGAGGCAGGAACTACATGAGTACATTCTAACTAGTTGGAACTTGCCCAGGAAATAAAGAGGAAAGGAATGGAGTGACTCAGTGCCAGAGGGGTTAAAGAGATGAGAACAGGGGGACTTGAGGAGAGCAGGAGCCAGAACAGAGCACAAATACATGGAATTAATGAGGCCCCCGAAAGGCTGGTGACAGGAGGCTTATTTTAAAAAATCTGTCAAGGAAAAGAAAAATGAAGGCCTAAAGTGTAGACAATTAGAGGCAATGAAGAATCTGTAGAAGCCAATGAAATGAGGCTAAGCAAGGAAATGCGTTTGACGATTCTAAATGTCTATCAGGTTAGACACAGGGGATACAGAATGACATACAGCACTGATTGTATGAAAGGTCACTCTCCTTTGTTCAGAGGACAGGCTCACAATCTTCCTTTTTATTCTACATTTAGCCAGCTTGCTTCCACTTAAAAACAAACTATAAAACCATAAAACCTTCCTTGATCCCACAAAATTTCTCTCTCTCAGTCCAGTGTCCTGAGAGAATTTATATGCTTGTCTCCATCATCTCGCCTCCCATCTACTTGATGCCGTGTATCCTCCACCAACAGTCTGGCCCAGGCTTACCAGTGACTAACATGTTCTGAATTCGATGGTCATGTCTCAGTCCTTATCTTACTTGAGAAGTTCTCATCTTACTCTCCTATCAACAAGAATGTGGGACTCTGTTACCACTCGGTCTTCCAAACACGTCTTCCCTGGCTCCCACAACCCCACACACTCCTGGTTTTCTCTAAACCTCTTCCTACATTCTTCCCAGACAACAAATAGCCTTTGCTCCTATGGCTTCAGTTACCATCTATAAGTTGATGATACTCAGTCTGTATTTCTCTCTCAAGTCAGACCCCAAAATCTAGCTGCCTCCTCTATAACTGCACTTGAGTATGTCATAGACATTGCCAACTCCACAAACCCAAAGATGAATGCATGAACTGATCGGCTCTCCCTACCTGTCCAAACAGGCCGTTTATACCTCCCAAATCTTCACCACCACATCTGGTCACCATGTTCCATGATTCTGCTTCTGGAACCCATTTCCATTTATCTGTCCCAACAGCCTCATCCCTACTAAAGACATGGTCTCCTTTCCTGTTTGTCTCTCTTGGACCACTACTGTGCGTGAGTCCTCTCCGATACAGATCTGAGAGTGGGCTCTCTGCCTTGTGTTTTCAGTGGTGTTCCACCACTTCAAGGACAAATCCAGACTCCTGAAAATGGTTTCCAAGGCCCCTCTTGTCCTGGACTCAAGACTGATTTTCCAGCCTCGCTGTCACCCCCTCATATGTTATGAGCCAACTTCTTTCAGTTCCTCAGGCCTGCTGAGCTCTCTCTGGCTCTAGAGACCTCGCACAGGATATTCCAGTTTTAAGGAACACCTTTCCACCCTCCCCTTTCCTCAGGGGTCCAGCCGAGACTGTGCCTACTCTGCAAGGCCTTCATGAAACCCCACGGGTCAGGAGGGAAGTCTGGAGCCAGGCACTTCCATTCCATGGCACTCATCACCCTTCATGGTTAAGTGCTTCTTTCCTCATCAAAGTCACCCACAGCTGAAAGTTCTGTGAGGCAGCCCCTCACTGCCTTGTGCACCACCACATCCCAAGGCCTAGCATAACATGGAGATTACTGAATGAGTAATGAACTGGAGAATGCCAAAGCTGACTCGACTCAATCAAACAAAAGCTTCATAATTAGAAGGAATGTGAGACCCCCCCACACACACACTGTATGCAACAGCAGCAGGCACTAAACATAATCTAGCTACAGATTTGGAGCAATCTCCTCTTCAGGGACTTGGACGGACCTGGGTTGGGCGGGGCAGTGGGGTGGGAAGGGCACTGCTGGGGTCAGCAGACCTGGTCTCCTTCATTTGTTCACGTACTTGGCACGTGCCGAATATCCACGATGCTGCCGCAGCTGGGGAATGTGGGAGAGCAGGCCCTGGCCCCTGCCCTCAGGGTGCTTACACGTCTCGACCAATGTAATGAGCAAGTCCCACAAAATCCTGTAAGAATCGCAATGGGGACAGGTACAAGTCACAAAGGCAGAGCGGGGGAGGTGGAGGGAAAGGCACTTGGAAGGGCCTCCTACAGGGTAAGATAATGAGCAGAGCTCTGAAACATCTCGAGCTGCTTGGCAGGCAGGCAAGGACGTGATGGACATTCCAGGCACAACAGTGTGTCAAGGAGTAAAAACACAGCAGCAAGAAACAACATGACATACTTGGGCCACTGCAGACGGTTCTGTAGGAATCTGGGAGAGGGGAAGGGTCTCCCAAGGGATTAGGCCGGAGTGGCCATGAGAAGCCAGTACCTGGCTGGGGCTTCTCAACTGTGGCTGCTCATCAGAATCAGCTGGGGAAGACTGTAGAAAAGTCTCTCAATCCCTGAGCCCCACCCAGTGACATAAATGTGTGACTGGGTAGGGGAGAAGGGGCTGGTTTACAGCAAGCATTCACCAGTTTTCATGGTAGGAATTCTCCCACCATGGCCAATTGCAAGCTACCGGTGAGACACGACTGAGTGTGGAGGGGAGAAGAGAGGCATACAGCATGCTGTCACGTAATACTTCTACCCCACAGATGCGACCGAGGTAAATAACCTCAAGAGCAAGGTTCATAAGAAAACGTGGTAAAACCGCTAGGCAGTGATGAATTCTGGGAGTTTATTACCTTTGTCTTAATATAATTTATTTAATTGTAAGTTTATATAATTTAATTTTTAATAACAGCTGTGATTAATTGCTCGCAAGTAAAATTCCTGCAAATTTACTGTCTGGTTTCCTGAGCAGCTGCAGCACAGCACTGCCCCACCCTTGGGCTGATTACGTAGGATCTTTGGGGGTGAGGCCCCCATACTGGTGAGTTTTAAGCAGTCTCTAGGTGATTCTAATGTATATCCTGGGGCACGAACCACTAGTGGGTTTGTGAGCCATGTTAAGAAATCTGATCGTTATCGTCATCAAGGGGAAACTGGGGCCACTGTAAGTTTTTTAAGGAGAGGCAGTGTGAGGGGGGCCAGGGAACACAGCTGTAGGTCCTAGCTGCCCTGAGGAGGGTAAGGCATGAGAGAGAACAGGAACGAATTTATTCATTGGTGGCTGCTGAGAAAGTGGAGGAAGTGATCTGATCGTGTGTGTGTGTGTGTGTGTGTGTGTGTGCGCGCGCGCGCGCGCGCATATCTGAAATGGTGATGTAGTCCACTTGGAGAGAGACGAAGGCAGGAGCAGGCCGGCAGACTCAGGCCTACACTCCTGGCTCCGGTCCTGTCCTGCAGTAACTAGCCGTGGGAGCCTAGCAGGCTGGATTCTCCATCTCCGAGATGACCGAGGTCAAGCAAGACCCTTCTACTTTTCCAGCCTGGGGACTATGTCTCCATCACATTGGCATTTGTCCATAACTTCTTTAACTTCCTAGCTGACACAAATTACAACCTGTTAGGGGTATGAAGACTTGTTTGCACTGGGAATCCATACTGCATCTTTCAGGCCCTTGGCCCCTCGGAAGTGATTGCCAGCCCTGAGGAATAAGCACTGGCTTGTCTCTTTCCGCATCTTGTTCTCTTCGCCCAGCTGGTTGGCTCCCAGGCCGGAAGCAGGCCATTCCCTGATCCCTTTCCAGATGGCGTCAAGCAGGGACTATTAAAGCTCAGTGGGACATAGACATGTCCTTTGAATAAATGCTTTGGCGCTGACTTCCAGAAGACTAAGGAGTAAAAAGGATTTGCTAAAATGAGGAGTGGGCTTTCTTCAGATTGTAAAGGAATTTCTCTGCAGGCCTCTGAAACGCTTCTGCTCAAGTGTGCCTGTCTCCGCTATGTCCCTCACTGGCACCAGAAGATGCCACGGTGAGGGTTAAATCTTCAAGAAGCTGGGAACCCATGTTCAGATTGGCCATGCTGCTTACTCTTCCTTAGGTTCCCTTCCCTGTCATTCTTGCTGCTCAGAGGAGGAGAAGGGCATGTCTATCAGAAAAAGAAAACACAGAGCATGCACACCACAGGAGACAGGGAGTTGACAAAGAGCTGTGTGCTGGGCAGGATTAACAGCCCGCTTCTGTTAGAAAACAAGGAGTGGCCAGCAGGGTGCTAGGTCACCTCCTGAAACTGTACCCAGCATTGCTGAAGCCTTTAATGGATTCTATGTCCAGTGCTGGGATCCACAACGAAAGCAGAACTGGGAGAGAGTTCAACACGACATACTAAGGTGATTAGGGTCAGAAGGGACAACTTGCCCAGGCGGGATGAATGATACACAGTTGTGCAGCCTGGAGAAAAGACAGTAGAAATCAGATTTCATGACCATCTTTGAGAATATGAAGAACTCAATTCCCCATCAATAGAACAAGCAGATGAGTCTCAGGCAAGAGAACTTGGGTCAGGGGAACAAACTGTTCCTGGTGGTACCGCTCCTAACTTGAGTGCCGTGTGATCAAAAGAGGCAAGACATTCAGCTTGTCTGGAGAGTTTTAAAAATCGGAGAGATCCTCATCAGTTTACTGGGGTTCAGCTGAGGTCCTCCAAGTAGCAACAATCGCATGACCTCTTAAGGACCTTGCACCAAAGATCTGGGCGGCCCCACGCATTAGCACCTATGGCAGAAAGGGAAACCAGGAGGTGTCGTGCTAATCAGTTAGATTTCCTGCTCATTAACGGCTCCTCTGAAGTGATTAAAGGAGGAAGTTAAAACCAACAGATGCATTCAGACCTGGCTCCCTTTCTTCCTCTGCCCCCTAGGCCCATTCCACAGTGGGCTGTCTTGACCTGGTTTCTCCGTGAAGGCCACTGGGACAAAGGGTATTCAATGGTATTTTTGGTTCTTTCTGTTTTGATGTGGTTTGAGTGCCTAGCTTTCCCCAGGAAGGCATGGGAAAAAGGCTCTTTTCCCTGCCCTGGCTCTGATTCAAAATCCTTTCTTATGATGATGATTATTGCTATTAACATTATCATTATAGGATAGGCAAGATGATGACAATTCACGATTTATTCTGCTGGCTCACTGACTCCCTCTCCTTTCTGTCTGGGAATTTATGCCTTCTATTTATAACCACATGGGTTTATTTCAGAGTCATCGCTGACCCCTCACTCAAGTGGACATGAAAGTACCATCCCTTAGAAACCAAGGAGAAAGGGCACATCCTGTCACCCAAAGAGCTACAGCCACATTACTGGTCTCTCGTCACCCAGAGGATACAAATGACAGTAGGAGCGGGTACAAGGAAAGTTCCAGGCCCCCAGATTAAACATCATCACAAGGCTCCCTCCTTCAGCCTCCACTGCTCCCATCTACCCTTCTTTTCCTGAGCCTGCCAAATGCTGCAGGGGATGTCTGCATGTGACAGTGTAGCAGCTCCTCTTATTCAGTGCATATGACAAGCCAGGCGCACCTCACTGACATAGCACCCCATCTATGATTGAGAACGCTGAGGCACAAAGAGAATAAACAATTTGCCTAGGTCACAGAGTTAATGGTTGTGCTGGAAACTGCATCCCAGATTGGAAACTAGTTCCAGCTGACGCTAGAGTCCTGACCATGAGATACACTGCCCCCTCTCACATGCCAAAGGCCACAGGCAAGCCCTGCCTGGTCCAGAGCTCGGTGGCCTCCAGGTTTGATCCAGGAGGCTAATGTGGAAGGCTCCCTCCCTCCCACGGGACTCTAAGGGACAGCTGAAAGGAGGCCAGGTAAATAAACTAGCCTCAAGAGGTTTGATGAGCACTATTCTAAGTCAGTCAGTCCACACTGATGCAAGTTCCTTTTCAGTACTCTTGGGTTATTATTTATTTATTTTTTTAGTTAATATGGCAGGTATAAGAGTGTCCAGGGCAAAATCATTCTGGGGTTTGGCAACTTTGGAAACTTTCCTTGTAGGGTATGTGACTGATTTCTACTCTTAGCACACCCAAGGGTGGGTCCTAATAGTGCCCGCCCTGGACTGTCTCTTCCACCTGGGACACCCCCAGAAGCTTGGGGTTCCATCCACACAATGGACCAGACATAACCAGCAAGGACCGACACGTGAACTAGCCACTCAGAGCAGGGGTTTGTAACCTTTCTGTGCTCTGGACACCTCTAGCAGTTCTGGTGATCCTGCGGCTCTCTTCTCAGAGTAACATTTTAAGGAAATAAAGGACGGCAAAGACAACCAAATTGTTGACATATAGTTATCAAAAATATTTAAAAGGTAAGTTTGCATAAAAAAATAGATGTGCTTCTTTGTTAATGTATGAAGTAACAAAACCTATCAGACTACCAGAGTTTCAAAGTAGTGGTGAGGGAAAAGAATCCTCTTGTGGCATCTGCAGCCACCCTAATGTGATAGGAAAAGGGCCATGGTTTTTAGCGAGGGTCAGAGTCACAGAGACTGCTAATACTATTGTGGCTTGCTGCCTACATTCACACACGCACACACACACATAACATGATACATTTCAGTAAGAAGTCTGTGAAAATAAAGATCTAATCAGTTCCCATCCAAGTTCACGGACCCTCTATCTACAGCCCCCTTGGGCCTCAGGTTAAGCACTTGTGATGAGAGCAAGGTGGGTGTTTGGGACAACAAGAGAAAGAACCCGTGTGCACGGGCCGGAGGCAGAACTCACACGGAAGAGGGCCTCTGAGTCTTGGAAAGCCCCTGGGAGTCAGTCGCCCAGAAGCTTCCCAGATGCTCCAATTCTCAAAAAAAGTTGTTTCTATTTTCTCCCAGGATTCCTCAAATACTCTGGGAGTTTTTCTCAAGCATGTTCTATAGTCAAACCCTCTATTACTAACCTATTAGTAAAATTCCAAATGAGCCATGTCAATTGCTCTGCAGAGCAGCCTATCTGAGAGGAAGCTGTGGGACGGGGGCTCTAGAGATAGTGAGAGAGTTCGGATGGCAAGCTTGGGGAGACGGCTTAACTCTATATCCCAGGAAACCACTAAGCTGCCCGACAGGAGGAATGACCTTCGGGGCCTCACCGGAATTGATACGATGCCCTGGATGCTTGCATTGAGGGTAACCTGTGGACAGGGTGGGGACGGGGAGCCAGCTTCTCAGAGCTGTTGGAGATGCGGTGGGGACACCAGAGCCACGCCATTTGGGGAACATTACTGGGAAGCCACTTGGTCAATTGCTTTAAAGCACTTAGTTCATGGGACATTGGACTCGAGTGCCTATCATCTGTCTCCACAACCCTGATGTGAAGGTTTGGTCTGGCAGCTCTAAAATCATCAACTGAAAGAAAAAGATGGATCTTTGGGAATCATCTTCTTTCGTGGCCCTCGAGCTTTGCTTCAGGGACTTTCTCTTTGAGAATCAGACACAAGGAATGGACTTTTAATCTCTGAAAACTGCCCAGAAGCACATTCTTATTCTGCATGTAGTTTCAGGAACTTCAAGGACTCTTTGAAGCCTGTCCAGGTTAACAATTTTGACCTAACCCCCACATTTCATAGAGGACAAAGCTGGGGCCAGAGAAGCCAGGGACTTTTCCACAAGCACAGGCAGCCAGCTGAGAGCCATTGCCACACGGTTTGCACAGGCTCCGGACGGCAGATGGCCAAGTTACCAGAAAGTGTTCCTCTTCTTCCACATGCCTCGGTCCCCCTCCCCTCCCCTCCCCACATGCAGCCAGGAGAAAACACCGCCCATACCCCTCCCCTGGACACAGGCCTGGCTCCAAGGGAAGCTGCATCTTTGCTAGGTTGTCCTTGGGAGATGTGCCACAGCCACAGAACACCATCCATCTCACTTGCCGTAATGAGGACATTGCTTTCCTCCCCGCCCCCCCCTCCAAGTGGGGCTCCCAAAGAGGCCATCCCTGTTATTTAAGGCTTTAGCTCTATACAAAAAATAAATGCAGAGAACATGGGCCTGGGCAAGTTAATTAGTATTATTATGTCTTTAATTCTAACGTTGTTCGCTGGCTGAGCCCTTTCGTGCCAGCTTTCAGCCCGGAACAGACCTTTGTGATACCCACTTGGACGAATCCCTCTGCAGCGAGGGCTCTTCTTGTACAGGAAAAGGTCTGAAGAGTCTGGCAGGTGAGGCTGCTATGTAAAAGGGTCCCTCACTGTGGGAGCCCCCCAATGTCCCCCCAAGGCGTTTGGGTCACAGCTAGAATGATCAGGACCTGCAGATGTGGACACTCCACCTCACTGGAACGGGAGGACATGTTGGAGGCCGCCCCAAATGGCTTGTGTACTTGTTCTCCAGGGATGAAAGGGGGAAGGGGAAACATCTGCAATCTAGCCAACCTATTTGGGGGCCCAGTTTATTAGAAAGGTCAGTAGAAGGCTCCCAGAGCAGTGACAAATCGGCTAAGTGTAACGAGACAGAGAGCCAGCAAATGCCCATCATTGCTGGTCCTATCGAGATGCCCGGACTGAATGCTTGCATGCCCTCTCACTGTGGGTCCCATCTTTTGGAAACAATATACGAATCACGAGACCCTTGTCCAGGAACTGCTTTTCAGCTACCCAAATGGCAAGCATGGTGCCTGTAAAGCAACAGGAAGCTTCACGTGTTAAGGCTTGCAAACCCAAGTCCTAAAAGTGACAAGCAAGTGCCCATGCCCGCTTTATACTAGGTAGGGTCAGACTACCCAGAGGCCACACACAGCAATTTACACGGGAACAAAAATGGCACCTGTCTTCATGAGTATACAACTTACCACAAATTACTCTAACAAAGGAAAGTGTGCAAAGGACGCTCAACCATTTGGGAAGGGTGTTGAATACATGCTTAAAACGACTTGAGCACTCAGGGTTATGGGGGGCACAGAGGTCCAAAACCCAAAGAAGTCATGGTGGTATGGTGGAGGGCTCTCTGAGGGGTGAGCGGAGCTCAACTTCACCTCCACATGGATCTGCCACTTGACCTTGGGGAAGTTACTTACCTCGGGCTTTGCTCTCCTCACTAGTAAAATGAAGGGTGGACTGCACAATCTCTAGAACTCAGACAATCTCACACCCCTGTGAGGCAAGCGGAATAAACACCGTCCTAGAGGAGAGCGTCAAGATCCTCCCACTTCCTTTAGACTTTTAACAACATGTCTTCTTCCTCGCCCCCAGACCCCATGTGAGTAAAATTCTCAAGGTTAAAAGCTTTTTCCACTTATGCGAAAATGTGGAAGAGAAAACTGATAAAGGGATGTGAACGGTTACTTAAGATTTCTCTAAAAGGCTGACGGAGCTAAATAAAGGGTTCGTGATTATTAGCCCAGGACAGCCTATCATCACTGTTACATGGACAAATTGTATTGCATGTCAGAGCCCACGGAAGACGCACAATAATTTATCAGTCAGGACCCGGGAAATTGTACAGTACAAGTACCTCTGCAGCACCAGGCGTCCCTGCCACGCTGTCCCTCCCTCGGTTCCGCTTAAAGGAACACTGCCAAGAGAGGCCCCGGATTTAGGCTCCGGTGAAAAAAAGTACTTTGCAAAAACCCAGAATGAATAGAAATATTTCTGGGACATTTATAAGTAAATAACACAAGGAGAAAAACAGTCTTTTCTTTCCTTGCTCCCTCCACTCCTAGGGTTTCCCACCATCCTCAAGGTAGTTGACTAAATGCAACCACGAAAAACTCAGTTTGTATAGTAAACATGGGATTGACCAGGAAGACAATGAAACTGACTGTAGTGGCCTGTTGGCTAAAAGAGAAACCTACCAAACAAACAGAATCCAAGACCGACAGAGAAATGTGGGTCTCAGAGCATGCACAGGGGTGGTGGCGTGGAGGAGGCATCCTGGCCCTGGGGAGAGGATTATTTTACCACTGATGTTGTTTAGAATCGCCAGGGCAGGATGACAATACAAAGCAGGACAATTTTGTCAGTTTTATTATTGTTTTTAAGTTCTCCACAGACTATGCGCTCCCTCGTTGCCTGTCCAGGGCAGACAGCTCCCACCACCTGCCTCGGCACAGCCCTGGATACAGACATGCCTAAGTTTGAGGGATTATGGGTAACGAAGATGGGTTGTCTTGTGGGAGGCATTGTCCAGCCCGGGGCGGGGGTGGTTTCTGACAGAGAAATTATTTTAGAAACCTGCAGGTTGGAGAGGATATAGATCACTGAATCTGTCCATCCACCTGGGCACAATGCATTCAAACCACTCCTCACACAGGGGCCCAGGCACCCCTTGGGACCCAGGTCCCTCCTTGCAAGCTGGTTTCTATTTTCCCAGCTTGCGTTTCTGAGGCTGTTTCTACCTCTAGAATCTATTCCCAAGACCCAGTTCTTCACTCATTCTCAAGTCAAAAACCCACTCGTGATCATTAACTTTTTGCCATCGTCATTACAGGAAGAAACTAAAATCCAAAAAAGGGCAAATATTTCAGCAAGCTCCTGACTGACTGAAGAGAAGTTACAGCTCAGCTCTGCTGAGGACTGCACTCTCCCCACTGCCTACCTGTACTCAAGTCCAGACACCAGATTCCTTATCAGTTAAGCCCAGGAGCTCATTTGGAGGCCTCAGGATGAACTTCTTGCCCTAGAGTGTCCCACATGGGCAAGCCCGAGGAATTTTGCAATCCTAGGGAGGGAGGTGCTGGCCCTCCCTGCAAGACAGTGCAGAGAAACAGAAAGGGGTCCGGGAGTCAGGCAGACTCGGGGTTGCATCCTGTCTCCTCC
This sequence comes from Macroglossus sobrinus, assembly GCA_004027375.1. Lineage (NCBI taxonomy): Eukaryota > Metazoa > Chordata > Mammalia > Chiroptera > Pteropodidae > Macroglossus > Macroglossus sobrinus. Next base: position 39,687 of record PVKZ01001849.1, on the reverse strand, counting down.
ACAGTAATCATGTGAACTTGGGACATTCATGAAACGTTGGGGACCCTCCTTTTACTCAGCTCTACAATGGGGACCACATCACCTGTCTTTCAAGAGTGCAGTACAGCAGAGAAAGAACACAGGGTGTACTTGGTGTGCATTATCTGTGGTTGTATCTTGTTAGTATTTCCTTGTTGTCTTCCCATGACCAAAATGGCAGCGTAAACAATATTGATAGCAAATGAAGAGAAACCCTAATCCTCTCCGAACTCGGGGCCCACCATACACGTTGATGGCTTGCGGCACATGGGCAGAAGGCACTCAGCAAGGCCATCGGACGGGAAGTTCCTTGCGGGCTGGGCCGCTGTCAGGAGACTGTCAGTGTGAGTGGGTCGGCCGCTATGATGCTATTGGGAGCGGGCTCATTTGTTTTCTGTCACAGTGTTTGTCCTCACACTGCATGGGACGCCTTGAAAGCCCTGAGCCTGGCTCCTTGAGCCTTGGGCATGACAGCATCATATCTCAGCGGTTGTGCTGAGAATCCTCCGACCTCACCAGAATAAATCGCATTTGCAAACAGGAGAGGGAAGGGCGGGGCACTGAACCCTCGCCAGAGCCTTGCTTCTCTGTGAAACCCATAGCTTATGCTGGAGTTTAAATGCTAACTGTGGGTTCCTGGGACAGCCCTTTTAATTTCTCCTATTGTTGGCTGGGTCCCAACCATGCCTTCTTCCCCAGGATCCTCCTCGAATATCACACCAGCTGGGGAGCTGTCCCACCCCTAATTATTACCCCGGGGCTGCCAAGATGCAGGCTCCACCACCATGAGGATGGCAGAGGAGTGCAGAACGTGACAACAGCAGCAGCAGGTGGGCCCTGCAGAAAAGGCCAGATTATCCTCTCTGTGATTACTGTCATCCATCTCCAGCCAGGCAGGCAGAGAGCAGAGCCTGCTCGGTGCTGGTGCTGCTGCTCCCTACTCACTCTTGGGGGCTGCTGCCTTCCATCCCTCCTCTGCTGAGCAGCTGGGGGTTAGGGCGTGCTGTGCACAAATCTGTGCCTGGAACACACTCTTCTCGTGACCAATGAGGAATCACTTAGCTCTGAGCAGCAGAACCCCAGGTTCTGCCTTGTGTTCCTGGGTTGGTCTAGCCTTACACACACCTTCCAAAGGGAGAGGGTGCTTTGGGCAGAAATAGACAGCAGGGCACTGCCTCTTGGCCTTTACAGAAAGACAGGGCAACCGTTACGAAGTAAGTTTATCTTCTACAGCTCCCAGGACATTCCCTGTTCATTTATCTGTCCATCTGTCTCCTCATCTATTCATCTGTCCAGCCACCATTTCTTGTTGAGAACGTGAGAAGTGTTGGTGCTGTGCCACATGGGGTTACAGAGGTGGGCAAGACCTGACCCCTGCTCTCTTTTCTCTTCCTTTCCCAAGCAGAGGTGCATTTTGGAAAGACTTAATTGCATTGGCATGATCGATCAGGTAGGAGGGGAGAGGTTGAGTACAAGGCCAGAGCTTCCCTCAAGCCTCAGCCTTGGGGAAGTGGCATCTTTTCCTGCCATAGAAAGCACACTGCCATTTGAGTGCACTGTTTCAAGGTCCAGTTCCATACCTGCTGTGCAACATGGGCAAGTCATTGACAGTTTCTAGGCTGGCTTATGCTTTAACAGTCCTCCCATGTGATCATGACTGGTTGCATCCCTGGAAACTGTCAGAGAAGGACCAAACCACCAACGAGCAAATGAGAAGGCCTGGGAAGCAGGCAGGTGGGGCCCTGTGTAGCTCTCCATTAACTGGGCCTGACACTAACAGGTGTTTGAGCCAGGCCTGCCCCCTGAGCAGCACCATGGGGCGTCATTTTCATCAGGATTTCCTCAAGCTGAGCCCAGTGTATCTCTATCTAACCTAACCAGCTGAGATAGCTTCCAGGGGAGACACTGTCCCTTCTGCAGAGTCTCATCTGTGCTATTTCCTGGGTGGCCGCTCAGCATATCTGTGGCCCAGAGAGAAGGGTGTATGTGAGAAGTAAGACTTGGATCCAGGTTTTCCTTAACCAAGTGATCTTGTCCTCTCTGTTTCAATTTCCACATCTGAAAAATGGGATAATAATCTTATCTGCAAAAGTTCTTTGAAGGTTAAAGCACTTATTGTTATTGAAAGTTCTTTAATATTGTTATTGCCTGATTCTCAAACAAAATTAATGAACTCCAAGCCTTTCTTGCCATGGGTTCTGATGTGGAATCACCCAGCATTCCAAGAGTCCAGCTTCCACTGGATGCGTGACATGGAGATTAAAGGAATGAGTTTCAACCTTGTCTGCTTTCCTGACTGTGCTAGTTGGATGCAGCAGGGCTAACATTGATGGGACATGGTTTATTTGTCACCTAATGCTAATGTGTCATTCTTGCAGCTGTGGTTATTACCTACTATTAGTATTCTCTGACTGCTTAATGAATAGCTAAGGAGCCCTGCTTTGCAGTGGACAGAGGATGGGGGAGGACAAATTGTGGAGGTGGGAACCTTACATGGGTGTGAGCTGGAGGGAGCCCTGACCGTTCTGCCAAGGATCAGTAGCGGGAAAACCAGCCCTGGTTGAATTCCTGCCCTACAGCCTGGCTTCCAGAAGGGCAACCTGGGATGGACTGTGATGCACTATTGTGAGAGGCTGCAGGTTGGTGGCCTGGAAGGTCATGTTCTAGCAGCCTCCCTGGCACATCATCCTGTTGCACAGAGTTGTCGGTGAATGAACAATAACGCCCGGTTACCAGTCACAGAAAAATAAGCAGGGCTTAGGAAGGCTGCCATGGGAGGCACACAAATAACATGAAAGCAAAAGAGCATAAAAAAAACAAGGATTGCTACCACAATAAAAACCTCAGCATAACCAAAAGTGATGGCCAAAGTTCCCACATGTTGCAATCAATATCCCAATAACAGAAAATTCCAGCATACTAGGAAGCAGTGGCAGGACCTGAGGAAGGTAGAGAAGACTAACCAGAAAAGGAGGAGAGAACAAAAATGAGCATTGGTACGTAAATGCACGTGGAGAGGAAAGGGTTCTGTGACCAGAGGCTCAGCCCCTAACTAGCTGTGTGATGTTGGCCGGGTCACTTTACCTCTGTGGTGGCTAAGGTGCCTCATTTGTGAAATAAAGACTGAACTTCGTAATCTCCGAGGGCTCTGTTGGCTCTAGAACTCTATGAAAAAGGAAAATTGAAATGTCCCTTGAAGGCTGGTGTGAAAATGCTTAGCATGCACAGGGAAGAATGATGGGACTGAAATCTAGTGAGCCTGGAAAAAAGGATGTGTGACTCACAAATCATCTTCAAACATATGAAGGGCAGCCAATGGCTTTTCTTCATCATTGCCAATGGAAAGGCAAAGGAAATGGGCTTCGAGTGTGTTAAGAGGCAAATGAAATGATTCTGAAAATATGAATCTGATTCTGTTGCTTTCCTACTGAAATACTCTCAACGGTACCCACATCTATCACTTAAAATCCGATCTCTTCCCATGGCCGAGGAACTCTACCCATGTGGTCCCTGGATCCACTTCAACTTCCTCCTTCTTCCTCCTCCACCCCCCCCCCCCCAGTTTACAAGGCTCCATCACACTCCTTCATTCTCTGCCAGGGTGCCCTCTCTGCAGCTTGTCCTACAGCAGTGTCCTTTGTTCAGTCAGGTCTTAATGTCACTTCAGGCCTCTGTCAACCATTCAACCTCCCTTGCAGCCTCCCCTTTAACTTCCTATCATGCCACCCTCTTTTATGTCCATAATGGCACTTTTCCCATTTCTGATATTTTCCTTTTGTTGTTTATGGTCTGTCTCTCTCCATTAGAATGTAGGTGCCAGGAGAGAGGAGACCTATTTGTGCTATTCAAAGCTGTGCCTCCAAGGTCTAGAACAGATTCTGGCATGTAGGTATCCAATAAACATTTATTTGTCGCATGAATGAACGGTGATATGCAAGTAACTGAATAAGGAAAATATGGGATTGTTTTCCACAAGAACTGCAAGGCACTTAAATGAATGCTTGGGGAAAATCACAGGCCCTCCTTCACTGAAGGTCTCTAAGATCCAGAAGGATTATTTCCTTTTAGGAATGATCTGGGTTAACGCCCCACATTGCCATCCCCAAGTCTAGGTCGTGAATGTGTCCCAGAACCGCAGGCTAGCTCCCCACTTAAAACAGACTAGCTGCCTACCTGTCATTTCTTTGCAGATGAGTCAGGAGGGCCTCTCCTAGGGCTGCTCCCCTCTCAGTTTGTTAATTCTGCTAACAAGCCTCTGGAGTGAAGCCTCACACAGAAAAGGCAGGTCTTCTGAGGCCTACTCAGAGCTGCCACCACCAACATGACCTATGCCGTGGGTCTCTGCAGCTGACAGAATTTCTCCCCTGCAGCCTGCCAGGCCTGTTGGCAGGCCAAGAGGGATGGCAGGCCGATGGGTGGAAAAGGGGTAAAATAGGAATTGGCCTTGAAAGTAGGGGCGGGGAGCAGTAGGAACTGACTCTTCAAGCTACAACCTGAATGACGAAGACATTAAAATACTACTTTATTTTTGTAGGTAAAACAAGGATGTGTGAAATTATTATTATTATTATATTACATTATTAATTTTGGTGATATGGGGGAGTGGAGGGCAGGTAGGAAGGATTGAGTAGATTGTGGGAAAATGGAACATTTTTCAGTACTACATATGCCCATCTCTCTCAGATGAACCTGAGATCAAATAAGCGCTGTTTGAGATCTGACTGTGGTATAAGGTGCAAGGAGTCAACCTGATGTTGCTATAGGAACCAGATTCCTCCCCAGCACCATGGCAACTGACTCCAGAGTGTATTAAGCACACAGTCTGCTCACATTCCACATCATAATCTTGGAAAGAGAGCAGCAGGAGGTTGGGAGAGAGTTGGGGGAAGGCAGTTCCTTCCTAAACCAATTAGCTAAAAATTCAAATAAATGAGGCTCACTTTGAATTCAGACAATTGCCAAGAGTTAGGCATCTTCGGTAGTTACTTAGGCACCGAGGACATCATCAGAATTTTGGGGCGTGTTTGTGGTTTTGCATGTCATAAGCTATCTGCTGTAGCTATGGCAAGGTGTTTCACTGGGGAAGGCTTCCTTCTACTGTAAAGTAGAACAACACTAAACCAACCAACCAACAAAACAAAACCCCAAAAAGCTAATTGTGGGCCATTCTGAAGCCCAAGACCAATACTAGATTTCCTTCAGGAATGTCGAAATGACAATAAACTTCTCCACCTTGTAGGAGCAGCTGAAAATAGAAGGAAATCGTAGCACCCACTTCCCTTAGAGACTTTTAACGATCACCATCAATTTATTTGGACTGCTCATAGGGCTGTCCTAACATCAGGGCAGAAATATGGGTCCCTTCGAACCTCCAAATAGCCTGTCATTTAATTCCACAAATTTCAACAATATCACCCAAGAATCGTATATAAGAAAGCCGGTTATTACTTAGCATATGTCTCCCATATGCCATATATAGTTGCTGGGCTTTCTGTGTCATTAAGCTATTGACTCAATAATGCCTCCACATTTGTTGCTATTGGCCTAAATTAGTGGTTCCCAAAGTGTGGTCCTTAGACTGGCAGCATCAGCATCACCTGGAGCGTGTCAGAAATGCAGATTGTCAGGCTCCTCCCCCCAGAATCAGAAACAGGGTGTGGAGGTCCTGCAATCTGTTTTTTTTTTTACAAGCTCCTCAGGTGATTGCGTTGCACAGTAAAGGCCGACAACCACAGGCCTGACTGAGAATGTGCAATCTTCACGTTTTTTTTTCTGCCCACCTAGACCTCCCAGTCAGTCAGTGAGGGAGCCACAGACTCTTTCAGCTGGAAGGGTCTTTCCATGCCTTCTAGGCCACTTTCTGCCTGCTGAAGCCTCTCACTGTCACTCCTCCAGGAGTGTCATTCATTGTCTGTGCCACTTTCAAGATGAACACTTGTTTGTTAACACATCTAGTTGTTAGAACCCAAACCTTACACTGTTCTAAAGTCTGCCTCCCTACCAAAAACTAGTTCTGCTTCCTGAAGCCACTCAGAATTAGCCTAAATTTTCTTCCTTGTGATAGATAGCCTTTCATGTCATTGAAATCTGATATGACATTGCCCATAAAGATTCTCTTCCCCAGGTGAAATGTCTCTAGAGTCTACCACATTCCTTATACAACAGGGTTTCCAGACAGCTCCGCTGGCCTTCCTCACCGGATGTGACCAAGATGAAATGAGGAATCCCCTTGATCCCCTGGAAACATGGCAAGCAATGCTCAAGATGTGCTGTGACCTGTACAGAGCACCGGGGACTGCTCCCTCCCTGACCTGGGCGCCACAGACTGCCATCAAGGCAGCCCATGGCTGCGTTGCTCACAATCCCATCACCCAGCTGGTGGACATTGAAAGCCCCTAGTTTTTAAATAAATTTGATAATTAAGTCAGCCCTCTTCCACTTCTATTTGTTGAGCCTGCACACAAAGTTTTACTTTGCTAATAATATATTTGTCTCATTGGTTTTAGTCCAGAACTTTTATACATAGGCTATTGAATTTATTTTTATACAGTATAGAAAATGTGATATTATGTATGTTTATTTTCCTTTTAAACTTTCTTAGTAATGGTATCCATATGTTTTATATCCTACTATTAATGTAAAATGAGCATTTTCACTTGTAAGCTTTAAAAAGATAATTTTTATTAGCTCATCACATGAATTATAACACAATTTATTTAAACATTCTCCTTTGATGTTAGGTTGTTTCCATTTTTTTTTTCTGCTATACATGATGCTGCAATGAACATTATTGTACATAAATATAAATCCTTACCTTATTATTTTCTTTGCCTAGATTCCTAGAGGGAAAACCATTGGTAAAATGTTATAAACATTTCAAAGATCTTAATACAAATTATTTCCAGAAAGGTTATACATTGTTCTAGTTCTACTGTCTATGTGAGAGCTCATTTCACCACACCTTTTGCTAATGTGTTATGTTTTTAAAAGAAATCTTTGTCAATTTAATAAGTACAAAATGGCATCTTGTCCTAATTTGCATTTCCCTTTTACTAGTGAGGCTTATTTAAAAACAGGGTGATGCAAATTTTCTTCTGCCTTTAAAAAGATCCATTATTTTAGGACCCTGGCCTTCTACTTGGAAAATGGTACTATTGCACACAAGGTTATTTTGGACACATTTCTTTTCAAAATTTTATTTTATACACCAGCAAATGTCATTACTAGAGCTTGTTTCCTAGCTGTTTTGTTTTACTGCTCTGACTGTGGATTCCATTACCTACATTATTCTGTATAACTATTTCATTAAGCTCTAGACCCAATAAAATCTCCACATTTGTTACATAATTTTCACATAGGAGAGGATCCTTTCCTCACTAGTGTTCTTTACATGTCTTTCTTGGTAAATCCTGTCCATTTATTCTTCCAGATAAACACTAGAATTATTTTTGTCAAGTACCCTCCTTCTTTCCTGCTCCTTTCCCCCTAAAATACACCCTGGACTGTTGATTGGAATTAAAGTTATGAATTAATTTGGAAAGATTTGGCATCTTCATAATGTTCAACCTTTCCTATAAAAATATGATTGTTTACATTATTTCAAACTGTTCTCCTATATCTTTCAGTTAAATTTAATTTTGTCATATAGTCACATGTATTTAATTTTTTTTACACTGTCAACATTTTTAAAATTTTAATTAGTTACAAGTATATAGTACATTGATTAGACATCTATATAGTTTGTAAAACGGTCTCCCCGCCCCTGCAATTACTCCCTTCCTCTCCAACCCTCCACCTAGCCAACATATTAATGCTAAACTGCATTCCCTATGCCATGCTCCTCATCCCTGTGACCATGCATCAGCTACGAATTTGTACTTCTTCAACCCTTCACTCCATTATCCCAGCCCCCCACATTGCCTTCCCCTCTATCCATCACCAAATTTTCCACTATATCTGTGAATTTGTTTTTGATTAATTTGTTCTTTTTATTCCTTAGATTCCACATGTAAGTGAAATCATATAGTGTTTATCTTTCTCCATTTCACTTAAATACCTTCTAGGTCCATCAAAGCAATTTTTCCATCTGCTTCCTTTTAGTCTATGTCTTTTAATCTGAAGTGAGTCTCTCATAGGCAACGTGTAGGGGTCTTGTTTTCCTTTCCATTCATCTACTCTTTTAGTTGGAGCACTTAATTCTTTTCCATTTAAGGTACTTCTTGATAGGAATGTAGTTGTTACCATTCTTTATTCTTGTTTTGATACATATTTTTTCTTTGTAAAGAAGTCCCTCCAACATTTCCTGGAATACGAGCTTGGAGGTAATAAATTACTTCAGCTTATTTTTGTCCAGAAAGCTCTTTATCTGCCTTTAACTCTAAATGATAGCTTTGCTGGATAAATTATTCTTGGTTGTAGATCCTGTTTCTTCATCCTGTTGAATGTTTTTTTTGCCAAGCCCTTTTGTCCTGCATAGTTTCTTTTGAGAAATCAGCTGCCAGTCTTACAGGTTTCTCCTTATAAGTAACTATCTGTTTTTCTCTTGCTGCTTTTCAATATTCTTTGTATTTAACTTTTGGCATTTTAATTATGATGTATCTTGGTGTGGGCCTTTTAGGATCCCTTATTTTTGGAATTCTCTGAGCTTCCTGGGGTTTTATATCCATTTTTCTCACCAGGTTAGGGAAGTTTTCCATCATTATTTCTTCAGACAGCTGTTCAACATCTTGATTTTCTTCAGTTACACCGATCAGACGGATATTTGGACCCTTAATAGTGTCCAATATGCTCCTTAAATTATTTTTATACTCTTGGCATCTTATCTCTTGCTATTCTGATTGAGTGTCCTTGGCTTTCCCATCCTCTAGATAGGGCATTTGATCTTTTTCTTTATTCAGTCTGTTTATTCCTTTGTTTATTACATTTAATATACTTCTCATCTCAGATAATGTGTTCTTCATTTCGGACTGGTTCCCTTTTATAAATTCCATTTCCATTTTTCTGTTTTTTGTTGACGTTCTCACTGAATTTAATCAAAGTTCATTGAGCATCTTTATAACCTAGGTTTTGAACTCTGCATCTGTTAGATTACTTGACTCCATTATATCTGGATCTCTGTTCTGTTCTCTCATATGGTTTCTGTTTCTTTGTCTTCCCATTTTGGCTGCCTTCCCATGTCTGTTTCTATGTACTAAGCAAAGCTCCTAAGTCTCTCAGTCTTATTAGTGTGGATTTGTGAAGTAGGTGTCCAGTGGCACAGTCCTGAGAGGGGCTCAGCTATAGGCCAAATTTAGCTCAAGCCTCTGACCCTCCAAGGCCACCTGTTCAGATTCAGCAAGCGATCCCCAGATGCGGTGCTTATAGTTGCCTCAAAAGGCCACAACAGAAACCAAGGCCAGCTGCCTCCAGTGTGAGTCTAGGAGCTGCTCAACAAGGAGCGCATGCATGACTTGCTGCGGATAAACGTGAATGTGGGTGGAGCAGCGAGTTGGGGGAGGCGGGGTTTCAGAGAATCTCCTGGGCGGAGCGACCTCTATTATCCAGTCTGATGAGCTCATGGCAATGGCAGTGCTGTGTCCCGCATTGAGAGAGGGGAGGGCTCCACAGGAAACAATGGATACCGCCGGCACTTCTGTACACAGTGAGTGTTATCTCGGCCCTCACTCCAATAATGTCTCCCTGTAAGTCCCTGGTACTCCCTGTGCACAGTTGAACAGGCACTGGTGCTCAGGGCAAGCAGGTCCATCACCACGAAAATCCGCTTGCGGACATGGCCCCTTTAAGAGACTTCTGTCACTGCCGCAGCCTCCATCTCACTCAGCCACTGGTAACTAGGCAGCCACACATCCTCACCCCGTCCTACCTTCTGCCCTTGCAGGGTGATTTCTTGGATTTCTCCCTAGTTGTATGGCTTGTCCATCAAGATCCCAGGTGATTTTTCCTTGTTGCTGCTCCTTTCTGTCACAACTTTGATTTGGTCACCAGAGGGATGAACAGAGACTCTATTATCCACACCATTTTGGTTGTCCCTGCCCATATTTAATTTTTGATACATAAAAAAGCTATCATCGGTTTTTAAATCACATATGTCATATCCAGCCACTTTGGTGCCTTTATTAATCCTCACCATTTTGAGTTAGATTTGCTAGAACTATAATCATACTGTTTGCAAACACTGATATTTGATCTCTTCCTTTCCACTTCCTGCTTTGTGGCACCAGTTTAGACTTTTCATAGTGCCAAGTAGCAATGGTCCTAGTGCCCGTCCCTTCCTTGTTCTTGACTTTAACAGAAATACCTCCAGGGTTTCATCATTAAATGTTTGCTGTTGTTTTGAGATCTTCTTTAACACGTTAAGTATCATTCTATTTCTAGTATATACTGAGAGTTTTATTTAAAATGGATATTGAATTTTATTACATGCTACATTATTTTTTAGTTGATTTACTGATGAAATATATTATAGCAGTAAATTTCCTTGAGTTTATTGGATATATCCTACCCAGTTATATCCATTGGATCCAATTTTTCTTTCATCTGTGTACGTATGTAAGATTGTTGTAAATTTTGTGTTGTGACATCTTTGTCAGGATAATGCTATTTTCATTATATAAATTTTTAACTTTTTCTGTGTTTTGGAACTTATTATCTAGAGTTAAAATTTATATTTTTCCTGAAAATTGCTATTGAGATTTTCAAATATCTTAGTATACAACTATAAATTGCATTCATTCTCTTAATCTTAAATCTTCTTTTATGTATGTTACTATTTTTCCTTATCATTTTTTTTATTTCTAAAATTTCCAGAGGCCACCTAATTTTTTTTTCATAGCACCAGCTACTTGATGTATTTATCAAATCTACTCTTATAATGTTTTCTATATTATTAATTGTATTTTTAGCCTTTCTGAATCACTTTATTTTTAATGTGTCTCTTGTACAGAATATGGTTGGGTTTATTTTCTCATTTTTTTTTCATAGACTATGCTTTATTTCTGAAAGTAGAAAATCTGATTTTCAACCTTTATTTTATATATATATATATATATATATATATATATATATATATATATGCATGCATGCAGCAGAAACTTCTGCTGCATAATTCAAAAAGTCTAAAACTCATGGCTCCCTTCATTAAGACAAGTATATTTAATTTATTTTAAATGCATGTAATACCTGCTTTCTTCCAGTACTCACTAGTTCCTTGTCATTATTAATTTAATCTTTTATTACATATGCAGTGTCTTATCATATGATTATTTGCCAAAATAGTATTTTAAAAAATAAATTCCAATTACTATTTTTATTAATAGGATCAATAAGAGCTATAATTTATTGGATACTTGCTTTGTGCCAAGAACCATATCAAGCACTTTACCTACACTACTACTTAATCCTTATAGAAATCCCACTTTTCCAGTGAGGTTCGGAAAGGTTAAATAACTCCTGCACAGTCCTATAATTAGTAAGCAGCAGAGCTGGGATTCATTTGCTGGTCTCTCCGATCCCACAGTCTGTGCTCTTAATTATTATGCCCTAGCTCTATTTAATTGGTTTCACATTCAACACTAGTCCATTTTATACTGTTCTAGAGTCCTTGATTTCAGTGCATTTCAGTCACCTGTAACATTAGTATTCATTGACCATTGTCTCCGGAGGAGGACATGAATGGTTTATTGCTGAGATGCTGCACATCTGAATATGTCTTTATAAGACCTTTCCATCTGAATTACATCTTATTTAACAATCCAGTTCTTTGGGGACTGTCAGCAGATAGACATGTGGAATGCAGGCCAAGAATGTGCCTCTCAATCCATCCATTTCCACTGGTAAAAATTCCTCTTGTTCTTTGATGTATGCTCTTTAATGCTCCATAACTTATCACTGATTGCCAATTTTAAATGTTTTGGTACATTTATAAGCATTTTATCTGGAAGTTCTTAGGAAGCATATCTAGAATGTTGGTTTCCTGCCATGTTATGTAAGAAGCCAGTAAGAACCTTGTAAATATTGTTTTCTATTCATGGCATTAGTCATCTATCCCAATTTTGTGTCTTCAACAAATTTGATAGGTTTCCTTTTTGCAGTTTCAACAGTAGCCATACTGATTAGGCCCAAGCACCATGGCATTGAACTAGAGACCTCTCTGACATCAATCTGTTAACCCACATTCCTTGATCAGAGTTGGCCAATAAACTGCAAACCTATTTCTCATACTTTTCACAAAAAACTCATGACAGATGTCCCTAAATACCTTATTGAAATCAACACTCTCTTAAATATTCTTTTGAGCTAAGCCTAGTAACTTGATAAAAAAAGAAAAACCAATTAATTTGATGTGTTCCTAAAATTATTGATTTCTTTCTAAAGCACACATATGCCATCTTTTAGGGAATCTATTCTATGAATCTGCAAGAGAGTAACATCAGACTTACTCTTCTAGAGTCTCTGGACTTTATAAAGTCAAAATGTTTGCTTTTGCTGGTCCCTATACACGTTCCATGATTTCAATGGAATTACTGTCAGAAGCTCTAAGAAACTATCAGAGGTTCTCTCCCTACTTAGGATAAAATTAGTCAAGACAGACTTTAATCCTTTAAGACAGGCAGATGTTGTAAATACATTTATTCACTTCCTCAGTAACCATATTTGTTGTACAGCTACTAGTCTGTGGGCCATTCTCATTGATACAGGCCCAGAGCTTCCTTACACTCCTTCTTGTCGTCGTTGCTGCAGGAGCCCACGTGGTGTCTCGGCATTCTCCACAAGCCTCTGCTTGTTCTGTTCTTCCTGAGCCATCTTCCCTTTCAGAGACTCTCATGGAATTACAAGACCATTCTCTTCTCTGCATTTTCTGAAACATCCTTTCCTGATATTGGTGAGTTGTGTTATGTAGAACAGTCTCTCCTTGTATGAGCAGGAACCCTAGAATGACTGGCCAACTGGCTCAACAATATCCTCACTCCAACTAGTTCTTTGTCCTTGGTGAGACTCAAGCCCAGCATGGCAGTCTCTATTGCTGCTCCCCTTTCTTCTTGAGAGCTGGAACTCCCAGTAATCCACAGCAAGAATATATTTAGATGCTCTGCGTTTAGCTGAATGAGGCTCTTAGCAGAAGACAGGACTATTTTGCCTCTACACCTTTGTTTATACAGGCTATCTGTGGTACATCTCCACAACATAACTTAAGTTACTCCTTCCTTTTGCTCCTTGTTAGGTCTGCATCAGGCTACGATGCTCAGGTTTATGGGTATATATAACAACGCAGGCCTGGTTGAAACATCCAGTGTCACTCTCAACCTCTTCTACTGGAGCTGCACCTCACAAAGAAGCTGGGCTCCATGACTGTCACTGCCCAGTCTTGAATCACATACCAATAAGCAGAGCAGCCTGTGAAAATTGCACAATCCCTTTTGCATTAACATTTCTAATTTATTTTCTTTATTCTTACATGTGTTTATCTAGAGATCTTCAGATTACATCCATTATGGAAGAAAAAGAGTTAAAATGAGGGCGGGGTGGGGTATCAGCCTTAACTCTGATCCAGCTTCTCACTGAGGTCCTGAAGACTCATACCAGAAGCATTGCCCCTGGGGCTGGGGCTGGGGCTGGGGCTGGGACAGCTGACTGATGACTTATGGCTGCCTTTGGAGGAGTCTGAGGATAACCCAGACCTCAAAGCTCTAAGTCCTGGTGGTGGACAGGCATGGAGCAGGTGATGGCGCCAGCCTCCTGACTTCAGGGCGGGTCAGTAACTTTAGAATCACACACCAACAGCACTTGACTGGCAATTCACATGAAATGCGGGGGCCTTTTTTACTCCGCACCCCCCTCACCCCCACAGAACCTTGGTACACACTTCCACTCTCACCAAGATGCTTAGGAGGGTAAGGGCTCTCGAGTGATAGAGAACTCCCAGGTTATCTTCCTCAACCCCCGAATGCACATCTTGTCTGCCCTTACTCAGAGATCCCCTCCAGAAGGAAGAAAGAAAGACAAGGCTGAAAAACAGAAAGATGGGAAGGCAGGAGAGGACCCCAGGCTGGGCATACAGTGGGCACTTTGTAAGTACTCCACTGTGCACCGAAGCAGACTAGGACAGAATTCGCAGAGAAGAAAGGAGAAGGAACCAGATCATCCACACCTCCTCGGACAGCTCTAACTGGTTTTGTAAGTACAGGTTACTAAGTTATGTGGAGTGGACGATGAGGTATTCGTTCAGCCAGGTCAAAACAATGGACAATGGGAGATTTATAAAACTAAGACTATAGAAATGATTCAAAGGAGGAAAAAAGGACTATTCTACTGTTTTCCAAGATCTTCCCAGTGTATTATCGAATTAGCCAAGGTGGATTTCTAGGAGAATGGGAAGCCCACCAAGGTGGCTTATCTCCTGATCCTCAAGGTAATCCTGAGGACAGACAAGCTATGAGCCAGCCAGGCAGAGGGCATGACCAAGGGGCAAGGAGTCAGGGGTGGCTCCTGGGGTGAGGGCTGTGTGGTCCCTCTGACAGCCGAGGTATGACCATGTGGGACTTCAAGAGTTCAGTTCTGACAGTAGGAGACAGTTCACCCAGGCTGCTTGATACCTGCTCACTGCTGGGCTGTTACTGCATGAGTAACAGAGTGTTACAGCCACTGGGAAGGTTTCGATGATGGAATTTCTTTCTTTTTTCTTTTGTCTTTTTTTGAAGTAGCACTGGTTAATAACTAATACAAGTTTCAGGTGTAAAGCATTATAGTTCAACATATGTACAATGTGCTCACCCAAAGTCTAATTACCGTGTGTCACCATACATTTGACTCCCTGACCCCATTTCGTCCTCCCCTATTTGTTTTCCCCTCAGGTGACCTCTAATCCATTGTCTGTATCTATGAGTTTGTTTTCATTTTGTTTCTTTTTTGTTTGATATTTCATATAGGAGTGAAATCACATCGTTTTTGTCCTTTTCCATCTGATTTTCCATCCACATTGTCGCAAATGGCAATATTCTGAATAGCAGTCTTCACGATAGCCAAGATACGGAAACAGCTTAAGCTTCTATCAAGGGATCAATGGACAAAGATGTGGTACATATATACAATGGATTCCTACTCAGGAACCTCTCTTACGTAGAGGTTTCCTTAGGGTGGGAAACCATTTATCACTCAGTTCACAACTGAGAGGGAGGAGAAAGTCCCTTTCTCACCTTTCTCCAGCAAAGCTGCCACTGCTGCTGCTGGGCCCAGAGTCTGGGCCAGGTGATGTGTGCGCCTCTGAGTGGAGTGTCCCTCGCCCTACTCACTCATTCCCTCTCTGCCTCATTACACTATCTGCAGGCACAGGAGACAGAGAAGGACCACGGGCCTCGTCGTAGCTCTCATAGAAAAAAAAGCCTTCTTAACCTGTAAAACTCTGCTATTCAATGACAATACTGAGCACCTACCATACATTTCACATAAAAAGAATTATAATATCTTGTCTCTGCCTTCGAGAAGATGATAGTCCAGCAGCAGAGGATGGACGCACACACACATGTGCCCACACACATGTATGCACTGCAGTAGAAAAATAAGTTAAGCCCTGAATAGTAGTCTTAAAATAAACTCAGTAAAAGGTCAAGGAGTGGCTCGATCAGCTTGGATGGCTCCATGGAAGGGAAAGGATGTCAATGGGTCATAAAAATAAAGGCATTCAGAGGAGCACAGAAGAGGTGAGGGCAAAACAAGTAGCAAGCCCAAGTGAGCTGGCCGAGCCCTGCTCTGAGAGAGCACTCTTTAGTCTCTAATGCCCACGTCACCACCTCCCAAGACGGCATCATGGCAGGTGCACATGAACATTCTTTATGCTCGGGCCCCTGACTGTGACACTAAAATACTCTCAGCCAGGCGGAGAGTGCCTGCAGAGGTATACTGTATTTATCTCTAAACCCCAGAGACAGCACAGCATCTGAGGCCAGATGGACATGTGTGTACATACACACACAGCCACCACTTTTAAACACAATGTGCTAGGTACTAAATAAGACACCTTATAAGTATGGTATCTAATACTTACGAATAGCTTGTGAGGTAGAGATTATTATTCTAATTTACGAATGCGGAAATTGAGACTCAAGAGACTACTTGGTCAAGGTCATGGTTAATCAGATGCATGGCAAGATGTCACACCCAGTTTGACTTTAAAATCTGTGTCCATTCTGGTGCTATATCAAAAGTCTACTGCTCAGAACAATTCAGCTGTGGCATCTGCTAACAAGGTTGCCCTTTGTTTTTGACCTTCACTCTCACGATCTAAGCCAACTCACCTAGAATCTATATCTAACTGTTAAGATGTGGTCAATAAACAAAATTAATGGTGGCTTTATTTTTCTCTCAAATAAAGCCATCTACAAGGAAATGGGCTGGGATGGCAGCTCCATGGTTATCAAGACTCAAACTCTCATCTTTCAATGCTTGGCTTCCATCTGACGGTCCAATATGGTGCTGGGACTCCAGCCATTACAGCTGCATTACAGGAAGCAGAAAGGAGTAAGGAAGGAAGAAAAAGGGCTCATCCCTCTTCTTTAAGGAGCCTTCATTAAATTATAGCATACAGTACTTTATGGCCAGAAATTGCTACCAAATCTTACAGGAAACTAGAAAATCTAGAGTTTTTAGTCTAGGTCGCAATGTGCCCAGCTGAAAATCAGGGTTCAGTTACTAAGGAGGAAGCCTAGATTAGATGCTGGAGTAAACAACTAGCAATTTTTGTCATACTAAAATTTATTATTCTTTTTAAACAATAGGGTGTGGCTGGTCTCCGATAACTCAGAAGCAAAGTTAATAATCGCCACCTCCTCCTCCTCCTCCTTTTTGATATCACTGCAGTCTAGAACTCAGCAGGGATAAAGCAAATGAAGCTACAAAATAATGACCCCCCTACCCCCATCCCAACATTTTTGCTCTCCCATGAACAGTACTCTTTGATTACAGGCTCCACATTTAAAACACATAAAAACGGTTCCAAGACCAGAGGATAGGATCTGCGGTTTGGTACGCTGCCACCAAATATAAGAAAAGCTCATCCATAGTCCCATGTGGTGAGCAGCAGGCTCACACATACGCTGAGCTAACTGAATACAGACATAGTAGTGTATTCTTCCTTATGCATCCCCAACTCCCCCAAGACAGATGATGGAGAAAGAAAAAGAAATCACTGAATTTAAAATGTTCCAGTGTGAGATACTGCACTACATCTAAGATTGTATACTCCTCAAGATCTTGTCAAACATTGCAACTCTTCAAAGGGCCAGCAGAGACAGAAAGTTGGAGTTAGAAGGAATTTGGAGAAGGTCCTTCCAGGCTTTTCCAATTCCAAGCAGAGAAACTATGACCAGAGAGGTGTGACGGCCTGCTCACAAGCAAAGAGGCACAGGCTCTGAGCTCCCAGGCTCCTTCCCCTCTAGCTGCTTTGGGCCAGCAGTGGGGCTTTGGGGAGAACTTCTCAGTATTGGAAAATACCACAGAGCTGCTACCGAAGACTTCAGATGCTGCTGAGTGAAGTCAAGATCAAGAATGTGAGATGGGCGTTTTCTCCAGCACTTGTATTTCTGCCTAAGGAGAGGCACAGGGGTTCTTCGGGGCTGTGGGTAGCTGTGATCTGCATGGGGGCCTGCTGCAGCCAGTACGGGCATCAGACAGAGCCACTTGGGCAGCTGTGGCTTGGGCTCTGGATGGTGAAGAAGCTTGGTGGATGACAAATGGGACAAGAAGTGGTATCTGGGGAACTGTCTCCATATATCAGCCTTTGGTTGTCAATGAGACTCCAATGGGTGAATTTGTTAGAAACAGATTCCTGGACTCCCCTCCCAGAAATTCTGAGCCAGGAGATCTGGGTGGGGCCCAGGAACTTGTATTTTTAACACATGCCCGGGGATGCCACTGCTGCCATCCAGGTAGTAATCCGAGGACAAGTCATGGGCTCCTCTGTGCTTGGTGATTCACAGGCAAGGCTCCTTCGCCACCTCAGCGCCCGTCTCACTGGTAGGAGACCCCATGACCCACTCCTCGCTGTTTTACACAATCTGTGGTAAGAGGTTCCTCCTGCACTTCATGTTCCCCTATTTGCCCCTTTAAGCATCTTTCCTTCTCTGGTGGGAACGGGGAACCAACTAATCACCAGCCTCCACATCCTAACCCTTCACAAACTTGAAGCCAATTACTAGGTCACCTGTCAGCCTGCTCATCTCCCAGTTAAATTACTCCCCTTCTTCTCACCTCTCATCCATGGTCCCATTTTCCAGCCCATCAATCATTTCCACGCTTTCCTCTAAATGCTCTCCAAGCTCCCTCCAGTCCTCCTGAGTTGTCTTTGTTCCCAGTTCTTCCCTTGAACAGTTTGTGTCTTGTGAGATAAAAAAAAAAAAAAAAAAAAAAAAATTCCCTGCTCCAAAAGAATTCGAAGGCTATTTTGACAGGATTAATTTAAGAAACCTCCCTGCAGCACCACGGCAATCCAGAAAGAGGGCAGGTTGCATAAGAAAGTCTAAGGCAGGGGCTACAGGAAAGACTCCATAGTCTCCATGGCAACACACCCCAAAAGTTTCCTGGGTGTTTGCTGAAGCAGCAAGGTATGTCCACAGGGCTTAAGATCCCCCAGATGGCTGGCCAGAAAGCCAGGAGGGACTTCTGAGCTTCCCAGCCGATCCAAGTGAGGAAAGTCAGGGCAGGCTGGGTTTCAGCAATGAAGTCAGTGGCAGAAACAGAACGGGACGTGGGAGCCAAAGAGTCAAGAGGAGGCGTGGGAGTGGTGAGGTGGGTCATCAGTAACCCTGGTGACAACGACATCTGTTCCTCATAAGCACAAAGTCACTTTGGAGAAGATTTTTAAGTGTTGCAATACCTTCTCGAGAGTATGATACGAAAAACCAGCAGGTGGGGAAGGAGGAGAAAGAGAAGTGAGGGTAGAATGCAAAGAGGGACAGAGTTCAGTGGCTGAGGCAGACCTATTTTCTCCACGGAACAGGAAGAAAGGGAGAAGATGGCAGAGGGAACAGAGGACAGCAGAGGAGGCTGGGAAATTGGGAAGGAATTTGCCTCCGCAGCCTCGGGGGGTCTAGAAGAAGAACTGCCGCACCGCCCTGCAAGGAATGTGACTGTGGTGCTTTGCTGAGGAAGTCAGAGAGTGGGCATCGGTTCTAAGTAGTTCCCGAGAGGTGATCTCACAGGACAGCCACGTGGGTTAGTGTCCTGCTCTCGCACCCACAGCTGCCCATCACCTCGTGGTTAACCTGGAGTGCACAGCTTCCAGAAGGCTGAATGCACTTAGAATTTCATACGTCAGTACTTTTTTCTTTTTCGAACCCTTTCTTAATATGCAACTTCAGTCTTCCCAACAAAATCAGCACTTATTCGTGATAGGTTCATGAGATTTAGACTGTGGGCACTGAATTTAGAGACCACAGTTAATTCCTGGTACTGCTACTTACTAGGTGTGTCCCTGAGGAAGTCCAATATTAATGGAAAGAGTAATAATGAGATTTAAAGGGCGATGTAATTACATGCCAAGACAGGTTAGTTGAATATACATTCCTATGTCTCTTTCTGCAGTAGATATACTGAAGATGAAAAAAGAGAAGATGAGAGAATGAGAGAGAGAGAGAAAGAGAAAGAGAGAGAGGGAGAGGGAGGAGGGTAGCATTTCCTCTGGGCTAGCACTGAGTAGCAGATGGGGTAGGATGAAGCACACCCCTTCTGGAGAGTGGCAGCCCCATCTTTTTCCATGCTGCTCCGAAAGCCTTTTGGGGCCTCCAGTGCTGACAATATAAGGAATCACCTGTAATCTTTTCTCATATGGAGTGAATATGCTGGATATGGACATTTCAAATGTGACTATGATAAATTACCAATGGGAAAGTGTGGTATGTTTTGTTGTGTTTCCTTATTTTAGGAGGAAAAAAAAGCAGACTGAGGTCTTTCTTCTCCCTTTGGTTTAATCCCAAAATATGGCCCAATAGCTAATTTTGTTTGTTAGCCTCTTTGTTCACTAATTATTAATTATGAACAGCTGGAGAGGGGATTACTCACCTTGAGAAGAGGGAATTTTGTGCTCAAGAGAGATGTCACTTAGGGAGAAAAGAGCCTCTCCAGTTACAAGATGAACCAAACTAAACATGCCTCAAATTAGACATATCTTTAAGAGGGCCAAGAAAAGAAAACAAGCTTTATTTACCTCCCATGTGGCCAACATGCCGCCCCCTGGTTTCTGGGCAATTCCCCTCTCTAGTATCTACTTTCATCAGGAAACAGAAATACCAGCTGCCTCCAAGCAAGGTAACTCTCTTGTAATTTTAGATCTACTTGAAACCAGGGAATATAGCTGGGGAACAGCAGGTTATTCTGAACGGAACAGAGAATCCAATCTTAAAAAGAAGAAAAGCTCCGATTCTAACCTTGCCCAATTTTGGTTCTAGTCAGTAAGTGAAACATAAAAAGCTCAGAGATCGTTGTATATATTCCAGAGATGGCTTCAAAACACCCAGGCAGAATGGCCTTATGTTTTCAAGACCCCATGAAGGGAATGGAAGGGAGAGTAGAAGCTGTATTTGTGAGAAGTAGAAGGAAAGGAGAAGCAGTATTCTCGAGGGGCAAGGTATGGACTCTGGATTTGACGCTAGGCTGACTGCATTCTAGCTGTGTGCCCCCGGGCAAGCAATGCAGCCTCTCTGTGCCTCATGGCCTCACATGTGGAATAGGAATGCTGTCAGAGGGGTAAGTAAATGAAGCATCGCACAGGGAACACCTAGTATATTCAGGGGGAGGTACCTGAGATGACTGAGTCCAGCCCTAGTCTCCAAGCAGATAGAATTTTTATTCCATTTACACAATGTAGAATGAAGCCCACAGGTCGAAGTCAGTCTGTTAGCACTGACGCAGAAGGGGTATGAACATTCTCTTGGTGGGTCACAGTGCTGTGAGAACGCTGCATTACTCTACACCCTACTGCCTCTTGGTACAGATTTTGGACAGCCTTGCATTTTTCCAAAGCCTACCACAAAACAGAGTTGGGACAGTTATAGTTCTGAGCCCTATTGTTGCTGGAGTGATGAGAGGATGAGTGTCAGTCCTCCTTGTATCACGGAGATGCATGTTAAATTAGGAGCTAAAACTACTCACTGTCACAGTTTACACGCCTTTAAAATGTTCAGCGTTGTTCCTAAACCCCCACATTCGCCTTCTCAGGGGCCTGGTCTGGTAGGCTCGAATGGCACTTCTTCACTTCCTGACTGTGAAGCCGGGGAAAGACTCAGCTAATACACAGAGTAAGCGGCATATTTGCCTAACGACTGGCCGGGTAGCTTAGGTTCAATTTAATTTGATTCAATTTAACTAAATGAATTTAATTCAGTGTATTTACTGAGTATCCAACTAAGTGCCCTGCATCACCCTGCTTCGTGAGGGTGGGGCAGGGAGGAGTGGGTAGGGCATGATACAAGTAGTAGTATCTGCCCTCAAGCCGCTCACAGAGCTGGACAGACACAGAAGCACATTGGTCCCTCTAAAGTGGGGTTTCTCCACCTCAGCACGACCGGCATGTTGGCTGGATAATTCTTTGTCGTGGGGCCTGTCTGTGCACTATTGGATGTTGACAAGCATCCCCGGCTTCCATCCACTAGATGCCGGTAGGCTCTGCCTCGAACTTGTGACAACCGAGAATGTCTCCAGACACTGTCGAATATACCCCGGGAGGGCAAAACCTCCTGTTGTGAACCACTGCAGTAGTATGGGGTTAAATATCATCAGTTCTTCAAAAGGGGTATAAACCAAGTGTTACATGGGTGAAGAAGCCAGTGATCATTCTGACCAGGACCGACTTCACAGACAAAGTGACATCTGAGCTGGGCCTAAGCGAGCAAGCAGGGTTTTGACAAGTACCATTTCTACCTTAAAAGGGAAAAAATAAAGCAGCAGGAAATGCTAGGACTCAGTGTCAAGGTACCCGACATGGCCTGCAGGCCACAGAGAGCTTCTCGAAATATTTAACCAGGATGGCACCCGCTGATGCAAATGGGCCCTCGGAGTAGGCAGGCGCAGAGTCTCGCACAGCATTTAGTTGCTGAAGTGTGTGGAGGTCAGAAGGTCCTACAGGGGCCACAGAACCTTCGGGGTTGCTCGGGGCAGCTGAACTTTCCCAATATTTTAACAACTGACATGGCCATGCTGACACGTATCAGCTGAATGCCAGCCTGCTTTTCCACTCTGGAGGAGGACAGATTCCAAAGCTTAATCCACTCTCGGTCTTAAGCGAAGGTTTAAAACAAGTTTTGATCGACAATGCTGATAAAACCCTTTCTGATTCAATCATTTATGCTGGTGGCACATCAACAGGAGGCAAACGCTATAAATGCTGGGGTAGAGGACAGAGCTAGTTTTGCTGCTGTAGATTTAATATCCAGCTTTACAAAATGTGACAACTCCTTGGCCACCCCCACCCCCTCTAAACCCCCCAGCATTTGGCTTCGTTTCTTTCAGATTCCTTGGCCGGCCTAATGTGCGAGCCTGGGCTGCGTAGAGTTCCTCACCGAAACAGAAACTGAAGCTGGAGAAAACTCACCAGATCTAAAACGCGCTCAGTCTGCACCTGAAAGGTAGAGAGCAGACCAGGGAGATGAGACTGAAGCAGAAGTCAAGACCAACCTTGTGTCTGGAGACAAGTACAAGGGGGCGTCAGGAACAGCTACAATGAGGCATTCTCTTGCTGCGCTCAGAAAAATTAAGTTATAATCCACCCCATGAGCAGAAGTGCCTGGCTATCCCTTTGAGGAGATCTCCCAACCCTCAAAGCAGCATTTCCATGATGACCACACACTGTTGTGGTGTCCCTGGCCAGCTGGTTTGCTTGCTCTTCTAAAGAAAGATTTGGTGTATTAAAACTTCCAGAAGGTGGCTAAGAAAGATCCAGGGACCCTGGTGGGAACACAGGGTCTGGGTGGTCTGCTGCTCTCCACTCCTGCCTTGCACCGGCTGCTGTGACGGGCTCAGGCAAGGAGAGCAGGTATGTGGGAGCACAACAGCCCTGAGGGAGGACGCTGGCGTGAGAGTCTGCCATCTTCACAGCTCAGAGTTGAAGGTGGGGCTTCCACCAGTTTAGAAGTTTCTGGAAAACAGAGTCCATCCATTCCCTCCTAACAATCCCCCACTCCCTCCCCAGCTGCATTTCAGAAGCAAACTCTAAATTGCATCTATCTTCACCTGGCTCCTGGACCAGAAATGCTCACCCAACGGGTGACCCCTTAGATTCTCTTTCTTCCAATTCTGTAAACACAGCTGCGAGACTAATCATGTGAAAATACACCTAGCGTCATTTTTTATCACCTTTCCCTCCACTCGACAAGACCCCGCTTCCTACAGTGTGACTTTGAAACACTGTAATCTGATATTCGGGAGCTAGGAGGCTGTGGCTCCCCGCCCTCTGAACCTGTTCCCCGCTTCTCTCCACACAGCTCCGCTTCAGCCTGGCGGATCTAATCATAATCCCCCAGACAGGCCTTGTCCACCCCAGCCCCACGCCTGCACTCCATCTCCTGAGTATCCTCCCTTTCAAATCCTATTTAGTTGAGGCAAAGTTCATGCTCCACTTCCTCCAGGAAGCCCTCCAAACAGGAGTGTGGTCCCCGACCCCCATCATCATTGGGCGGGGGGTGGGGGGCACTCGGCACGTTCAAGGGTAGCAGGTCGGACTTCCTCTTCCACGGACCCTGAGGATTTTGACTTGCTTAGCACAGACCCTCGCAGTCCTCTCCCCGTCCACCTTCCCCCATGACAAGCCCTGCTCAGGCCAGGCCCCGGGCTCCAGAGCACTGAACAAAGTGCTCATCCCCGCTGCCCCCAGGCCTGGCGTTGAGCATGGCAGGACCATGGCCCAGGAGAGTAGAAAAGGTAGTCCCTCAGGGGACAGGTAGGGAGGACAGGAACAGAGCCAAGGAGGCACAGGTGCCCATGCTGCCAAGGGGTACCACGGGCTTTGGAATTTCCCCAAACCAAGAGGCCAGCTGCCCAGGCTGAATCGAGCCCGAAGAGACTTGTAGGTCAGGTGAGTGCCTCCGCACAGCCCTCCGGAAACCCTGCCCACCTGCCAGGAATCAGATTCATGTGGACTTCTCGAAGGCAGCACCCCTCAGCATCCCAGGCCAGAGTCATCTGGTCCTCCATGAAACGCCCACTCACCTACTGTGCCTTGGTGCCGTGTTGATGGGCAATCTCCAGACAGCACTCAGCACGTCGCCTCACACATAGTGGGTGCTCCACGCTTCCCCCTCCTGCAACAACCTATCAGTCAGTCCCACATATGCATGCTTTGGAGCAGATCAGGTGTTTGTCTCGCAGTATCACCTGCCCCGTACCACCGCTCTGAGAGAGTCAGTGTGAACATCATTATCCAGTTTTACAGACTGGCAACACCGAGGTTCAGAGAGGCCAACTGCCTTTTCAGAGCTCATCTCACAACCAGGAGTTAGGTCAGCGGTGATCTTGAACTATTTCTCTTTCCCAGACATGCAACTGTCCACAGAATCTATATCCCACAACAAGGGATCTGGTGCGTATTCAGTGGTCCTTGGCGGTACCCAGCACGCCACACAGGACAGGGGAAAGGCGAGGCAACGGCAAGACAGGGAATTCACCTGGCATGTCTTCTGTCTTACAAAGGTCTTCAAACACTACCACTTTTCACCAAATCTTCCTGCAACCCACACACATCAAATGTAGGCAGCTTGTTTTGTATGACTGATGAAGACTTTTTTTTTAACATAAGAATTTAATTATAGGGGAACTGCATTCCCCGAGGCCCTGTCAATTGAGGTCTCACCATACAGACCTTCTGACAACCTCAGGCAGCCAAGACCTCATTAGCTGAGCAGGGAGGTGGGAGGAGAAGATGTCAGCTGCATGGGATGGCAGTTTCCAGCAGGGGTCTCTTGCCGAAGGCCCACCATGTAGGCTATGGGATGTGAGGTGTCTCATCTAATGATGCCACACACTGCCTATCTTCACACAGAACTGCTGCAAAGTCAGAGAATGTGGCTCTGGGGACACAGGCAACTGTGTTGCATTTGGGGTGAAAGCCAGGCATTTCAGCCGACACATGTGTGAGCCAGGCCAGATGGAACATGGTGGGTTACTCAGGCCTTCAGCCCTTGGTAGACAGAATACCCGGTAAGACAGAAACCCTGTTCCTACCCTTAGGACTTTCTGGGGATGGACACTGTCTCTTTCTTGCTCGTTTCCTTGCTGAAGAATTTCTGGGCCCGGGGTGTGTGCATCTGGAACTACGGGAGGGGAAAAGGACTCCGAGGCAATGCAGAATGCAGACCCCACAGCAAGGAAACAGGTTCTCTGGAAGCCAAGCCAAGACAGAAAAGCTCAAGATGTTTTCCATGCTGCAGCACTGGAGACACCAAACCGCATGAGGTAATCACTGCAGAAAAGTTTGGGAGAAAGGATACATGGGAAAGAAGATATTACAGTCCACCTGGCCCTCCATGAAGGGCCCCTCGCGACCTCATGTTTACTCCATCTCTGGGGAAGTCCTCACTCATCAGTCTGCAATAGCCTCCCTTGAGGAGGGGAGGGACAGAAGAGGCAGGGACAGGGTCCAAGGAGTGAGTGGCTCACTCATCCCACCTCCAACTGACAGGAGATCTGAGGAAAACATGGCACCTCGGGGTGAAGAAGTGGTCCTAAAGTCTCCTGGCTGTTTACCTGGAGCCAGGACGGAGCTCTTCAGCTGAGCCCGGACAGAAAACGGTGATCTCTCTTTAGCTGATGGAGATCAGAAGCCGGGGTCGGGGCTGCCCTCAGAGCAGCTGGCAAGGCAGAATGAGAGCTGTGACTCTTAACCAGGGGCATTTGTCCTCCTTACTTCCAGGGACATTGGGCTGTGTCTGGAGACATTTTTGGTTGTCACAACTCGAAGGTGGGGTGGGAGGGGAGAGAATGTTACTGGCATCTAGTAGGTGGCAGCCAGGGATGCTGCTGTATATCTTATAGCACACAGGATAGCTCCTGACAACAAAGAATTATCTGTCCCCAACTGTCAGTGGAATCAAGATTGAGCACTCTTACAGTATCTGATATTGCCCTCAGCAACTTCCTTCAGAAAGGCCCTGAGAGGCAGACCTGAGGGTCGGCGGGCATAACAGGTGAGGCACTGCGAGGCAGCCTTTGGCTGGAGTTTATGAACCAGAGCGTTCTAATGATTAGACGGATACTTGAAGGAGACGTGATTCTTCGGTGGTTCTGCAGATCCTGCCAAGATGACAAGGGACTACTGAGTAGGGCAGAATGAACTGGGTGACCTCCCTGGCCCTTTCCAACCCAGGAAACCTCTAGTATCCAACCATTAGAAGGTTATGAGGCCAGGAGAGGATGACTGGCTGGGAGGGCAAGTACCTGGTGAAGGGGGCAGAGTTCGGCTGTTGTTCAGTGGAAAGGGGTTGGAGAAAAGGTGAGCTTAACAATTCAGGCCAGCAACAGCTGCGCCTGCATGGAGTGTCTGCTACACTTTTATAGGGGTGTCCAGCCACTCAACAAGCCATCTGGGCATTTGGGCTAATTAGGTCCCTGAAATAACTGTCCACCCAACCCAGGGCACTTCCTCTTCTGTTTCCTAATCACTGTGAGGATATTCAGCTCCATTCCCCTCCCTCGATCTTTCCCTTTTTACTGTCTGGAGGGCAGGATGGCATAGTGGTTAAGGGGCACAGAATCTAGAGACCAAATGCCTGGGTTCAAATTCTGGAACTGCTACTGACTACTCACGTGACTTTGGGAAAGTTATACGACCTCTTCAGTGCCTCAACTTCCTCGTTTGTAAAATGGGTTAGCGATAGTGTCCTACAGCCTAAGATTGCTGTGAGGTACTCAGGACAGTGGCTGACCACTCAGTGAGTGCAGATTAGTGTTAATATTGTCACGACCTACCTCTGGGGAAAGGATTTCTCTTAGCATCTTCTCTTGCATCCTTGACTGATGGAGACAAGGTGGGATCCCTGATCTCACTTAGTGGTAAGAGAAGACAAGCAGCAAAAAGGAATTCATTTTAAACCACCGAGAAATGATGCTACCAGAAAGAGAGGGTCACTTCACTAGAGTTTTCCGTAATTATCCCAAAAGGAGTTTAAAACCTTTCATGAGCCCTGGGGCCCCTCCTCTCTCCACGCTCCATTTCTTTCTCTGGTCTTCTCTGCAACCACCGTATCCGCACACTCCGAATCATAGACAATCACTCTTCTTTCTTCCCCAATACTAAGCAAATAGCAAATTTCAAAATCCCCAGTTAGACTGCAGTATTTCCTAAGCACCTACTGTGCGCATAGCCCCTTTCAGAGGACACCATGTGCCAGGTACCTGGCCCCTTTCCATGAAGGAGAGAATGAGGCTGCGGAACTGAAAAACCTCGAGTCTCTGTGAAGCAACTCAACAGCAGATCTGAGCTTCAAAGGCAGACCTACGTGCATGCAGAGCCCCATCCCCCTGTCCACAGTCCTTCCTTCCTGAGGCCAGGGGCCACGTGTCATATCTCCGACCGCGACCAGGACCATGCCAAGCAGGGGCTAAAATCTGAGCGAGGAGGAGGGCAGGGTGGAGGCGTGGGGGCTCGTCCTTCCTTTGCTCGCTGCACCGTTCGCTACTAAGGATACCTGGCCGACTCGAGCATCTGTTTGTACAGTTACTCCACGTGCGCTCTTCCCTTTAGGTAGTCCCAACTGAGACAGTACTGGGGACCCTCTCCCTGATATTCTGTTGGAATTTAATAGATGGGGAAAACCTAGCCCAAACCGCTTCCTTGTCTTAAAGCTGCTGAGGGCCACGTCCCAAATCAGTGTCAGCTCACGCAGCCCTCTGGAGCTGCACGTTGGTGACGTCGCAATCCTAAGGGCACTTTCGCTTTTCACCCTAGCGATGTTTCTACAACCCATGGGAGCAAACCGATCCTTTAACCTAGATCCTCGGCTCTTCTGCTGAAAGGCTCTGTGACCCTGCACGGGTCACTAACCTGTCTGTGGGCCTCAGGTTCCCCATCTACTAAATGAGGGAACTGGATAAGGTAGCACACGGTTCTTTCTGGGGCCACCGCCCTTCCTTTCAATGTGGGTCAGGGAACAGCCATCTTCGTCACTGCTCTGGGCTGACCGAGCTCCAAAGCATGACCCTCACAGTTAACGCCCACTGTCCCTAAAACGAAGTCCACTACGGAGGAATTGGAGGATTGGGTGGACTTCAAAGGGGGCCTTTGCCTTCTGGAATCTGAATGCTGACATTACTGGGTCACGTCTACTCACATCAGCACCTCACTTCTGGGAAGTCCAGGCGAGGAGCAAGCTCGGATGTTACTTCTCCGGCGTCCCCGCCCATCCCCCAGTTCCTGAGAAAGGAACCTTTCCCCTGAGACATGCCCAGCTCCTTCCCCAGGGCACCCCACATTCCAGGTCCCTCCGGAAAAAAATCTGAAAGTGTGGCAGGCAGACGGAAGCATGAGTTTATATTCAGCATGCCAAACATTCTCGGGAGGACTTCTAAACATAACCAGGCCTTAATATAGTGCCTCTTCTTGTGCCGACTACTCGCCTGAAATCCTGGCCCACCCGCTTGCGCGCCTCGCTCCCTCAGGGAGACTATTTGTAGCCCTTTGCCAGGTGTTATGGCTCAATGAGAAGGCACCATACAAGCCAGCAAGAAAGGGGTTCTTAAATATGCAAATCACCTCCACGTTTGGGTTGTCTGACTAAGTTGCTGAGAAGCTGCATGACTCAGCTGTGGGCTGGAAACCACTGGAAGTCCCCCGAATGCTGGGTCTGAAGGGTTCTGGCTCATATGGCCAGGATGGGGGACTGCCTGCCTTTGCCCTGAAGAGGGAGGTGGGTCTGCAGACCTGCACTCCACCTGTGAGCAGGTATGGGAAACCAAGATGGCCTGGGCTTCGCACCGAGGGCACCTCCATCAACAGTGGTCCTGCTGGCAGCTAGCTTGGCTGCCCTCCCACTTTTACTGCAGTCAGGCAGGGGCTCATTCACAGGTGTGAGGGAACCTGAGTTCATAGCGGTCACCTCACTGCTCTTTCTATGACAAGTTTCTCTTCCCAAGACCGCACAAGAGTCCCTGTCTGGCGCTGGCAATCTCTACATATGCCAATGGCTGTTCCAGTGGCCCTGAGACAACGGCCCCAGGGAAAAACAGCTTCTCACTCCCGGCCCCTCCTCTGGAATCCGGTATGAGGTCTGAGGCATCCCTGCTCCAATCACACAGCCCCTGGAACAGGACCTAGGTCTGATACCTGCTTCTACGGTGGAAGGGGCTGAGGGAACTTGGCCTGCTGCAGAAGCTGCCCAGAAATATCACCGGGCACGTCTGGCACAGGGTCTAAAGCTCAGGCTGAATCAGGTACAGAGAGAACAGGCCGGGCTAGCACACAAGCCTCAGGATCCCAGAAGGACATCCACCCGGGAATTCCAAAGACAGGATCTGTGACATGGGTCCTGATGGCTTCTGGGTTTCTGTCTCCCGAGGTTCTCCGCCCAGGCCAGAAGCACCCCTGCACCACCAGTGCATGGGCCTCAGGCCCGGAACCTGGTAATGTCGGTGATTCTGAGCTGGCTGTATGCAGGCCCACCCTTGAAGTTTTTCACTAAACCCACAAATAAATATGTGGAGGCCCTCCTCCTTCCTCCTCTCTGCCACCTACCATCTACAGCTGGCCAATGCCTCACAGACTTGTCTTCGAGATGGTCTGAAATAATGAATTCGTGAGTGTGCCTAGCACGTAGCACCTAGATATCGGCTGAAGTGAGAATAAAAATGATCTGGAAGAAGGGCAGCCATGGAGCTGGCAAATCTCATGGAGTTCCTCACAGTAAATGCAGAGGAAGTGCAGGGTTTGTGCGGAGGGGAGAGAGAGCACGTTCACTCGCCCAGTTGGATACTAAGGGCGCGCATGTGGCAGGCTCCCACCCCTGGGGACAGAGCTAGGAGCAAGGGGTGTCTCCACCCTGAGAGAACTCAAAGCAGCAAAGAATTACAGCCCTGCAGGAGACAGGCTGACACAGGGTATGCTATGCACTAAGAAGCGTCCTGCCCGTTGGAAGAGGGTCCCATGTCCTGAGCCCTAGAGGTCCTGAGGCGCTCGCCAGAGGAACAGGGCTACACAGGGACTAGAAGTCTTGTACGGCAGCACCAGGGACCGGTGCTCCTGTGAGAATCTAACACCCGATGATCTGAGGTGGAGCTGAGGCGGTGATGCCAGCTCCGGGGAGGGGCTGCAAATACAGATGAAGATTCACTTGTTCACTCACCCACTGCTCACTTCCTGCTGTGTGGCCTGGTTCCTATCAGGCCACAGACTGGCATCTGTCGGCTGCCTGAAGGTTGGGGACCCCTGCTCTATAGAGATGAGGGGTGGCACAAGCAAAAGCCAGAAGTGAGATGATTCAAATCCTGGAGGATCCCCCAAAGAGCCTCTGAAGCGAATGAGAAAATGAGATGACCATCATATCCACACTGCTTTGTACATATTTGTGTATATACCTGTATATTCTTATCATGAAATGGATGCAATGTCCAGGTTTATCAGAAATAAACTTGACTTCTTGATGCTGCCTTGTAAGGCCTTCCCACACCTCCAGCTGAGACCCAACAAACCTGTGCTTTGTCCTGTTGGAAGAGGAAGGGTGTCATTCTCAAGGTTTTGGAGGTCAGTGACTGTGCCCCAAGGGCATGCCCCATGCCCTGCAGTAGGTTCTGAGATATAACTGGAGCACTCAGAGAAACTGGGGAGTGATGCACAGAGCCACAGCCACCCTGACATAGCATCATCTCTTATGGGCCCTCGATTTTAAAAACAGCAAGCCTTTTGTCTCAAAGCCCTAGGACAATGAAAACATTTCCTGTAGGACCTATGAAACATGAGCATATCCCAGACCTGCTGTGTGCACACACACACACACACAGTGAGGCCCCAGAGGCTTCAGTGATTCTGGATGGAGAACAGAGGCAGGCTGTGCACCCAAAAGCTCCCTGATTGCTACCACGCAGCCTGGGGTCCTTCACACTTAGTGGGTGTCACATCAGTGGGATTTCTCCTGCTGGACAGGGCCCTGAGGGGTGGGCTGGTTTCTCTTTTCTTTCCTCCAGGTCCTGGACCTCGCAATGTGGCAGGGAGGAGAGGCGACAAAGAGGAAACTCCATGAAGATTCCAATGGCTGAGCATCATATCTTATTCCTTTTTAAGATCTCAGGGAGAGATCACACAATGACCCAACCTGTTCAGTCACCTCTGTGTCACTGTTCTGAAATGAATGGTTTCTGGTGGCCAGGCTAATCAACCTCCAGGGAGGGTAGCAGGCAAGTTGCATAATGAGACAAAAATCACCTTGTAATTAAGAGCAGTTTTTACAATTAAACAGAAGAGTTCAGATCCAGCTCTGCTACTTTCCAGCTGTGGGACCTTAGGGAAGTGACGTAATGGCTCTGTGTCTCAGTCTCAACATCTATGAAATGGTGATGTTAACAGACTTCTAACTCCTTGAAGGTTATCTAAGTTAATAGATGTAATAAAGCATTTTGGATTTAGCTAAGCATTTAAACCATTAAAGTACTTTAGATCCAGTTGGTTAAGAGCTACTGCCCTAAGCCCCCTAAGAACCTCCCCTACCCCAGCCCTTCCTCAGGGCCCCAGGACTGCCCACAACACAGCTACTAAGGAGCTAAACCCTGGCATGCAGGAGGAGCGGGGAGATAGGCCAGTGTCTGTGTCCAGGGTGATGCCTGTGCTTAGCATGGCTCCATATTTTCACGTCACCCCTGCTCCACAGACTCTTGCAAACTCCTTAGTTGTCTCAGTATACTCTGCATGTACTTGCGACACCCGCTCAGGAGGCTCTCGGCAGAAGCCAAGCCTTGAAGTGAGCTTCAGCTATTCCTGCAATGCACTGGTGCAAAGGGCACCTGCTCGGCTTTCTCCTGGGTATGAGCATGCAATTCCTCTCTGGATTATTCAGTCCTGGAGACTCAGGCTCACAGTCACAGAGCTTGAGCTAATTCTCAAACACTCTTAAAGGAGAATGATGCCCAGCTTCATTTCTAAATGTACGGAGAAAGCTGAAGTCAATGTCCATACTTCTGTGAAGCTAGTAAACCCCCAAGGCTAGTCTCTTGGGGGGCAGCATGTGCTTGTCAAAACACAGATTTGTTAGTTAAAGAAACGGGATTCCTGTAGTACCACCACCACTGCGCACCACCCACCTCCCCTGGTTTTGAATCACTGTCTTGACTGATGACAGGGCCAGTAACAAGTGTGACGGCAGTCAGAAGATGCGAGTTTGAGTCTCATCTTTGCTTCCTATTAGCTGTGAGTCACCAGGCAAGTCCTTGACTCCCTCAGCTCTCCATCCCCTCTGGGAGTGAAGATGCTATGAGGGGAGGGAAGGTGGAGGCCCTCCCATGGGGCCAGGTGTCCCGTGGCACCCAAAAGCCCGCCGAGGGAGGAAGTTTGGAGCGGGTGCCCTCAGGCACAACTGGTGAATGATAAGCACTCAAGAAATCAGTTGCATGTAAGTTTTAAAAGGGAGTTGCTTGGTCTTTGGATCTGTAATGTAAACCCCCCAAAAAGAAAAGGAGAAAGGGGAGACACTCAGTCAGGGACACGAGACATGTTCCCATTCCCATGGGCGCAAGACCAGAGCTACTTCCACAAGGATGCGTGATGAATACTGTGTGTGAAGCACACACTCAGAAAGAATGCTCTGCCTTTGTTATATCATCTCATCGAATAGGCTGGCAATTTTCAATGTATCACATTAACTTGCTTCACCTGAGAACTTCACTGGCTATTTCCCTACTAGCAGATAGCAATCAGCCTCAAAAGCAGGACTTGTGAGATTTCAAAAAGACATTACTAGGAAAAAAGTATATCCTCGGTTTCAAGAAATTCTGTACTGTCTTTAGTAACTGAACTTCATTTTCAAAGCAGGTTGCTCCTTAAATTTGCTGCCTGAGGGAACCAAAGATTTTCAAACAATCACTATCAGACTAACTTAAGAATGTAGAGAAGGTGGCAGCTTCCTCCATGTTTAGTACAGGAACCAAATTGATCATTACATTAGGCAGGAGATGAAACACTGTTATAATAAAAAAGTAATGTACTTTTAGTCAAAGTAAGCTGACCCTTGCTTGGTTCATGCACATCTCTGGGATTCATCCTTTTCCAGTTTGCTGTTCTTTCTTCATGTAAATAGCTCCTTCTCCAGCTGGCTGCCAAACCAACTCCCTGCTGCTATGTAAACAGCAGTTCAAGATCCATCTTTTCCAGGAAGCGTTATAGAGTTAACACTATAGATTCTGCAACCCATCAGTTTAGTCTCCCAGCCCCATTCTTACTCAAGGCATTTCTGCCACTACTGTACAGAGACCCCTCATACAGCCAGAGAGGTCTGCCTTTAGGGATGCAGACAAAATACAGGACACCCAGCTAGATTTGATTTTCGAATAGGCAAAAAATAATTCTTTTTTTTATATGTATGTCGCAAATATTACATGAGAAATACATATACTAAGAAATTAATCATCATTTATCTGAAATTCAAATCTAAGTGGGCATCTCAGGAGTTTTGTTCTTTGTTTTGTTTTGTTTTACTGCATCTGTCAATTCTGCTATCCATCTTCCTAGCTTTTACATCAGAGAAAAAGAAGAAAAGGGTCTGTGAATAGCCAATAAAGAGAGGTCACAAAGCCCATGCACTAAATCTCAAACACTCTTTGAAGGAGAGCCTCTTAAACTTTCACTCAGTCATTTCACACCCAGTTCCAGTCAGGGTTGTGGCAGGTTCCAGGCACACTAGGAAGAAGGAGATGCTAAAGGGATGTATGGTGCTGGCTCCAAAAGAGCCCCAGGTATAACCAGAAGACCTGGTTCTGAGTCTCATTATCCCCTTTTTGACCCATGTGATCGTTGACACGTTGCTTAACTCTTAGAAGCTTCAGGGTTTTTTTTCCTCTTTTAATAAACAAATTGGAGATCATCCAATCTACCTTGCAGAGCTGATAGAAGGACTAAATAAAATAATGCATACAAAAATGCTAAATAAGCATAAGATACTTGTTATCACAAAGAGACGCATTGAACAGAATAAGAAGCTTCTCACAGTTTCAGTGCAAGGATGGAGACAAACTACAAAAATCAAACACAACAGCCACAAAGATAACACTCTGAATTTATTTAATGCAGGCACAAAGAAACCTGTATACCTCAATAAAACAGGTGTCACCTCATTCCACTACAGCACTAATGTTCAAAATGTTGTCTTTTTTTTTTTGAGGTATCAAGAAAGCTTAAATTATGTTCAATGTATTCTGTTTAAAAAGGCAATGAAGTATTTCATCCAGGCAAATCTATCTAGGCCCAGGGCCTCCAATATTTGACCCATCAATAATCATAAGAGCTGTTTTCTTAAAAAAAAAAAAATACATCGAGAACCTACTACATGCCAGGCACTATGCTAACCATATCCACATTTATGAGCTTCGTTCGAAGCAACTGGCTACTATCTCTTCAGTACAACATTCACTGAACGATGGAAGAAGTAGATGAATGAATTTCCAGGGTCAATTTACAAAGTGCTGAAACTTAAAAAGGACTAAGGATATACCTGTGACTGGATTAACTCTCCTGAATACATAGGTGACAGCATAGGGCAGGAAGAAGAAAAGGCAACAGTATGTGCACGAAATGGGAACACAGAAAGAACTCTGCTCCATCACTGAAGGGCACTCAGCATGAGATAAAGGAAGGTAATGTTTGGTATCATAACTCAGTAATTACATTCATATTGTAATCTGCCGGATTAGACTGCTTAATGGACCAAAGGAAAGATATTTCTAGAAGTGATATCTAAGTGGTTAATATTTAATGTCATCCTAGTTCTCTATTACTTGGAAATAATCTGTTTGTTTTCAAAACAAATGGGTGTGCCCCTTCACCACTCTCATTGTTTTAACCCGTCTGGACAGACAGAGACCTGCCTGAGCAGCATGGGATTCACCCCGGGAGGAGTCCCGTGAGTTATGTGCTGCTACGAGCTGACTGGAAATCTTGGGGTTGTACAGATGGGCTGAAAGAAACTAATATCGAGCTGCCGTGAATACGACATCACAGGCAGGACCAGTAAGGCCAACCCACTGAAACAAATTCTCCACCTGTCAAACTCCCTACTAAGCGATTCTTTATGCCTGAATGTGATCCATCAAGCAGGGGATATGAGATGAGGCAGGGGGGATGTCAAAAAAGATAAAAGAAAAGGACTTATCGTCAGAAAATTCTTTTTCTAAAGTGGACAACAAAACCCACGAAGGCTAGAAAGTAACCACAAACATGTGCTAACGAAGCACACAGACTATATCATCACAAAGGAGGACCTTGCAAGAGAATGTTTGGTGCTGGTGCTAAGGCTTATGGCTGCCTATGCTGAATGAAAAGCTAGCAAAAAGCATCACCTCCCTGAGCTAGAATACTACAACTACTCTGAAATCTACTAAAAAAGGCAGGATCTTACTTGATGTGAAATCCTAAGAAAATTAGATCTAAAAGTCTTCTTATAGATCACATAATTTAATCTCTCATTTGAACAGATAAAGTGAAAGGGCAAAAGAAAAACTATTATCATGTGCCAGACTCTTAACACGTCACTTAATTTTCACAATTCTAGGAGGTAGATAACATAATCATTCCGCAGATCACTTCCCCAAGGTCACACAACCAGTATGTGGGTGAGGAATTCCAGACTATCGGCCAAAGTCCAAGCTCTGCCCTCACTGTGCCAAACTTCCACAGGTGAGGATGGGAGTACCTCAGGTGAGGTACCTGTCCAGGTTACCTCATGGGAGGATGGGAGTTCCACAGGTGAGTACCTGTCCAGGTTATAGGTACTGAGTGGCACATCCAGGTGAGGCCCAGGGTCCCTGACCAAGGCCAGTGCCCTTCCCACTTCACACCCTTTCTCCTGACATGATCTTAAAAGTGCCTATGCTGAATTTCATTCAAATTCGAAAGCAGGTTTGAATTTCATTCGAAGGCCCCACGGCATAAACTAACCTGTTGAACATTTGCTAGAATCTCTTTTTTCAAGGAAGTTTCAGTAATGGATCAAATCAATCCCATCTCACAACATTTCTAGAAACTATCCAAATTCCTTTGTTGTATCAGAATTTTATTTGTCTTAATTGTATGGTCGAAATAAAGATGCCCCTGGCTGGGGCCTGGATATATCTTGGTAAGGGGTGGATATTAAAATAATTCTGTAGATTCATATTTAATGCCACATGGTATGTAATTAAAGAAAAATCAGGTTACATGGTAGTATGTGTAGCACGATTTTTTTTATATTACATTTCTGTGTTTATATGGTAAAGGTTGGAAGGATATATATATAAAAAGACAGTGGCATCCCTGAGGTCTAAGATTCTGTCTCAGACTTTTTTCTGTCTTTTAATTTTTTTATAAGAATTATGTATTACTTGTGTAATTATAATATAAAAACTATTCTTTTAATTAAAGCAAAGGCTATTCCTGAAATTTAGGGGAAAAAAAGGTGAGGGGGAAGCATTTTTCCCATAAAACTATTGTAACTCTTAGTAAGATGATCAAATTAGTATACAAAACTTTTTAAACTCGTTTAGGTGATCAATTAATAGCCCCATTTGGGGGTGTATTAGGGGGAGGGGATGATTTGGTAGAGGAAGGGCCATGGGGGAGTGAGCCCTATTATTCCCTCAGGCTTAAGACAAGCTCTTGGCACCCTACTCCACTTCTGAGGCACCCCCTCCAAAGGGTCCAATATTCTCATGCTTCCTGAACACTGAATCACTCACTGGGCCCCATTCTCCAAGGCCCTCTCTGCTCCAATTTACTCACTTCAAGCTCTCCTTCCCAATGAAGACCCATCCCCTGAGGCTTCACTCAGTCTCTGGGAAGCAAGGCTTCTGCTCAGAGAACAGCTAAGATGAGCCATCTGTGGTCACTGCTGACTGGCTAGAAAGGTTTGTGACCACGGCTGAGCAGCATGGGATTAACCCCGGGAGGAGTCCCGTGAGTTATGTGCTGCTACGAGCTGACTGGAAATCTTGGGGTTGTACACATGGGCTGAAAGAAACTAACACCAAGTTCCACTGGTGGGCTGGGGAACAACTCTGGCTTGCAGGCCACTTCTAGCTCCAAGACATCCCAAGGAACACCTCCAACGCCACTGAAGGTACTGGCCCTCTGGTCTTTGAGTCATCATTCCCTTTCCCTCTCATGGTCTATTTTAGTCAGTCTCTTGACCCCAGGTTGCCCACCCTGGGTCCCTTCTTGCTCTTGACTCCACGGTGATGCTGTTATGCCTACACCATTGTGTTCAGATTCTCTGACTTACTGATTTAGAAGAGGTTTGCTGCTCATTAACTAGTCCCTTGCTAGACATCGAAGAGGCAACCCATCCCTCTCCCCCCGCAAAAAATATTGCCCCTCTCCTGTCTTATATACGGCCAACACGGGGATCTATAGTTTTCCATGGCATGCTCCATGGAATAGTGGAGAATAGGCTTCAGAGAATGCAAGCTGGTAGTAGTGAGGGGTTGGGTGGGAGAGTGATATAGGATCAGGCTGTGCAGTGAGGGGAACCCAGTCTTGAGAGCTTGGACTTCACCTTGGAGAGTAAGTCTAGGTGCTGAAGGAGGACAAGGGCACAATTGAGGAGTTTGGGGAAGACTTAACCAGTGGCAGGCTGTGGCATATTGTGGCAATCAGAGCCAGAGACCAAACCGAGGTTAGATGTGGGAGTATAGTCACTAAAGCTTTCAGAGAGGGTGGCAAAGGGCCCAGGTTCTGGTTCAGGACTCAAAAGTCCCACATCAGGCCTTGCCACCCATGGGCCCTAGAGCACAGTCTTCAGCTCCTCTGGGCAGCCCATTTTCCATGGATGACATGCACATGGGAACGCTGCCCTCGAATGGGTCTCAAGGGCTGCTGCACAGAGCTTTGTTAAACTGTAGAGTGCTATACAAATGTTAGCTATTATTATTAAATGGCTAAGACAGTATTTTGCCAGCAGCTTAGTTCTGCCCTGTTGAACACTGTAGTCCAAACATTTCACCAAATACCAAACAGGACTTTGTTATTTAAGGAAAAGATTCAGAAGCTTTCATGGAACACTGGAAAATCTAACAGCAGCTAAAAACATAACTATCCCAGCCTCCCTGATAAGCATGTCCACTTGGGTGGGGCTGGGAGCTGCTGCTCACTGTTTCTCGAGCCCACAGCCAGAGAGGGCCTGCGGCCTGCCTTGAGGGCACTCGGCTTAAGAGGGGTCAGGGCCTGGGAAAAGAGTTTGAAGGGAGGGGGTGCTCACATAGCCCCAACCAACGACTCTGGCTTCTTCTGGGTTTGCTCATCCAGGGATTTAAGCTGAGTGCTCATCCACCTTTACATGAGACCACTGGAAGTGCCAACTTCCTGACACCTTGGAATTATGAAATGTTAGCCTTGGAAGCGGTCCTGTAGCAAGATTGTCTCTCTTCTTGTCTACCTTCCATCAGACTGCATGGTTCCCTAGCGAAGGGCATCGTATGTAGTCAGTTTTCCATATATATGCTTGACGCTTGTGTCATTTGGATGGTTGGGTGGACAAACAGATGTGCCTTGTGAATGGATACATGAATTCTACAGCATTTCTGATCCAGTCTCTAATCAAGAAAACACCAATCTGTTGCTTCCCTTCCTTCAGAGGAATCTACTTTGTCTTCAAGTTTCCTAAAAAAGAAAAATCTCTTCCCTGCGAGCCTCACCTTCCCCAACACCCGCACTCCATCTGATTCTTTCTTCCACCATTTTCTACTTACGAAGGAGCTGTTCTGTTAACTCTGTGAGCTGATGTGACCCAGAAACCTCTTCCCCCGAGTGCCCCAGAGGACTCCTAAGGAGCAGGGAATGGCTAATGAGTTGGCACTAGCTCTCCCCTGAATATGGGATGAAAACTTTCAGGGACGAGGGGAAAGAACCCTCCGGAAGGGCAAAGCATTTCTATTTTCATTTATATTTTCACTAAGCACAAAAGGTCCCCTTTAAATCCTCATCTCCTGATGGATGAACAGACTATTCCTGCCCATCTGAGTCATGTATCTCTGGGCATCTAGACCTTCTGACTCACTGGCGGTTGAAATCTCAGATTCACAATACCATGGAGCTACTAAAAATAGGAACCATGTACCTGAGCCCCAAAATAGGACAGAGACAAACATGGCTCTTTAAAAAACTACTGCCCTCTCTGTAACATAAAAATCAAACAGGAGCTAAAAGTGTCCTCTTTCATATAGTCTAAAATTTAATAAAGCCACCTTGGATCATTTGGAAATCAGGCTAGACGGACAGATATAGCAGACAGAAAGACAGATGGGCAGAGATGAAATAATTATGGCTAACACATTCTGGTTGTTTTTATTAGAAAATTCTAGATCTTTAAATTAGCACAGGGGTATTTTCACAGCAGTGGCAGGGAAATGAAATTTCTCCATCCATGCTTCGGTGGTGTTTTTTTCCCTTGAGGATCAATGTGGCTTAAAATAGTTTGGGAAACTGTCACTGAGAAATAAAGAGGATGCTTGGAGTTTTCTGTGTGTGTGTGT